>SJYO01048061.1:16456437-16532665 GCA_006410555.1 Capra ibex | reverse complement strand
TAGGTTTTTAGACGTTCGTTATTTACGACCTCTCCCACACCTCTTTTCCCTTGGGAGGATGTGACAACCACCCTTACGTTTGATCATGTCGGTGATACCTCTTGTCACACCTCTAAGGAATTTTTTAACGTTTATAGTGATGGAATACTGGGTCGTTAGGGTGACGACCCGTATGTGTGGCTCCTTTGGTCTTAACTTTCTCTGTGTACATGGAGTTACAAGTAGCGTCGTGACAAATATTATCGGTCCTGTACCTTTGTTGGATCTACAGGTAGTCGTCTACTTACCTATTCTTTCGACACCATGTATATGTGTTACCTCATAATGAGTCGGCAATTTTTCTTAAGTAAACTTAGTCAAGACTACTCTACCTACTTTGACCTCGGCTAATATGTCTCACTTCATTCGGTCTTTCTTTTTGTGGTTATGTCATATGATTGTGTATATATACCTTAAATCCTTCTACCGTTACTGCTGGGACATACGTTCTGTCCTTTTTCCTGTGTCTACACATATTGTCTGAAAACCTGAGTCTCCCTCTCCCTCTCCCACCCTACTAAACCCTCTTACCTTAAGATAGTACATATGATAGTACATTCTTAACTTAGCGGTCAGATACAGACTGCGTCCTATGTCGTACGAACCCCGACCACGTACCCCTACTGGGTCTCTCTACAACACCCCTCCTTCCACCCTCCCCCCAAGTACAAACCCTTGAGTACATTCTTAATTTCTAAAATTATAATTTTTTTTATTATTTTTTTATTTTATTTTAAATTTTTATTTTATTTTATTTTTATTTATTTATTTATTTATTTATCAAATATCAACGTTATTGAATAACACGTTGATTTCGGTACGGAGTCCACAGTATAAACTTTACTTCGAATAAATTAGTCGACACTATTCCGTAAAAATTCCGTCAATACCGTGTTGTTGACGATCGTGAATTCCGACTTTTCAACTGACGAATATAGTGAATCCTAAGATGTGATAACCCCCGAAGGTTATACATAGTCCCTCCGTATAGATGACTAGAACAGAAATAATTACATGGATGTAATAGTGATTCACAGACGGAAAATATTAAGTATGATAAAAATTACTTACTTAATGGTTTTAATCAAATCTTAATAAAAGTATTAAAAGTTTATATATAAAAATAAGAGGTATGTATTAAGTACTGAAGACCGAACCTTTACATATAAAAGTGTGACGACTAAAGATACTTACAATAAGTTAGTTTTAGAAAGTAAATTAATTTACAAAAGTCAACTATAAACAAATAAAGAATAGATTAACACACTCAACACAACTTTCTGTCCTCTAAACAACTTAACATTGTATGAAATAACGATGGAAAATCCAATTCTGACATTTTTTTTATAAATTTTGATATTTTTATAGATTTATTTAGTACATAATACCACACTACTTTAAATGACAGGGTTTATTATGGATAACCGAGTTTATAACAAAAAAAGGTTGAATAGATAAAAAAGAAATAATTCGGTGATACTCACATAAAGGTAGGAAGTATATATAGACAAGGAGTGAGAATAGTAAACTTTTGTCGTATAATATGTAAACTTTTTACATACATCATAAAAATTAAGATACTACAATAATGAGGTGAGAAAATTTTTCTATACTGAAAAATATAATGGATAACAATCGAGGGGAGACGGAAGGAAACAAAATTAACCCATAGAATACATTAAGGGATAACAGATGACAGAATCGTTCAGTTAAAATGAAGTAAAGAACACAAAATAAAAAATTCAAAGAAATATTAAAAGTCATATGTAAAATTTGATTAGTTTATTGTACTAAGTACACATCACGTCTTCGTAATTAAATCGGATAAAGACGAAGTAGGGAGGACGAAGAATAATGTAATAGCGGTAAGTAAAGTGAATCAGTATAGGATTTTTGTACGTCATGTGACCATAATAACAGTAATCCGTCCGAAAAACAAAAAAAAAAAAAAAAATTAGAGTTCTTATTCTTGTTACTTTATAAAATAAAATGGAAGGAAAAAGGAAGGGGTTTTAAGAACGAAAGAAATACCTACGAGTCACAAAAAACAAAAAGAAAATTGGACATTTATTTATTTAATAAATAAAGAAGGACTTCTTGAAGAAAATTGTAAAAAATTTTCCGTCAAAAGAATAACTAATTAAAGGACAAAGAGAAACAGACTCTCTCAAAAATAAAAACAAAATGTGACTTGATGCAAAAGAAAAAAGACTTATATATCAAGTTATAAACACAAACTAAGGAACGGACGGAGATTGGTAACAAAGATTTAAGATGTAGGAAGTTACTTTGATGTAGTAGAAGTACACGAAATACGACTGAAAAGAATCTATGTCTAAGTAGATGAAATTGTCAATCATTAATTAGTTCTCGGTAAGGAAAATACCATTCTCCTAAGGGTCATGTAAACGAGACTGTATAACGGATTTCATTTAGAAGTTAATCACGATAAAGTTATAATATATTGTATATAAATTCTAAAATAACGTAAAAAAGGACTTATAAAACAAATTACTGGTGTATCTCAAGAATGTCATTTAAATCTTTATATAAGGTAACAGGTAAAAGAAATATCCTTACCTGAGACTCTATTGAACACTTCATCGTTACTCAGAGAAGTAAAATAAGAAGATAATTTACCGACAATGACTTTCATTTTATGTATATTATGTATAAAAAAATTAACAAACTCGATAATAAACGTATAGAGTTTTAATACATACGTTAGTAAATTGGAATTCTTTATAAAAAAATAGTTCTCTCAAAGTTATACGTATACTCGAAAAGAGTTGAATTTATAAATCATAAATTTAAACATAATAAAAAATTAAAATGAAATGAAGACACTATTGAAATGAACTCAACGACACGTCTTGATAAAAGGTGGGAAAAGACTGAAGAGAGATAAATCTAATTGGAAATCTAGGAAACTGGTTATCAATATGAAAACCGGTTTCCCATCCACCTTTCTCTGTCAACTTTCACTTTCGCTTGCAGTGAGTCAGTACAGGTTGAGAAACACTGAGGTACCTGACATATCAGGTACCTTAAGAGGTTCGGTCTTATGACCTCACCCATCGGAAAGGGAAGAGGTCCCCTAGAAGGGTTGGGTCCCTAGTTTGGGTCCTGAGGGAGTAACGTCCGTCTAAGAAATGGTCGACTCGGTGTTCCTTCGGGATCTTATGACCTCACCCATCGGACAGGGAAGAGGTCACCTAGAAGGGACTGGATCCTTAGGTTGACCCCAGAGGACGTAACGTCTACCTAAGAAATGGCTCGATAGTCCCTTCGGGACGAGACAATTAGGACCCGGTACAAACCAGTTACCGACATAAGAGATACCAGTGTCACTATAAGTCCACTGACGTGTAGTTACCGACATTACGATTCGAGATTACTTTCATGAGAGAGGGGGCAATCAATCCATACCAGTATCTAATATCGATGACGTCCAGGGATCCTCAGAATGGTAAGTAAAGTCAAGATGAGTTGGTACGTAGGACTTCTTCGACTTCAACTTACCAAGATACTTCTGGATGTTCTTGAAGATCTTGATGGTGGTTTTTATCTACAGGAAAAGTAGTACCCCCTAACCTTACGTTATCATCCTTCAGTTCTCTATGGACTTCATTGTCCGTTCAAACCGGTACCTCATGTTTTACTTCGTCCCGTTTCCAATGGTCTCAAAACTGTTCTCTTGTGTGACCAGTATCGTTTGTGGGAGAAGGTTGTTGTGTTCATCCCTTTTGGTGATCCGGTAAGTCCATACTGGATTTAATTTAGGGAATACTAATATATCACCTTCAATGTTTATCTAAGTTTTCTCATCTAGACTATCTCACGGACTTCTTTATACCTGTCTCCAAAACATTATAATACCACCACTAGTTTTAGTAGGGATGCTTTTTCTTTACGTTTTTTCGTTTTACCAACAGACTCCTCGGAAATGTTTATCGAATCTTTTCCTACTTTCCTTTATATATAGATAGATTTACGTCTCAAGAATGTTCCACTCCATTCTTTCGGATAGATTCCCAAGTTACATTTATTTATCTCCTTTTGTTATCTTACCCTTTCTGATCTCTAGAGAAGTTCTTTTAATCTTCATGATTCCCTTATAAAGTACGTTTCTACTCGTGTCATTTCCTGTCTTTACAATACATGGATTGTCTTCTTCTGCTATAGTTCTTCTCCACCACTCTTATGTGTCTTCTTAATATGTTTTCTCTAGAATTACTGGGTCTATTGGTACTACCACACTAGTGAGTGGATCTCGGTCTGTAGGACTTCACGTTTGAGTTCACCCGAATCATACATACTAATACTGTTTCGATCACCTCCACTACCCTAAGGTCGACTCGATAAAGTTTAGGCATTTCTACTACGACGCTTTCTCGACGTGAGTTATACGGTCGTTTAAACCTTTTGAGTCGTCACCGGTGTCTTGACCTTTTACAGTCAAAAGTAAGGTTAGGGTTTCTTTCCGTTACGGTTTCTTACAAGTTTGATGGTATGTTAACGTGAGTAGTGTGTACGATCGTTTCATTATGAGTTTTAAGAGGTTTGATCCGAAGTTGTCAAGTGTTTGGTTTTGTCGGTCTACAAGTTCGACCTAAATCTTTTCCGTCTCCTTCGTCTCTAGTTTAACTTTTGTAGGTGACTTATTATTTTATTCGTTCTGTTAAGGTCTCTTTGTAGATGAAGACGAAGTAACTGATACGATTTTGGAAACTGACACACCTAGTGTTGTTTGACACCTTTTAAGAAGTTCTCTACCATTATGGTCTGGTAGAATGGACGGAGGTCTCTTACGTTTAGTTCTTCGTTGTCAATCTTAACCTGTACTTTGTTACTTGACTAAGGTTTAAACCTTTCCTCATGTAGTTCCGACACATGACAGTGGGACGAATAAATTGAATATACGTAACATGTAGTACGCTTAACGACCCGACGTACTTCATCTTCGACCTTAGTTCTAACGGTCCTCTTTATAGTTATTGGAGTCTATACGTCTACTGTGGTGGGAACACCCTCTTTCTTCTCCTTGATTTCTCGGAGAACTACTTTCACTTTGTCCTCTCACTTTTTTCACCGAATTTTGAGTCGTAAGTTTTTTGATTCCAGTACCGTAGGTTAAGGTAGTGAAGTACCCTCTATCTACCCCTTTGTTACCTTTGTCACTGTTTGAGATGAAAGAACCCGAGGTTTTAGTGACGTCTACCACTGACGTTAGTACTTTACTTTTCTGTGAACGAGGAACTTTCTTTTCGATACCGGTTGGACCTGTCGTATAATTTTCCGTCCGTATAATAAAACGGTTGTTTTCAGATAGATCAGTTTCGATACCAAAAAGGTCATCAGTGTATACCTACACTCTCAACCTGATATTTCTTTCGAGTCGTGTCTTCTTAACTACGAAAAGTTGAGACTATGGCCTCTTCTGAGAACCCTCAGAGAACCTGACGTTCCTCTAGTTTGGTTAGTTAGGATTTCCTTTAGTCAGGACTTATAAGTAACCTTCCTGACTGAGACTTCGACTTTGAGGTTATGAAACCGGTGGACTAGACTCCTCAGTTAAGTAATCTTTTATGGGAGTACAACCCTTTCTAACTTCCGTCCTCTTCTCCTACTATCTCCTACTGTAAACCTACCGTAGTGACTGATCTACGTGTACTCAAACTCGTTCGAGACCCTTTACCACTTCCCTTCCCTTCAGACGCAAGACGTCAGGCACTCCACTGTCTCTCAGTATGTGTTGACTCGTTGACTTGTTGTTGAGACGTAGATGACGACATTTGTCGTAAAGTAATTTAATAGAAATTTATTGAAAAACTAACACGGAAAAGAAAGGACAGTCTGAACCATTCTAATTATTTTTCGAGTTGACTTAAAAGTCGTCCTAATTTAGTCTGAATACATTATAAAATAATTAATATACAACGATTCATTATCTTTCGTCAAGTCGTTTAACAACTATCTTAACAGGTGGATTTTAAAATCGTCCTTTATACGTACTCTAGACAGAGTAAGTGTAGGGACGAAAAAGGAAGATTCGATAAAGTTACAATTTTTCGATTTTAAAAAATCGAAAAATTCCTCCTATATGTTTACAATACTCAGATCTTTGACCATACCAAACGATATCAACCGAAATGTAATTAGTATAATTTACCTTAATATTTGTTTATGTGAAGAATCTGGGATTCACGACCCTCGGTCGCACTCCTTAGGGTGGGCACTGTTCCAGTACACCGTCTCCGGAACTACCCGTTCTACTTAGTCCGGAGTCCCAAAGGGGGACCATAAAGGACTCGTACATGGGGGGTTTTATTCTTAGACGGACGGAATAACATGAAAAGATGAAAAGACTGTGAGAGACCTTTTTCAATTAAGTCCAGAAGTCAGAGGACGTTTTCTTACAGAACCGAATTTTAGGGGAGACTATTGAGAGATTGAACGGATTGTCCAAGGGGGCCTGGTAAGTGTTAAACACTTAACAAATGTCGGGGCGTTAGTGTTCTCCGTGTTCGAATTTCGTAGAATTCTATGTCTCGGAAAAGATTTCTCGATTTTTAGTATAACCACTACCCTAAAGTGACAACTAAGTTACTAACGACGGTCAGGAGGTATAAGAAATAGAAAATCCGTGGACCCTCCTACAATTAGTTACATTTGCCCTATACCTTTTTCTGTATATCATCAAAACTACAATCGTTGTGATCTGAAAACTCAATTAATGAAAAGAAACAATATTTAGTGACATGAGGAAAATGAACAATATTTAACAACATAGAAACGATACTTTCTTACATTGAAATAAATCACGAAAGACTCTCACTGTGGGATGAAACCCTTCTTGTTGTGTTTATTCAGAAGACCAACTGTTTGGGAATAGTCTTTTCCCGGCATTTTACAATTAACCGGGAGACCGGTCTTCTACTACATTTAGTGGATTCTGAACACATATGTTAATCCATACGTTTCTCTTTCGGACCAAAACTATTCTCAGTCCCGACGACTACGACGTATTAAAACATAATAGGTAACTAGAGATACATGTTAGTTTTTCCATATTTTCCGGCAAGATCTGTTATCTCCAGTCCGGTCAGCGACCTGACCAAAGGGGGTACAGAAGAGAAATGAGATTAAAGACCGACTTAAGGGTAGACCCCGCACCTCCGAGTGGTACAGATGAATTAGCGAGGTCGAAGATTCTAGGTACACTCTCCCTCGGGTTCCACCCCGTGGGGGGCGATAAGTTCTCCTGCGGTCACCGGATTGTATCTACCACGTTCGAGGAACAGACCTTGAAATAACCGAAAGGTGCATTTGGTTCAAAAGGACGATGTGATAAAGAAGGATTAGATTAGAATATAATTATTTATTTATTCAAAAAGGAGCGGATGCAGTAGGTGTGAAGCTTAAAGGGACCTAGGTGACGTCGACCTGGGACCGTGGATACCGATTTATTCTATGTACCTTAAGGTGTGTTGACTCTTTGACGAGTTTTCCCCGAGAATTTGTTGATAAAAATAGTATTCAGTGTAGAGAGGATACTTCCTCTTAAGGACTATACGTTGTCAAAAGGTAAGGCTTCTATACACAGTTCTTCATCTTTTGGTTATGTTAAAAGGAAAATTTTAGGCAAATAATGTTTCATGATTTAACGTGACAAGTTACTCAGTTCCGATTTCTTTCAAATTGAACCGACATATTTACTTCAATAGACCGTTCACGAAGATTTCGAGGTAACTACTCTGTCACCATTACTGAGTTAATGGAAGATGTAATTATCCTTACTCTATAAACTTAATGTCGTATAAAAGAAGTGTAACTTGTTAATAAATTCTGACGTCATTGTTTTAATCGAAAACAACTAAGGATCACGAAGTAAAGTGGAGTCTGTAGTTTTGTTATAGGAGAGACTGTATTTAGTTATATTTATCTAATGACTAACAGGGGTGAGTCATTACATACTAAGATTACCTTACGTTTTATTAAACTTTTAGTCTCTTCGATTTCACAGTACTTTCAAATTTCTTAATTAATGGTTTTGATATTTGGGTAATTGATAGATGTCACACAGTGAGGAGTGAATTCCACTTATTTAATGGTATATTTATTTTATATTAAAGGACATCCCGGATAAAAGTCCGAATATTATGTAAACACAAAAATTTATAAGAGTTATATTGGACTCGGTTAAAAGAGAAATAAGGACACTACCACTACCGTAAACAATTATACGAGAAAATGAAAATATAAATCATCCAATTTACAGCATCAGTGTCTACACACAACAGTGAAAGAGATTTACTTTAAGTCGTCGTCGTCATTAAAGGTTTACTATAACTGGGTTACGGTCTTAAAGTACTTTCTCCTCTCTCTTTCCATTATTGTCCTTGTTACCCTGTTCCTCTTAACTATTCCCTCCCACGGTATGGATAGAGTACTACAAACTATTTACATTATCAGTGTGACCTGGAGACAGGTGTTCTTTTAACTTAAAAGAAATGAATCGTTTTGAAAGTTAGAAGGGTAAAGAGAGAAAGTGAGAGGAAACGTCACAAAAAATGTGGAATTTTTTTAAGAAGGAGAAATTGATTGTTTAACAAAAGTTTCTAACGTCGAGTGAGGAGGTTTTTGGAAGACGGAGGAATTCTCTACGACGAACCTATGGATACAAGTCACAGGAAGAGCTACAAAGACAGGGAGAAGGTAAAAACTTTTGAACAAGTTGAGGGTACCAGGAGTTCGTGAAATAGGTGAAATATTGAGGGAAAGGATCTTTAAATAAAAAGAGGTCGTAAGAACTTGTAGGAGTAATATGGGAAAGAAAATCTAAAGAAGAGATACTGTAGTGATTTCTTAACATAGACAAAACTTCATTTCATCTGTCGTATGGTTTTTGAAATTTGTATTTGTAAACCTTCTATGATATACTAAATCAAGTGACAAGTTATAGGGTCGATCTGAAATCGTAAGGAGAAACTTTGGGGTCTTATAAATGTAGTACAGTCTTTTGACCTAGATCTTTGTCTCTAAAATCCGATAAGTTTCATAAACTGTTAATTAACCTAATAGATTTTTGACGAGTTTTGAGTAAGTTATAACAAAACGAATTTATTCGTTTAAGGTTTTCACCTTATAATCTTACATAAAATGACCTCTTTCCTTACCGTTTGGTGAAGTCGTAAGAACGGAACTCTTGGACTTCTTGTCATACTTTTCCGTTTTTTTATATTGTGGCTTTCTACTCGGGGGGTCCAGTCATCCACAGGTTTTACGATCACCTTTACTCACTTATTTATCCAGGTCTTCCTTACTTCCCTGCTTGGTTTCGCCTTTGTTACGGGTCTAATGTGGTCAGTTAGGATTTCCTTTAGTTGGGACTTACAAGTAACCTTCCTGACTACGACTTCGAGGTTATGAACCCGGTGGACTACACTACTCGTTTGAGTGACCTTTTCTGGTAATATAACCCTTCTAACTCTCATCCTCCTCTTCCCTTACTGTCTCCTACTTTACCAACCTACTGTATTAGTTGAGTTACTTGTACTCAAATTCGTTTGAGTCTCTCTATCACTTCCTGTCCTTTCGGACCGCATGACACCGGGTACCCGAACGTTTCTTAGTCTATACTGACTCACTGACTTGTTGTTTCTTACATAGAATTTTCTGGGTCAAGTCAAGTCAAGTCAGTGAGTCAGCACAGGCTGAGAAACGTTGGGGTACTAAATGTCGTGTGGTCCGGAGGGACATGTAGTGGTTGAGGACCTCAAGTGAGTCTAAGTGCAGGTAACTCAGTCACTACGGTAGGTCGGTAGAGTAGGCACCAGCAGGGGAAGAGGAGGACGGGGGTTAGGGAGGACCATAGTCTCAGAAAAGGTCTCTCACTTGAGAGACGTACTCCACCGGTTTCATGACCTCGAAGTCGAAATCGTAGTAAGGAAGGTTTCTTTAGGGTCCCGACTAGAGGAAGTATTACCTGAACAACCTAGAGGGACGTTAGGTTCCCTGAGAGTTCTCAGAAGAGGTTGTGGTGTCAAATTTTCGTAGTCAAGAAGTCGCGAGTCGGAACAAGTGTCAGATTGAGAGTGTAGGTACGTACTGATGACCTTTTTGGTATCGGAACTGATCTGCCTGGAATGAGCCGTTTCATTACAGAGACGAAAACTTATACGATAGATCCAACCAGTATTGAAAAGAAAGTTCCTCATTCGCAGAAAATTAAAGTTCCGATGTCAGTGGTAGACGTCACTAAAACCTCGGGTTTTTTTATTTCAGACTGTGACAAAGGTGACAAAGAGATAGATAAAGGGTACTTCACTACCCTGGTCTACGGTACTAGAAGCAAAAACCTTACAACTCGAAATTCGGTTGAAAAAGTGAGAGGTGAAAGTAAAAGTAGTTTTCTAAAAATCAAGGAGAAGTGAAAGACGGTATTCCCACCATAGTAGACGTACAGACTCCAATAACTATAAAGAGGACCGTTAGAACTAAGGTCGAACACAAAGAAGGTTTGGTCGCAAAGAGTACTACATGAGACGTATATTCAATTTATTCGTCCCACTGTTATATGTCGGAACTACATGAGGAAAAGGATAAACCTTGGTCAGACAACAAGGTACAGGTCAAGATTGACAACGAAGGACTGGACGTATGTCTAAAGAGTTCTCCGTCCAGTCCACCAGACGATAAGGGTAGAGAAGGTCTTAAAGAGGTGTCAAATAACACTAGGAGTGTCAGTTTCCGAAACCGTATCAGTTACTTCGTCTTTATCTACAAAAAGACCTTGAGAACGAAAAAGGTACTGGGTCGCCTACAACCGTTAACTAGAGACCAAGGAGACGGAAAAGATTTTGGTCGAACTTGTAGTCCTTCAAGTACCAAGTGTTTAACGACTTCGGACCGAACCTCTTAAAACTCGTAATCAAATGAGTAACGTTTTCAATTAAAGATGAATACAAGAATACTTATACGTATTTTAAAATACATTGGTAGTTCATTTAAGATATTTAGGGGTACAGAGCACCTAATCATTTTTTACAGGTATTAATCGTCACAATTTATCGTGGGAAGGGTGTAAATCTTTCCATTTTTAATTTCTTCTGTATTACATTCTAAAATCGATAAGATAAACTGTCTCGAAAAAAAAAAAAATTATTCTTTTGAAAAAATGTGTTTTTTACGTTCAGAGACCTGTACGTAAATATTAAGAAGAAACCAAGACTTTTTACGGAGAAACTTCTTGGTGTGACTAAACCCCAGACCCATAACACACAGTAAGTGTCACTCCATCCCACCGAATCTAATGGTCGTAGTCTAAAATTCAAATGTGTTTTACGGATAGTATACAAAGTTTTACAGACGGTATACAAAGGTCCATCCTTTCAAATCTTGACTTCTCTCTTTCCTTCCCCACTTCAGTTCTCTTTATTACCATTTGAGTAAGACGTAAGGGATTACCACGGTAAGGACATCTGGAGTAAAAAAATCATAGGCCAGACGGTGTGTTCCCGGTTGGGATTCACAACGTGGTTTAGGAACCCGTAATTAACACACACATGTTGGTTGAGGAATCTGAATGGAATTGTGGTCTGAGTTTTCTTCAAGTCGTCAATGGTACCTCAATTCCAATATACACATGGAGATAGTTGTGATAGACAAGACTATTATAAATAGAAGATTTTTAAGGAAGTAAATTAGTAATCGTATTACAGAACATCCCGAAGGGTCCAACCCGGTCACCAATTTTCCTTTTCTTTTTCCCCACTAAAACCTTAGTCTCTCAGGTAAGAGTCCATCCAACTATTCTTCGGACCCCAAGGGGTTCCCCTTTTCCCCCAGATCTCGAGAACTCCTCTTCTTTTCCTGTGTGAAAAAAAAACAAGGATGTAAGGAAACGAATCAGTGTCTTTTGAAAAAAAAAAAAAAAGAAATTCGGGTCTCGATTACTAATATGTTGTTTTGTTGAGTAGAACGAGTCCGTATACAAAAAGGAATTTAACATATGTAATTTGAAATATATAACTGAGATGAACATAAATCTTTCTCAACCTCAGGTTTTAAGTACATTTACAACGAAATAATCGAAGTAATATGTCACATAGTCGAGGAATTTTAAAGGTGATTCGAATATTTTTTAATGACCTTAATTTCTTAGTGGACGGTTACTTCCTCTGTATTTCTCTGTACCTAAGTCAGGGACTAAGTCCTTCTAGGGGACCTCCTCCCTTCTCGTTGGGTGAGGTCACAAGAAAGGACCTCTTAGGGTACCGGTCTCTTCAGATCTGCCCATTCCAGATACCTCAACGTTTTTCAGCCTGTGTTCACTTCGTTGAGTTGTGCGTCCGTACATTACGTAAAATTAATAATATAAGAAAGATTATAGTGAACGGGGGTTTAAGTTACTGGTGTAACTCTCTCTTTCTCTCTCTCTCTCTCTCCCTTGATCGCCTTCTTTCTCTCCAAAGATGTCTTCTTTTAGTACTATATATGTATAGTTTCAAATATATGACTGATATGAACATAAATCTTTGTCTATTTCTCAGGTGTAAAGTACGTCTCTAACGAAGTAATCGAAGTAATGTATCACAATAGTCGAAGAGTGTTATTAAAGGTGATGCCAACATTTTTTTTAATAACCTTATTTAAACTATTGAACACTATTGAATTCTATACCTACTTATTGAATTCTCAAAAGTGTCGAAATAAAATTACGTAGAAAGATACAATCTATAACCGTTTATAAAGGATTAAATCGAAATCACTAGTTATAAACTAAGATTCTAATTTACAGAAGTATAATAAAAAAGAAAATATACCTAATTTTGTTCATATATGTCTAAAACAATATTGTTTCAGGGTTGTAAAACTTTTGAAAAAAAAAATTACCAAAAGTACGAGTGGTCGTTACTGTTGTGACAGAAAACTGTCACACCGTCAACGTAGTGGTCCTATAAATTAAGTCTCTCCATGGACTCACTACTACACCTTCTTGACAATAACTTTCTAAAAAGAATGACTTTAAAGGATTCTCCTCCGACATGTGGTACCGTACCTCTCCCGAGTGATACCATACGTCTCTGTGTACCCATACCAGTCCTTCGTTTCTCCTCTTTGTTTCCTATCGGGTCCGGTCTCAGAAACGTTCTTACCGTCCTATCCCGTCTTCTTTACCGAATGTTAAACTATTAAACTTATTACATCCACCCGAGACTCGATATACCCACTAGAAGTCAAACAGAGTCTCGACCTGGACCCACTAAATCCTGTCCCCTTTATTACCGAACCATACACTCTTACTCTATTTTCTTACCAATGCTAATACCTGGGACCTACCGTGTCCCTTACATTTATTAAAACTGTTAAGTCAAACCGCGACATTAATTACTTACGGTTCGCCACCGACGCTTCCGTGTCCTTGTCTCGCCGACTCTTCTCGATGAGGTGCAGGTTCCAGTTTCCGTCTCCGGTTCTCCTCGATGCGGTGCAGGTTCCAGTCCCCGCCACCGGCTCTCCTCAATAGGGTGCAGGTTCCATTCCTCGTCGTCGACGTGAAACGACCTCGTCGGTACTTCTCTATGGGGTGTAGGTTCTATTCTCTTTTTAGGTTCATTCTGACATCCACGACTCTCTCCCGTAGTCTCTCGTCTGTCTGACTTTGTGTTAGTGTCTGTTGATCGGATAGACTAGTATGCCTGGTGTCGGAAATTGAGTTACTTTGATTCGGCACGACACACCCCGGAAGTTCTACCTACCCAGTACAACCTCTCCAGTCGGTCTTACATCAGGTGACCTCTTCCCCTACCGTTTGGTGAAGTCATAAGAACGGAACTCTTGGGGTACTTGGTATACTTTTCCGTTTTTCTATCCTGTGACTTTCTACTTGAAGGGTCCAGTCATCCACGGGTTATATGATGATCTCTAGTCACCTCTTTATTGAGGTCTTTCTTACTTCCCTACCTCGGTTTCGTTTTTGTTGTGTGTGAACTCCTACACTGACCACTATCTTCGTTCCAGATTACGACATTTCTCGTTATAACGTATCCTTGGACCGACAATCGAGTTTCAATCCAGGTACTTAGTTCCGTTTAACCTTCACCAGTTTGTCCTCTACCGTTCTCACTTGTAACTGTAAGATCCTTAGTCACTTGTATTTACCTGACCTTACCCACTTAAATTGAATCTACTGGTAATATAGATGACGACGCCCGTCCTTAGGGAATCTTCTTTACCTCATCTGTAGTATCAGTTGTTTTCTTAGACTTTACGTCATGTACCTACGTTAGAGTTTTTACTGTCTTACTGGAGATAAGCAAAGGTTCCGTTTGGTAAGTTATAGTGTCATTAGGTTCAGATACGGGGCTGGTCATTACGACTTCTTCGACTTCAACTTGTCAAGATACTTCTGGATATTCTTGACGACCTTGATTGTGGTGTTTTTCTACAGCAAAAGTAATGTCCCCTGATCTTACGTTTTCATCCTTCAGTTCTTTGTGGACCTTATTAGCCGTTTAAACCGGAACCTCATGTCTTACTTCGTCCCGTATCCGATTATCTCAAGACGGTTCTCTTGCGTGACCAGTATCGTTTGTGGGAGAAGGTTTTTGTGTTCTCTTCTGATATGTACCTGTAATGGTCTACCAGTTGTGGCTTTAGTCTAATTAATATAAGAAACATCGGTTTCTTTCTCTTCGAGATATGTCAGTCGTTTTTGTTCGGGCCCTCGACTGACACCGAGTCTAGTACTTGAGGAATAACGGTGTCCTATTACTATGATCCTCGGTTTTCGAGTCTCGAAAAGTATCAGTGTCTCTCAGCATTTCGTCTTTTCAAACCCGATGGACTCTTGTAGATCATGTTTTATGGGATGTCTACCACTGTGTACCCAGAAGGGTCCACCGTGTTACCACTTCTTAGGAGGACGGTGACATCCTCTGTGTCCTTAGTGTCCAAACTAGGGACCCAGTCTTTCTAGTGGACCTCATCCTTTAGCGTCAGACGGGGTCGTAAGAACAGATATATTAGGGTACCGACCTCCTTTGACCACCCGATGTCAGATACCCCAGAGTTTTCTCAGTCTGTCATTATTCGTGTGTCGTGTCACTGTAACTCTTAGTTCAGGTTTTTCGGTCTCTATATATAATTTTAAAAATCTCATTCATGAAATTCCTATCATTTCTCTATATATATATATATTGTTTTTGTATTTCTCTTTTAGACGTTAAATTTGTTGTACATGATCTAACAATTTTACGATTTATAGAATTGTGATTCTGTACAATAGGTGGGGTTTTGGTTATAAAACTATTTTAATATATTATCGAAAAAGGAGATTTAATAAGAGTCACCCTCTTTACAGTACTATTGTTTCGTCTTACATACACTCTACCTACTATAACGACACCGGTGGAAAACTTTTACGTTATACCGTATACACACACGATTCAGTGAAGTCAGCACAGGCTGAGATACACTGGGATACCTCACGTCGGACGGTCCGAGGAGGTTCATTCTTATGACCTCACCCAACGGTACGGGAAGAGGTCCCCTAGAAGGACTGGGTCCCTAGTTTGGGTACAGAGAACACAGAGAACGTGACCGTCCCCTAGGAAATGGTGAACGTGGTGGTATATCTCATTTCAATTAGTTAGTCAGTATAGACTGAGAAACGTTGGGATACCTGACATCGAGCGGTCCGAGGAGGTTGGTACCTTAAGAAGTTCGTTCTTATGACCACACCCAACGTTAAGGGAAGAGGTCTCATAGAAGGTCCGGGTCCTTAATTTTGGTCCAAAGGACGTGACGTCCCTGTTGTCTCCTGTTCTACCAACCTACCGTACTGACTGAGTCATCTGTACTCAAACTCGTTCGAAGCCCCTTACCACTTCTTATCTTTTCGGACCGTACGACGTCAGGTACCCCAACGTTTCTCAACCTGTGTTGACTCGCTCACTTGTTGTCGAAAAAGTAACGTCCGTTTAAGAAACGGTATACTCAGTGATCCCTTTGGTCTATCTCGTTTCGGTGTGATATTATCCGTTATATCCCTTATAAAAAACTATATAGAGAGTTTTTTATAAAATTTGTGGTCATCTGATACTCAAAGGTCTACCTGAGACGAACCTAACTTTGATCCATATAATTTGTCTCATCAACGATTGGTCAGTATTGTATTTTAGTCCGAACAGTTGTCTTTAGGTAGTAGTTCACTCTAAGGACACAAATCCTTTTCCAAACTTATGAAAAGGTTACTTTCTTAGTAAACATAGTCGCCTGGGTGTAAAACACTACCAAATACACATCTGAAACGAATCGATACCGTGAGTCAACAAATTAACTCGTGATTAGAGTCAAAACACCACCTCCCCAAAACATACACACATATAGGGGGTGTTAGTCAACTGAAATTTATCCTAATGGAATCTATTACACCCACCCGGAGTAAGTTAACCGACTTTTCGGAATCCTCGTTTTTGACTGGAACCTCTTTTCTTAATTCTTTAGCCGAGTGCACTAACAACCCTGACCATTTAAACTTTAGAAGATATCGTCCGACCGTCCATGTCTCGAACCCATCGGAGTTCCAACGTCTTAAAGAAAAGGTCTTTTAAGTTGAAAACGAAAGCTTCGAAAAGAAAATTGACTAATCTAACCAATATAAAGAGACCTCTTAGGTTTGAATACGTATAAAGGTGACAGGGTTGAAAACGTCAAGGACGTAATTTGTTACTCCTTCTTTACCAATCTGTCGATAACTAGGACAGGAAAATGATACCCTAGTGAAGACCTTATTTTTCTTCTATCGAATTAATTAAAGGAACATATGTATGTTTGTTGTCTTAGGGACCGTTTGTTCGGTTATAGTAAAGGAGTTCCTTCCTAGGATTAGATACCTTATTTTCAAGAGTCGTCTAACTCAGAGTAAACGGATGTAAATGAATATAATTTGTTTAAATCTTTCTTTATTAAATACCCTATATAGAGGGACTTTTTAGAAAAAATTCGATAACAACGAAACAACGATTTATTACGGTCTACGGAATTACTGAAGTACCGACATCGGACGGTCTGAGGAGGAAGGTACCCTAAAGGGTCCGTTCTTATGACCTGACCCAACGGTAAAGTATCAGCTCCCTTAGAAGGACTGGGTCCCTAACTTAGGGATAGAGGACGTAGTGGACGTAACAGTCCCCCTAAGAAATGGTTACTCGGTGACCCCTTCGGTGGAAATTCAACAGTCAGTCAAGTCAACGAGTCAGTACAGATTGTGAAGCACTGGGGTACCTGACGTTGTGTGGTCCGGAGGAACAGGTAGTCGTTGAGGTCCTCAAATGAGTTTGAGTACAGGTAACTCAGTAACTACTATAGGTTGCTAGAGTAAGAGACAGTAGGGGAAGAGGTGGACTGAAGTTTGAAAGGGTTGTTGTCCCAGAAAAGTCGACTCAGTCAAGAAGCGTAGTCTACCGATTTCAGGACCTCAAAGTCGAAGTCGTAGTCAGGAAGGTTACTTATAAGTCCTGACTAAAGGAAATCCTACTTGACCAACCTAGAGGTCCGTCACGTTGTCTGAGAGCTCAGAAGAGGTTATGGTGTCGAGTTTTCGTAGTTAAGAAGTCACGAGTCGAAAGAAACATTAAGTTGAGAGTATAATACTAATGACCTTTTTGGTATCTAAACTGATCTACCTGAAAACAACCGTTTCATTACAAAGACAAGAAATTATACAACAGATCCAACCAGTGTTTAAAAGAAGGTTCCTCATTCACAGAAAATTAAAGTACCGACGTTAGTGGTAGACGTCACTAAAACCTCGGGGTTTTTATTTCTGTCAGTGACAAAGGTGACAAAGAGGTAGATAAACGGTACTTCACTACCCTGGTCTACGTTACTAGAATCAAAAGACTTACAACTCGAAATTGGGTTTGAAAAGTGAGAGGAGGAAGTGATAGCAGTTCTCCAAGAAATCAAGAAGTGAATGACGGTGTTCCCACCACAGTAGAGGTATAGACTCCAATAACTATAAAGTGGACGGTTAGAACTAAGGTCGCACACGAAGTAGGTCGGGTCGTAAAGAGTACTACTTCGGACATACATTCAATTTATTCGTCCCACTGTTATATGTCGGAACTACATGAGGAAAAGGATAAACCTTGGTCAGACAACAAGGTACAGGTCAAGATTGGCAACGAAGGACTGGACGTATGTATAAAGAGTTCTCCATCCAGTTCACCAGACCATAAGGGTTTAGAAAGTCTTAAAAGGTCAAATAACACTAGGTGTGTCAGTTTCCGAAACCGTATCAGTTATATCGTCTTTATCTGCAAAAAGACCTTGAGAGAACTAAAAAGCTACTAGGTTCCTGTAACCATTAAACTAGAGACTAAGAAGACGGTAAAGATTTACATCGAACCTGTAGACCTTCAAGTGTCAAGTGTATGACAACTTCGGACCGAACCTCTTAAAATTTGTAATGAAATGATCGATCACTCTACTCACGTTAACACGCCATCAAACTCGTAAGAAACCGTAACAGAAAGAAACCCTGACCTTACTTTTGACTGGAAAAGGTCCGGACACTGGTGACAACTCAAAAGGTTTAAACGACCGTATAACTCGCGTCGTGAAAGTGTCGTAGTAGAAAGTCCTAAACTTTATCGAGTTGACCTTAAGGTAGTGGAGGTGATCGAAACAAACATCACTATAAAAGATTCTAGGTGAACTGAAGTGTAAGGTACTATAAACCGAGAACCACTCACTAGAGTGGTAGTACTAATAGACCCAGCACTTATAGAAAAAGCCTATCAAGAAGACCATAGAACTGTGGAGAACAATTTTAGAAGAAAACAATCTAGGTATGGTAAAGACAGGAAATAACACGGGTATAAACGTACTTTAAAGGGAACCATAGAGATTAAAAGAACTTCTCTAGAGATCTGAAAGGGTGAGACAACAAAAGGAGACAAAGAAACGAAACTAGTAACTCCTTTCGAAAGAATAGAGAGGAACGATAAGAAACCTTGAGACGTAAGTCTACGAATATAGAAAGGAAAAGAGGAAACGAAAAGTGAAGAGAAGAAACGTGTCGATAAAATATTCCGGAGGAGTCTGTTGGTAAAACGGAAAATCGTAAAGAAAAAGAACTCCTACCAGAACGAGGAATAGAGGATACAGTACTTAGAGACTGGTATCAAGAAGTTCGTGAGATATATAGTATAGATTAGGGAACTTAGATGAACCGCTAAGATGACATATTAGGCCTCTTCCGTTACCGTTGGGTGAGGTCATGAGAACGGACTCTTTAGGGTACCCACCTCCTCGAACCATCCGACGTCAGGTACCCCAGTACTTCTCAATCTGTCCTGACTCGTTGAAGTGAAAGTCAAAAGTGAAAGTACGTGACCTCTTCCTTTACCGTTGGGTGAGGTCATACGAACGGACCCCTTAAGGTCCCTGTCCTCGGACCACCCGACAGCAGATACCCCAGTGTGTCTCAGCCTATGCTGACTGCACTGAATCGTTGACATATTAGTCTTCCTTAAACTAAATCCAGTATGGACTTACCAGATCACCAAAAGGGATGAAATAAGTTAAGAAATAAGTTAAATTCAGACATAAACCATTAGCCCTCAAGTACTAGACTCGGTGTCAGTCGAGGACCAGAACAAAAACGACTCACATATCTCGAAGAGGTATAAACCGACGTTTCTTAGATTAGTTAGACTAAAGTCACAACTGGTAGACCACTACAGGTACAAGTCTACAGGTACAAGAGAACACAACAACCTTCTCTGACAAACGATACTGGTCACACAAGAGAACCGTCTTGAGATAATAGGAAGTGAGACGAAGTAAGCGATGAGTTTCCGGTTTAAACGGATAATGAGGTCCATAAAGAAGTGAGGGATGAAATGTATACTGGTTAGATTTGTCGTACAATTTAATGTCTCTGTAATGAAATGGTTGTTTCCGGTCAGATCAGTTTTGATACCCAAAGGTCATCAATACATACTTATACTCTCAACCTGATAATTCTTTAGGCTCACGGCTACATAACTACGAAAACTTGACACTACAACCTCTTCTGAGAACTCTTAGGGCACCTGACATTCCTCTAGGTTGATCAGGTAGGATCTCCTTTAGTCAGGACCCACAAGTAACCTTCCTGACTACGACTTCGACTTTAAGGTTATGAAACCGACGGACTACACTTCTCGACTAAGTAAACTTTTCTTGGACAAAGACCCTTTCTAACTTCCGTCCTCTTATTCCCTTACTGTCTCTTACTCTAATAACCTACTGTAGTGGTTGAGTTACCTGTACTCAAACTCATTTGAGACCCTCAAACAATACCCGTCCCTCCGGACCGCACGACGTCAGGTACCCCAGCGTTTCTCAACCTGTGTTGACTCACTGACTTGACTTGAATAAACTTACTGTCTTTCGTATATCCTTGATTTCTTGGAGAACTACTCCCACTCTTACCTTTTAATTTTTCGAGTTTTAGATTCTAGTACCGTAGTCCAGGATAGTGAAGTACCGTTTATCAACCCCTTTGTTAGTTTTGTTACCTTCTAAAATAAAAGAACCCGAGGTTTTAGTAACACCTGTCACTGACATCGGTACTTTAATTTGTTGTGAACAAGGAATCTTCTTTTCGATACTGTTCGGATCCGTCCCATAATTTTTCGTTTTGTAATGAAACGGTGTTTCCAGGTGTATCAGTTTCGATACCAAAAAGGTCATCAGTCCATTGTTACGTTCTAAACCTGGTATTTCTTCAGACCCACGAATTCTTAACTACGAAAGTTTCACACCACGACCTCTTCTGAGAACTCTCAAGAAACCTGTCGTTGTCCTAGTTTGGTCAATTAGGAGTTCCTTTGGTAGGGACTATTAAGTAACCTTCCTGACTATGACTAGACTTCGAAGTTATGAAACCGGTAAACTACGTTTTTCAGTTGTGACTACAACTCTTTCTAACTCCCGTTCTCCTTTTCCTCCGGTATCTCCTACTCTGTAACCTTCCGTAGTTACTGAGTTACTTGTAATCAGACTTGTTTAAGACCCTCTCTCACTTTCTGTCCTTTCGGTCCGTACGGTGTCAGGTACTCCCAGTGTTTCTCACCCTATGTTAAATTACTGATTTGTTATTGTTATTTATGTTTCACTATATGAACTCTATAGTCACTTAGTATCAATATAAAAGGAAATGAATATAAATAGATGGTTCAGAAAAATTCTTTTGATAATTGATGGACAATATAACAGTATCATATGACTAACTGTCATATAAAAGAGTAAAAACATTTCTGGAAACCCTTGTGACACAGTCCGATTAACTACTTAAATCACTCTGTGAATGAAAAGAAGGTTTACGAATAAACATCCATATGATTATATAGCTTTTCAAAATTAATATAGTTCCAGTCTTGAAGGATTTAGTGTCTTCATAAAATTTAGACTTCATAAAATTTTGAATAGTCAGTATTTTGTCTAACAATCTTTCCTTCTTATTAGGACAGAAATGTATACTATCGTGAGGTCAGATGTCTCTTTCAAGGTTTCTTAGATGTTTTTATTCGTTTTGGATGATCTTGATTAACAACTCTAATTATTCCTTTTTATATTTGTTTTCCGTTTTTTGTGTTTTTTCATTCGTACAAAGATAAATGATCGTTAGGTTTTATACAAGTAACTTTACTTTAAGTCCTTAATTAAGTCTGTCAACCGGTGAAATCTATCTGTTTATCCATTTACCTTGTTTAACTCACGGATCTAGGCCATTATTTTGGTATGTCTTACGTTTTCATCCTTCATTTCTTTGTTGACCTTATTGTCCTTTTAAACCTGAACCTTACGCCTTACTTCGTCCCGTTTCTGATTATCTCAAAACGGTTCTTTCACGTGACCAGTATCTTTTGTGGGAAAAGGTTGTGTTCTCTTCTGAGATGTGTACCTGTAGTGGTCTACCAGTTGTGGCTTTAGTCTAACTAATATTAAGAAACGTCGGTTTTTACCTCTTCGAGATATGTCAGTTGTTTTTGTTCTGGTCCTCGACTGACACCGAGTCTAGTACTTGAGGAATAACGGTTTAAGTCTGAATTTAACTTCTTTCATCCCTTTTGGCGATCTGGTAAGTCCATACTGGATTTAGTTTAGGGAATACTAATATGTCACCTTCACTCTTTATCTAAATTCTCGGATCTAGACAATCTATCTCACGGACTACTTGATACCTTACTCCAAGCACTGTAACATGTCCTCTGTCTCTAGTTCTGGTAGGGGTACCTTTTGTTTACGTTTTTTCGTTTTACAGACAGACCCCTCCGGAATGTTTATCGACACTTTTCTTCTCTCCACTTTTCGTTTCCTCTTTTCCTTTCTATATTCGTCGACTTATGTCTTAAGGTTTCTTATCGTTCTTCTCTATTCTTTCGGAAGAAGTCGCTAGTTACGTTTCTTTATCTCCTTTTGTTGTCTTTCCCTTTCTGATCTCTAGAGAAGTTCTTTTAATCTCTGTGGTTCCCTTATAAAGTACGTTTCTACCCGAGCTATTTCCTGTCTTTACCATACTTGGATTCTCTTCGTCTTCTACAAGTCTTCTCCACCGTTCTTATGTGTCTTCTTGACATGTTTTTTCTAGAACTACTGGGTCTATTAGTACTACTACACTAGTGATTAGATCTCGGTCTGTAGAATCTTACACTTCAGTTCACCCGGAATCTTTCGTAGAGATACTCGTTTCGATCACCTCCACTACCTTAAGGTCAACTCGACAAAGTTTAGGACTTTCTGTTACGATACTTTCACGACGTGTGTTATACGGTCGTTCAAACCTTTTGAGTCGTCACCGGTGTCCTGACCTTTTACAGTCACAAGTAAGGTTAAGGTTTCCTTCCGTTACGTTTTCTTACTAGTTTGATGACGTGTTAACGTGAGTAGAGTGTACGATCATTTCATTACGAGTTTTAAGAGGTTCGGTCCGAAGTCGTTATGGACTTGACACTTTAGGGACTACAAGTTCGACCAAAATCTTTTCCGTCTCCTTGGTCTCTAGTTTAACGGTTGTAGACGACCTAGTACCTTTCTCGTTCTCTCAAGGTCTTTTTGTAGATAAAGACGAAATGACTGATACGGTTTAGGAAATTGACACTTCTAGTGTTATTTGTCACCTTTTAAGACTTTCTCTACCCTGATCGTCTGGTGGATTGGACGGAGAACTCTTTAAACATACGTTCCAGTCCTTCGTTGTCAATCTTGACCTGTACCTTGTTGTCTGACCAAGGTTTATCCTTTTCCTCATCCAGTTCCGACATATAACAGTGGGACGAATAAATTGAATATACGTCTCATGTAGTACTCTTTGCGACCTGACCTTCTTTGTGTTCGACCTTAGTTCTAACAGCCCTCTTTATAGTTATTGGAGTCTATACCTCTACTGTGGTGGGATTACCGTCCTTCACTTCTTCTCGATTTTTCGAACAACTACTTTCACTTTCTCCTCTCACTTTTAAACCGAATTTCGAGTTGTAAGTCTTTTGTTTCTAGTACCGTAGACCAAGGTAGTGAAGTACCCTTTATCTACCCCTTTGTCACCTTTGTCACACTTTGAAATAAAAACCCCCGAGGTTTTAATGACGTGTACCACTAGAGTCAGTACTTTAATTTTCTGCGAATGAGGAACCCTCTTTTCAATACTGGTTGGATCTATCGTATAAGTTTTCGTCTCTGTAATGAAACGGTTCTTTCCAGGTAGATCAGTTCCGATACCAAAAAGGACGTCAGTACATACCTACACTCTAAACCTGACACTTCTTCCGACTCGCGGCTTCTTAACTACGAAAACTTGACACCACAACCTCTTCTGAGAACTCTCAGGGAACCTGACGTTCCTCTAGGTTGGTCAGGTAAGACTTCCTCTAGTTGGGACCCTAATGAAACCTTCCTTACTACGATTTCGACTTGGAGGACATGAAATCGGTGGAGTACGCTTCTCAACTGAGTAACCTTTTCTGAGACTACGACCCTCCCTAACCCCCGTCCACCTCTTCCCCTGCTGTCTCCTACTCTACCGACCTACCGAAGTGCCTGAGCTACCTGTACTTAGACTCACTTGAAACCCTCTACCACTACCTGTCCCTCCGGACCGCAAGACGCTAAGTACCCCAGTGTTTCTCAGCCTGTGCTGACTCACTGACTTGACTTGACTTCGGTTATGTTATATACGACAGATCCAACCAGTATTGAAAGGAAGGTTCCTCATCTACGGAAAATTTTAGTACCGACGTTAGTGGTAGACGTCACTAAAACCTCGGGGGGTTTTATTTCAGTCGGTGACAAAGGTGGAACCTTCTCCCCATAGAGGAATGACGTCTGCAAGGACTGGAAGTTACACCCCATCGAGGAGATCCGGGAGAACACGGACGCGTCGGTGTCGAGGAACCCTACGAGGAGGGTCGCCGACCGGGACCGGAACCCGCACCGACCGAGGAGGGTCGAGGACGGGGACCGGAGTCCGAGCCCCACCGAGGAGTCCCTCGATCTATGGGGAGTAGGTTCCATTCCTCGTCGCCGACACGAAACGACCTCGTCGGCACTTCTCTATGGGGTGTGGGTTCCACTCTCTTTAGGTTCTTTCTACCATCCACAACGTTCTCCCGTAGTCTCCCGTCTGTGTGACTTTGGTATGAGTGCCTTTTGATCAGTTAGATTAGTGTGATCCTGGTGTCGGAACAGATTGAGTCACTTTGGTTCAGTACCAACGTCCCGTTGGGTTCTGTCCGCCCAGTACCACCTCTCCAGACTGTCTCGCACCAGGTGACCTCTTCCTTTACCGTTCGTTGAAGTCATAAGAACGGAACTCTTGGGGTACTTGTCATACTTTTCCATTTTACTATCCTATGGTTTTCTCCTTGAGGGGTCCAGTAATCCACGGGTTATACGATGACCTCTAGTCACCTCTTTATTGAGGTTTTTCTTACTTTCGTACCTCTGTTTCCTTTTTGTTATGGGTCAACACCTACACTGACCACTATCTTCGTTATATGCTACGACATTTCTCGTTATAACGTATCCTTGGACCTTACAGTCCAGGTACTTAGTTCCGTTTATTCTTCACCAGTTTGTTCTCTACCGTTCCCACTTGCAGCTGTAAGATCCTTAGTCACTTGATTTTACCTGACCTTACCTACGTAAATTGAGTCTACTGGTAGTGTAGATGATGACACCCGTCCTTAGGGAGTCTTCTTTACCTCATCGGTAGTACCAGTTGTTTTCTCAGACTTTACGTCATGAACCTACGTTAGAGTTTTTACTGTCTTACTAGAGACAAGTAGAGGTTCCGTTTGGTAAGTTATAGTGTCAATAGGTTCAGATACGGGGTTAGTCATTGTGATTTCTTTGACTTCATCTTACCAAAATACTTCTGGATGTTCTGGGAAATCTTGATTGTGGGTTTTTTTCTACAGGAAAAGTAATAACCCCTGACCATACGTTTTAATCCTTCAGTTCTTTGTTGACCTTATTGTCCTTTTAAACCTGAACCTTACGCCTTACTTCGTCCCGTTTCTGATTATCTCAAAACGGTTCTTTTACGTGACCAGTATCTTTTGTGGGAAAAGGTTGTGTTCTCTTCTGAGATGTGTACCTGTAGTGGTCTACCAGTTGTGGCTTTAGTCTAACTAATATAAGAAACGTCGGTTTTTACCTCTTCGAGATATGTCAGTTGTTTTTGTTCTGGTCCTCGACTGACACCGAGTCTAGTACTTGAGGAATAACGGTTTAAGTCTGAATTTAACTTCTTTCATCCCTTTTGGCGATCTGGTAAGTCCATACTGGATTTAGTTTAGGGAATACTAATATGTCACCTTCACTCTTTATCTAAATTCTCGGATCTAGACAATCTATCTCACGGACTACTTGATACCTTACTCCAAGCACTGTAACATGTCCTCTGTCTCTAGTTCTGGGTAGGGGTACCTTTTGTTTACGTTTTTTCGTTTTACAGACAGACCCCTCCGGAATGTTTATCGACACTTTTCTTCTCTCCACTTTTCGTTTCCTCTTTTCCTTTTCTATATTCGTCGACTTACGTCTCAAGGTTTCTTATCGTTCCTCTCTATTCTTTCGGAAGAAGTCACTAGTTACGTTTCTTTATCTCCTTTTGTTGTCTTTCCCTTTCTGATCTCTAGAGAAGTTCTTTTAATCTCTGTGGTTTCCTTATAAAGTACGTTTCTACCCGAGCTATTTCCTGTCTTTAACATACCTGGATTCTCTTCGTCTTCTACAATTCTTCTCCACCGTTCTTATGTGTCTTCTTGACATGTTTTTTCTAGAACTACTGGGTCTATTAGTACTACTACACTAGTGATTAGATCTCGGTCTGTAGAACCTTACACTTCAGTTCACCCGGAATCTTTCGTAGAGATACTCGTTTCGATCACCTCCACTACCTTAAGGTCAACTCGACAAAGTTTAGGACTTTCTACTACGACACTTTCACGACGTGAGTTATACGGTCGTTAAAACCTTTTCAATCGTCACCGGTGTCCTGACCTTTTCCAGTCAAAAGTAAGGTTAGGGTTTCTTTCCGTTACGGTTTCTTACGAGTTTGATGACGTGTTAACGTGAGTAGAGTGTACGATCATTTCATTACGAGTTTTAAGAGGTTCGGTCCGAAGTTGTTATACACTTACCACTTGAGGGACTATAAGTTCGACCGAAATCTTTTCCGTCGAAAAGATTTTAACGGTTGTAGACGACCTAGTACCTTTTTCGTTCTCTCAAGGTCTTTGTGTAGATAAAGACGAAATAACTGATAGTTTCGGAAACTGACACACCTAGTGTTATTTGTCACATTTTAAGACTTTCTCTACCCTTTTGGTCTGGTGGATTGGACGGAGAACTCTTTAGACATACGTCCAATCCTTCGTTGTCAATCTTGACCTGTACCTTGTTGTCTGACCAAGGCTTATCCTTTTCTTCATGCAGTTCCAACATATCACAGTGGGACGAATAAATTGAAGATACGTCTCATGTAGTACTCTTTGCGACCCGACCTTCTTTGTGTTCGACCTTAGTTCTAACGACCCTCTTTATAGTTATTGGAGTCTATACCTCTACTGTGGTGGGAATACCGTCTTTCACTTCTCCTTGATTCTTCGGGGAATTACTTTCACTTTCTCCTCGTGCTTTTTCAACGGAATTTAGTTTTGTAAGTCTTTTGCTTCTAGTACCGTAGGCCAGGGTAGTGAGTACCCTTTATCTCCCCTTTGTCATCTTTGTCACAGTCTGAAATAAAAACCCCCAGGTTTTAGTGACGTCTACCACTGACGTCGGTACTTTAATTTTCTGTGAATGAGGAACCTTCTTTTCTATACTGGTTGGATCTATCATATAAGTTTTCGTCTCTGTAATGAAACGGCTGATTCCAGGCAGATCAGTTCCGATACCAAAAAGGACACCAGTACATACCTACTCTCTAAACCTGACACTTCTTCCGACTCGTGGTTTCTTAACTACGAATACTTGACACCACAACCTCTTCTGAGAACTCTCAGGGAACCTGACGTTCCTCTAGGTTGGTCAGGTAGGACTTTCTCTAGTTGGGACCCTAAAGAAACCTTCCTTACTACGATTTCGACTTCGAGGTCATGAAACCTGTGGAGTACGCTTCTCAACTGAGTAACCTTTTCTGAGACTACAACCCTCCCTAACCCCCGTCCTCCTCTTCACCAGGTGGCTCCTACTCTACCGACCTACCGTAGTGTCTGAACCACCTGTACTCAGACTCACTTGAGGCCCACTACCACTACTTGTCCCTCCGGACCACACGACGCTAAGTACCCCAGCGTTTCTCATCCTGTGCTGACTCGCTGACTTGACTTGACTTGACTTGACAAAGGTGACAAAAGGGTAGATAAAGGGTACTTCACTACCCTGGTCTACGGTACTAGAAGCAAAAGACTTATAACTCGAAATTCGGTTGAAAAAGTGAGATGAGAAAGTGAAAGAAGTTCTCCTAGAAATCAAGAAGAAGTCAAAGACGGTATTCCCACCACGGTAGACGTATAGACTCCAATAACTATAAAAAGGACCGTTAGAACTAAGGTCGAACACGACGGAGGTGGGGTCGCAAAGAGTACTACATAAGACGTATCTTCAATTTATTCGTCACACTGTTATATGTCGGAACTACATGAGGAAAAGGATAAACCTTGGTCAGACAACAAGGTACACGTCAAGATTGACAACGAAGGACTGGACGTATGTCTAAAGAGTTCTCCGTCAAGTCCACCAGACGATCAGTGTAGAGGAAGTCTTAAAAGGTGACAAATAACACTAGGTGGGTCAGTTTCCGAAACCGTATCAGCTATTTCGTCTTTATCTACAAAAAGAACTTGAGAGAACAAAAAAGGTACTAGGTTGTCTACAACCGTTAAACTAGAGACCAAGGAGACCGAAAAGATTTTGGTCGAACTTGTAGACCTTCAAATACCAAGTACATAACGACTTCGGACAGAGCCATTTAAAACTCGTAATGAAATGATCGTACACTCTACTCATGTTAACACGCCATCAAACTCGTAAGAAACCGTAACGGAAAGAAANTACCACTACTTGTCCCTCCGGACCACACGACGCTAAGTACCCCAGCGTTTCTCATCCTGTGCTGACTCGCTGACTTGACTTGACTTGACTTGACAAAGGTGACAAAAGGGTAGATAAAGGGTACTTCACTACCCTGGTCTACGGTACTAGAAGCAAAAGACTTATAACTCGAAATTCGGTTGAAAAAGTGAGAGGAGAAAGTGAAAGAAGTTCTCCTAGAAATCAAGAAGAAGTCAAAGACGGTATTCCCACCACGGTAGACGTATAGACTCCAATAACTATAAAAAGGACCGTTAGAACTAAGGTCGAACACGACGGAGGTGGGGTCGCAAAGAGTACTACATAAGACGTATCTTCAATTTATTCGTCACACTGTTATATGTCGGAACTACATGAGGAAAAGGATAAACCTTGGTCAGACAACAAGGTACACGTCAAGATTGACAACGAAGGACTGGACGTATGTCTAAAGAGTTCTCCGTCAAGTCCACCAGACGATCAGTGTAGAGGAAGTCTTAAAAGGTGACAAATAACACTAGGTGGGTCAGTTTCCGAAACCGTATCAGCTATTTCGTCTTTATCTACAAAAAGAACTTGAGAGAACAAAAAAGGTACTAGGTTGTCTACAACCGTTAAACTAGAGACCAAGGAGACCGAAAAGATTTTGGTCGAACTTGTAGACCTTCAAATACCAAGTACATAACGACTTCGGACAGAGCCATTTAAAACTCGTAATGAAATGATCGTACACTCTACTCATGTTAACACGCCATCAAACTCGTAAGAAACCGTAACGGAAAGAAACCCTAACCCTACTTTTGACTTGAAAAGGTCAGGACACAGGTGACGATTAAAAAGGTTTAAACGACCGTGATTCAGTGGTTATCATCGTTTATACGACGACAAATCATATTAAGATTAAAAATCAAAACCTTTCACTTCGTGTCTCCCCAACAAAGAACGAGTTACAGTATTTCGACGATTTAACGTATGATCCTACATTCGTATTCTAATACCAAGACGTCATATACGAAATTTTTATAATCCTCTTAATCTTATTTTTAATCATACGTCATAAACACAGATATCCTCTCTTATTATAATTCTGTATTTTTCCTTATCAGTATTTCATTTGAAACTATTTGAACCAATATAGTTCTAATTTTAAGACTAAGTGGTATTTATAACGATTATCTGTTCGT
The DNA here is from genome assembly GCA_006410555.1 of Capra ibex. NCBI lineage: Eukaryota > Metazoa > Chordata > Mammalia > Artiodactyla > Bovidae > Capra > Capra ibex. The sequence continues at coordinate 16,502,807 of SJYO01048061.1, read as the reverse complement.
CGTTGACTTTTCTATGTAAACGGTATACAAATAGTATCTCTCATAACTCTCGGTCCTATATATTTGTAAAGGATGTTTCGTTTCTTCCTTTTATTTTGGGTGAGTTAATTTATTAAACCTTCGTTAATACTTCACCTCGGTTTTTTCTTCCTTATTTTTACCAGGTATTTTCCCATGTAATAGAGTAATTATTATTTTACCTTACGTCTAATCTTGTAATAATCGTATAAAATCGGTAGTCCAAAATTATTAGGGTTGACAACAACTCTCCTCTTTAACTTAACGAGATATTTTCCGTCAAACTTTTTTTGAATAACGTAATTTTTACACGTATAGAATATAATATCCTTAATGAAATAAAGAGAAATAAGAGATTTCTAAACGGAATACATTCTAATTGTTACAGACATGTGATTACGGATCCCTTTGTATAAAAAGATTATCACTTTTACATTCGTTTGTATTTATGTGTAACAATCTTTGACTAATTCATTTGGATCCCATACGGGTATAGTACTTTATATTTTGTCGTTAGACAGTAATAACTTTATTAAATTCATATGTGTATAAACTTTATAAATTAAATAATGTAACTTTTATATATGTATATACTTTATTTATGTATCTATAGATTTCACCCGAACCGAGGTGAGGAATAGAACCTCGGTTTCGGTCGACTGAGGTTGGACCTATTCGAAATGTGGTCGGTTGAATGTCTTTACACGTACTTACACATATCGCCTGAAAACCTGAGTCTCCCTCTCCCTCTCCCACCCTACTAAACCCTCTTACCGTAACTTTGTACATATGATAGTACATTCTTAGCTTAGTGGTCAGATACAGGCTACATCCTATGTCGTACGAACCCCGACCACGTACCCCTACTGGGTCTCCCTACAACACCCCTCCCTCCACCCTCCCCCAAGTACAAACCCTAGCGTACATGTGGGCACCACCTAAGTACAGTTACATACCGTTTTGGTTATGTCATAACATTTCATTTTATTTCATTTTTATTTTTAATTTTTTTCTTTACATGTACTTTTAATTTACTATAATAAAATACGGTGATTTTACAAATAGTATGTTGTTTCGTCCGACTTTATGTCAACTATTAATTAATCTGTATCATTAAAAGAATTATAATAGATGTAATTATCCCTCACTAGTCGAAAGAAAACAGAACATATTTGAATTTCCAAAAAACCATAATCTTCAGTATAAATACATCCCAGATGGTTCAGTGATAACTTATATTACATACTCTTAATAATATTTCTATGTAACTTAACAGAAGTAATCCCATCTACGTATACATAGATGTTTTCATTTACACGTGCACAAGATTAAAACTTTCGGATCCTCTCTACTCACACGCAACCCAAAATATTTTTAATTGTTCATTGATAATTATTAACGAATTGTAAAGTTAAACTACATATGAGTTATTAACTACAGAGTTGACAGTAACATCTCTGATAACAAAAGACAAAAGTTAAGTATAATTCAGTGATAGTGGTACTAGTTAAATATGATTTTATTAAAACAGTTGTAAAGGGTTACTGAATAGAAGTACTCTTTTGATTTTCTATAAGGGACAAAACCTAAAGTATTTTACCCTGACGGATCTCCATAAAAAGTATATGATATGTTTTACTTTTAAACCTTCATTTCAGATAGAATCATCTTTAAATATGACATAAAAGGTAAGTCATTTGGTAAATATTCGAAGTAATGGAATAGTATGGTGGTTCTTGTTTGTCGAATTTACATATTGGTACTTTCATTTATTTTACTATCTTTTGTTCATCATTCTTTCTATCTATAGTAAGTATCTACTAAAATTAATAGACAAGTAATTTTATAAATCCTTGATAGTATAATGAGTCTACTGGTTTACGTGTTTACGAATCCGAATGTTGTGGTGGGTTTTCCGTTAATCTGAGTATTATTGGTTCTGACCCGAAAGGACCATCGAGTCTACCATCAGACGGATGTTACACCCTCTGGACCTAAGTTAGGGACCCAGTCCTTCTAGGGGACCTCTTCCTTTACCGTTGGGTGAGGTCATAAGTACGGACCTTTTAGGGTACCTGGCTCTTCGGACCACCCGATGTCAGATACCGCACCTTAGCCTTTCTCAGGCTGTACTGACTCGTTGAAGTGAAAGAAATGAAAAAAATCCGTTCTCACCCGATTTACTGAAAGTGTCTAATATATATATTATGAATTTTACATTCTACTTTCACTTCAACGAGTCAGAACAGTCTAAGAAACACTGGGGTATCTGAATCGGATGGTCCAAAGAGGCAGGTACCCCATAAGGTCCGTTCTTATGACCTCACCCAACGGTAAAGGAAGTCGTCCTTTAGAAGGACTGGGTCCATAGTTGAGCCCGGAGGGAGTAACATCTGTCTCCGAAATGACAGACTCGGTGGTCCCACTGTATCAGATTAATAGTAAAAACTTCACTCCACAAGTCAACGACGACGACGACTACGATTCAGCGAAGTCAGTACAGGCTGAGACACACTGGGGTATCTGCCGTCGGGTGGTCCGAGGGGGTAGGGACCCTAAGAGGTCCGTTCTTGTGACCTCGCCCAACGGTAAAAGAAGAGGTTACGTACTTTCACTTTTCACTTTCACTTCATCGAGTCAGCACAGGTTGAGAATCGTTGGGGAACCTGACGTCGGATGGTCCGAGGAGGCAGGTACCCTAAAAGGTCCGTTCTCATGACCTCACCCCACGGTGACAGAAGAGACCACAAGTCAACGTCATTAAATTTAATGAGTTGAAGGGTTTAAATTGTGGTTTTCGTAAATTTACACTTGGAAGTCAAGTCAAGTCAGCGAGTCAGCACAGGTTGAGAAACGCTGGAGTACTTAACGTCGTGCGGTCCGGAGGGACAGGTAGTGGTTGAGGGCCTCAAGTGAGTTTGAGTGTAGGTAGCTCAGCCACTACGGTAGGTCGGTAGAGTAGGAGCCAGCAGGGGAAGAGGAGGACGGGGTTAGGGAGGGTCGTAGTCTCAGAAAAGGTTACTCAGTGGAGAAGCGCACTCCACTGGTTTCATGACCTCAAAGTCGAAATCGTAGTCAGGAAGGTTTCTTGTAGGTCCTGGCTAGAGGACATCTTGCCTGACCAACCTAGAGGAACGTCAGGTTCCCTGAGAGTTCTCAGAAGAGGTTGTGGTGTCAAGTTTTGGTAGTTAAGAAGTCGTGAGTCGAAAGAAGTGTCAGGTTGAGAGTGTAGGTATGTACTGGTGTCCTTTTTGGTATCGGAACGGATCTACCTGGAAACAACCGTTTGATTACAGAGACGAAAACTTATACGATAGATCCAACCAGTATTGAAAGGAAGGTTCCTCATCTACAGAATTAAAGTACCGACGTTAGTGGTAGACATCACTAAAACCTCGGGTTTTGTATTTCACTGTGACAAAGGTGACAAAGGAGTAGATAAAGGGTACTTCACTACTCTGATCTACGGTACTAGAAGGAAAAAAAATTTACAACTCGAAATTCGGTTGAAAAAGCGAGAGGAGAAAGTGAAAATAGTTCTCCGAAAATCAAGAAGAAGTGAAAGACGGTATTCCCACCACGATAGACGTATACACTCCAATAACTATAAAAAGGGCCGTTAGAACTAAGGTCAGACACAAAGGTCGGGTCACAAAGAGTACTACGTGAGACGCATGTTCAATTTAATGGTCCCAGGTTATGTGTCGGAACTACATGAGGAAAAGGATAAACCTTGGTCAGACAACGAAGTACAGGTCAAGATTGACAACGAAGGACTGGAACGTATATCCAAAGAGTTCTCCGTGCAGTCCGCCAGACGATCAGGGTAGAGGAAGTCTTAAAAGCTGTCAAATAACACTAGGTGTGTCAGTTTCCGAAACCGTATCAGTTATATCGTCTTTATTTACAAAAAGACCTTAAGAGAACGAAAAAGGTACTAGGTAACCTACGACCGTTAAACTAGAGACCAAGGAGACGGAAAAGATTTTGGTCGAACTAGTAGACCTTCAAGTGTTAAGTGCATAACGACTTCGGACCGAACCTCTTAAAACTCGTAATGAAATGATCGTACACTCTACTCACGTTAACACGCCATCAAACTCGTAAGAAACCGTAACGGAAAGGAACCCTAACCTTACTTTTGACTGGAAAAGGTCCGGACACCGGTGACGACTCAAAAGGTTTAAACGACCGTATAACTTACGTCGTGAAAGTATGGTAGTAGAAAGTCCTAAACTTTATCGAGTTGACCTTAAGGTACTGGAGGTGATCGAAAGAAGCATCACTACGAAAGATTCCGGGTAACTGAAGTGTAAGGTCCTACAGACACAGATCCACTCACTAGTGTGGTAGCACTAATAGAACCAGTACTTCTAGAAAAAACATGTCAAGAAGACACATAAGAACGGTGGAGAAAAATTATAGAAGACGAAGACAATTCAGGTATGTTAAAGACAGGAAATATCTCGGGTAGAAACGTACTTTATAAGGGAACCATAGAGATTAAAAGAACTTCTCTAGAGATCAGAAAGGGAAAGACAACAAAAGGAGATAAAGAAACATAACTAGCGACTCCTTCACAAAGAATATAGAAGAACGATAAGAAACTTTGAGACGTAAGTCTATGAATACAAAGGAAAAGAGGAAACGAAAAGTCAAGAGAAGGAAAGTGTCGATAAACATTCCGTTGGATCTACATAGATTAAGGGATCGGGTAGGTAAATTGATGATACGTTATGGTCATTAGTACAAGACATCCTTTTTTATAATGTCCTCTTGAGTATTGAAACAGTCTGAAATAATCAAGTTTCAATTCCCTTTTCTTTTACCCAAAATTTACCGCATTCAATTACATCGTTACTTCCCATCACATATCACGTCCTCATATTTTTCGTGTAATATTGACACTAGTTATTTGATGGTCCCGTAATGTAAACGTCCTCGTTAATGTAATTCTGTCTTTATTAAACTTTCAATAAAACCCTTTAAAATCGGAGAGAAGGTCTAGTATACACTCACAATTTCCTTTAGTATCTTAGAGTAATATACTCTACTTATAATAGTTCTTTACTTCTCTCTTCTCACAGTTAGTAGTGAAAATTAAATAGGTCAAATAGATATCCTACATCCACTAATTTTTAAGAATACTATTTATATGTTAATTATAAACACCTTAGAGACTTCATATACTTTCATCCATTTCTGTTAAGGTTCAACTGACTTATAAGTCAAAGTGTGATTTGTTATAGTTATAAATCAGGTCCTCCTAAGACGAATGGGTTCTTTCTCTTATGCTGAATTAGATGACTTAATCTCTTATAATAACTTGACTTACAAGAGACATTCATAAAGGAAGTCCAAAGTCGTACTACCAAGAGTAAACTATGTATTTTATTAATATTAAAGGAAAAAGGAAAGGTAATCTACAATTTAGTACGTCTTTAAGACAACGTAGAAAAACTGTACGAAACAAAGAAGTGTTTCTATTGTATGACGAAATAAACGGTTTTGAACGGATTGTGCACTTTTCTAAACAATTTCATCCATTTTTTTCAAGTCCCAAAAAAGACACCAACGAAAATTAAAAACAAAAAATCATTAGACTATCTTCTAAGTCTATACTAACTTTTGTTTTTTTTTATTACCAATCATATAAAACTCGTGGTCATTACAGAGATTACCCGAAGGGACCACCGAGTCTGTATTTTTTAGGTGGAAGGTTACGTCTTCTAAGTCTAAGCTAAGGACTAGACCCTTCTAGGGGACCTTTTCCTTTAAGAACGGACCCTTTAGGGTACCACTCTCCTCGGACCACCCGATGTCCGATTTCTCAGTCTTTTCTGTATCCCTGACTTGTTGCCGTTGTTACCATAGATTATCGTATTAAGATTATCTGGATATACTGATTGACTCGTCTACCTTCGTTTTTCCTGGTCTTTGGACTGGATCTATGTATTTTGTCGTACTTATTTTATTGTAGTGTCTTGTTATAGTTTATAGGTCTTTCAATAAACTACGAAAACAACTTTACATAATATTGGATTCCCTCATACTTTTCACTTTCACAATCAGTAAGCCAACACAGATTGAGAAATATTAGGAAACCTGACATCGGGTGGTCCGAGGAGACAGGTACCTTAAGAGGTCCTTTCTTATGACCTTGCCCATCGACAAGGGAAGAGGTCCTCTAGAATGACTGCGTCCCAAGTTTGGGTCTAGAGGACGTAACGTCCACCTAAGAAATGACAGACTCGGTGGTCCCTTATGTTCTCCCTTAAACCCATAAAACCCGTATGGTTGGTACTAAACGTCACGGAGACGGTTACAGTTAAACGAGAGTTAGTCTTGATCTACAGTGTAGATCTAATGAACACCGTATAATCGTAATTAACGGGATAGATAACATTATGAAAAATTGACGTGATAATTCCTCGTTATATCTTAAGATTAACTACTCTAATTAGTCAAATACGTGAGTTTTTACATATGAATGAGTAAACGAAAAGTCTACTCATTTATATATATAATTATGTTAATCGATAATGAACCAAGGTACTTTTTCCTACCGATACAAATAAAAAGACAAAAATTAAAAAATTAAACATATGAGACCTTTGTATTCATTAGTAAGAGGTTTACTTGTTTTTCTTAAAAGGAGTTTCTGTCTACCCAAAAGTTAGGAATCGGAAAGAGAGGATCGTGATTTCGTCCAGTAAAATTTACTCCCTTGTGAGGGATAAATATTTCTTATATCTCTTCACTGAATCCACGGGGTCCTATGGTGTTACATAAAATCAGAGGTTTTAGTCCTATAACTAAGGAGGAAACTTAGTTTAATATCGAGAACCGTACTAGAGGTGTAAATGGTACACTCAGTTTAAGGAACGATATCTTAAGAACCCTTTACTGTAATAAAACACCGTATTTATAAACAAAGAATATAGTTTTGTTCCCATCTATGTCCAGTCATTACTATGTCTATGTACTGGTTTTTTTTTATTTTTTTTATTCCTAAATGGACTTGATAGAGGAGATTGACGAGGAGGCAGTTTCTGTCACCGGAAAACTAGTGAATAGAGGGTAGGAGGAGAGAAAGAAAAATGATGAAATGTCGTAAAGATTAAAAACAAACAGAATAGGAGAGGAAAAGTTAAAAAGGGGTATGTTACTTCCCATTACTCTTCCAACTTTAATGAATTAGAAATACTCGTATACCATTCTAAGTCATCGATAAAGACATGAGACCAATTTACCCTATGAAAAGTTCTAGTAAATAAAAAGTAACTTTTTGTAAACGATAATCATATATAAAGTAATCTCTGTCCACTAGACTGATGGCACACTTTTTTCACTTTCACATTCAACAAGTCGGTTGAGAAACACTAGAGTACCTAACATCGGACGGTCCGAGGAGACAGGTACCCTAAGAGGTCCGTTCTTATGAGTTACCCAAAAGTAAAGGAAGAGGTCCCCCAGAAAGGTCGGGTCCTTAACTTGGGTCCAGAGGGTGTAACGTCCGTCTAGAAAATGGGAGACTCGGTGTCACCGAAGGTATATATCATTGACTAAAAGTGATGAGATAATTTTACCAGGGACAGTTATAAGTAGGAAATCGAAAACTTTTACTAATTTTTCTGACTCCTCAAGTCTTGTCCAGATTTTATGTCTTGAATGTAGAACCTATTGATCTCTAATAGAATAAAGGGTAAAGACTCTTAATCGGTGCTTGTCTTCTTTATAATTCTAAGACAAAGTTCACATTCGTATGTATAAAAGAATAAAATTAACTATATATAAACTACACATTGTAGTATGATTAAAGTCAAGATATTTTATTACTACATCGTAAACATGTATAATACTTTACTAGTGGTCTCATTCAGATCAATTGTATGTAAAGGTGTACAAATATGTGTATACGAAACAAAGAATACTGTCCTCGAAAATCCTAGATGACAGAGTATTTATGTACAAAATTAAACCTAGAGTGTTGAGATAAGAGACGAGGACATAGAGTAAGTAAAAAGAAGAGAAAATAAGTAAATAAGTGTTTTAGTTTTAAAGGACCAGAACCGAAGCGTTATACCCGACGGGTAATACGAATAAGTAAACAAACTGTTTTACTTGTGACAATCTTATACCTAGTGTCTTCTTTCTCTTAAAAAGAAAGTAAAAGTTTTGTATGTAGAATCTTAATTTTAAATTCCCGAAAATAGGGTCTAAATTAAAGAGTCCTTTCTTCCCTCTCTTCTGTTATTATTCAATGAGACAATTAAATATAAACTAAGTAAATCAGTGACATGTTGTGAAACTCCGAAAATCATGGAATATCTTATACACGTAGATAATCACCTCATTTTACTCTTTGTTCATAAGGTTTATACACTGTATTAGAGAGTTGTCTTTATGAATGTCCCTAAAGACTTCCTAATGTCTCTAAAACTGGTAAATAACAGGTCTAAAATCCTGATTTATTCCACTGGACTTCTACACTTTAGTTTCGATAATTCGTTTCCCCTTCAAAGTCGAAATTCCATTTTATTTCTCGATGTTTATAGTATCCTTCTTCACGTTCGCACGGTCAATCCTCTGTCAACTTCTTTACTTTGTACCTACTGTTTGGTCTCTTGTTTCTTACCTCATATTTCACCTTTTTTGTTTTCTCCGCAAGACAGTATTTTAACATACTACGATGTAATATTCATCTGATTATAAATAAAACTCTGTTCTTTGTTGATGACCTTATAACATTCGTATCCTAAATACATTTTTATATAGAAATCTACAAATTAGAGACCAACGTTATGGTATCCTAAACTCCTACGTTTGTCAAACTCTTAAATCTTTTCATAACATTATTAACTGGTTTTTTCATTTTGTCTATCTCCCCCACTATAGTTCCTTCTTTTTAACCTCCTACCAAATTTAGAAAAACTCATAGTATATCTCTGTTGGGCGACACAAAGTTCCTGTTTTAATTAATTCTTTTTACCGTAATAATAACTACAATAACACCAAAAACACCAAAATAATACACCAAAACACCAAAATACCAAAATAATACTTCTATGGACGCAAATAATACTTCTATGGACGTAATAAGTATAGGTTCTATCACGTGTATGATAGAATCCTCTATAGTCCCCACGTTTTGTTCTATAGTTTATACGTATAAATATTCTTTTTTAAGTTATTGTTTCCGAAATACTATGTTAATTGACCTTTCGTAAAGTAGTCAAAAATGATAAACTGTAAACTATATATATGTTACTTTTTATTCTGACAGAAGGAAAATTATTTTGTAAATAATATAATTTTATTACACCCTAACACAATTAGATTAAACCTCAATATATAAATTAAAAATAAAGTATAAAATTTAACTCTAATCCTTCTTTATCGATCGAGTTTTATAGTTTCCGAGGGACAGTATCGACCTTAATTTTACGTTTACTAACGATGGTATATGGTAACAAATTTGAAGTTGGTGGAATAATTTAAGTAGTAATCCAAAAGGTAACTCCTAAAATTTCTTTAAAATCTTACTCATCGTTATTAATTTCTTCTGTCCGTTTTTTATATCTTTCTTTTCTCACGTAAGCGAAATCAATTTTCTTACTGATCACTGGTAAAATTTGAAATTTTTAAATGATATATGTGTAATATACATATATATGTAACGTTCATTGTTATAATTATTTCTATGAAAATATATATTCACGACTCTTCTAGTTCCACTCGTAATCTCAGATATTGTTATCTTCGTATTATTGAAACGTGTTTTGTCGGAACTTTTACGTCCCGGACCAAATAGTCTTTTTATTAGAAAGAAAATTTATACATACTTCGACATTCGTCTACTAAAAGATATTAAATAGAGGGATGACGTACGATAGTAATGTAGAAGGACCTATTTCTCTAGTATTACTTAATACATTTAAGAACTAGTACAATAGTTCGTGAGAACATGGAACCATTAGTACCGGACTAAGAAACGTCAAAACTTTATTACTGGAAGTCCTACTAGTGATAGATAAACATTAGGTAAGTTTCTTAGTTATGTTTCTAACCAAATACACTAATTACTCATAGGAGATTAATTTTCGTACTGTTGTTATACAACTCTTCGTCTTTATTGAGTGACACAAAAACATGTTTAATTAAGGACTTTCTTATCTGTAAAAAAAATTTACTTGAACTTGTATTATTTGACGGATTGTAATAGACTTAATCGTTATCTTAATAAAAATAACTGGAACTATTCCGAGTTTATAAGAAAACTATGAAAAGTATGTGATATTTTAGTATCTTGAATACGAGGTCAAGATGTCTAATTTTTAGTTAGATATATCTTATATATTGTAACTTCGTTTTATCCACTTTGTTGAAGTATTTAATATGTTTGATTGTATTTAACATTTGAAAACAAATACAAAAACATAAAGATAATATCATCTTAAACTGTATAAAAAATGAGAGATAAAACGAAAACTATTTGTTATTTATATAGTGTTTTAAATAATGATAAGACGGGTATAAAGAAATCGATAATATAAAGACTTTTGGATATTACTAACATAATTCACGATGGGGGTGTAACGTGAATATAAGTAAAAAAATTATTTGGGAGTGAAATTATATCGTTTTATTCGAGGGTTACAAAGTTGACATAAATTCTGACATTTCATCGTGGACAGTAAAATGTGATTATATTACTTTCATAACGACAGAATTGTTAAGAACTGTCATATACCATCAAAAAAGTATATTAGGTCATTTTGTGATATTTTACATACCTCTTATGTAATTATAATTTGAGGACGTTAATTTAAAGAGTACTTTTGACTAGATTTTCATTCAACTTTGGACAAAAAATTTAATTTCTAACACTGGGATACATTAAACGTTTAGTAAATTCGATATATTCTTATTCAAAATTTTTCGGGAACGTCATCTTTACAAAATCTATTAAACATTATTTTCTAGTTTTTAAATTGAGCAAGTAAGGGAACTTGGGAGAAACGAGTTGAAGTAGAGGTAAAATTTTCAGAATTATTCCATATAATTATCATAGTTATACTACTTATACATTTTTATCTTTTCACTCTCTCTATTTCTGTTCCTCCCTCCGTCATCCTAACACCTTCTCTCTCTCTCTTTTACTCTCCAATTGACTTTCTGTCTTCTGTGTCCGTAACCCTTTTTACTAAGTCTCTCCTATACCTCATCGCGTCGTAGATGAAACATTTATCCTCGTACGTATTTGTTTTGACATTTGACCTAAACTATGTAGTGTTAGTTATGTCTTTACAAGAACAGATGGTGTAAACAATTGGAATTCAAGATCATCGAAAAGACATCTGAATTATGTTAAAAGATGTATCTTGTATTCTTGTGAAAATGAAAAAAGGGTCTACTGAAATTAATAAAAAGAACGGAGTAGGGTGATCGATGTTGGTGGGATAAACAACACTCTCAGTTGTAGGATCCAACCAAGGAATAGAATCCTCTTTTTTATTAATAGAACTACAATCGACATCCAAAATATTTTTATAGCAAATACTCTATTTTCCTAATGGAAAATGAGTATTCAACGATTGTCAAACAGTGTTCTTTCATCAAAACTTAAAACAGTTTACAAAAAGACGTAGATCACTCTTCAGTACAAAACAAGTAAATCATTACACTCAACATAAATAATTATAAGTTTACAATTTGGTTGAGGTGTAAAGACACTATTTGTGTGAACCAACCCCACTTTTTTTTTTCACACAGTCTCACCTTTTTTTTTCACAATCAGTGAGTCAGTACAGACTGAGAAACTCTGGGGTACCTTACAACGGACGGTCCGAGGAGACAGGTACTTTAAGAGGTTCGTTCTTTTGACGTCACCCATCAGTCAGGGAAGAGGTCCCCTAGAAGGACTGCTCCTAGCTTGTACCCAGAGGGTGTGACGTCCGTCTAAGAAATGGTAGACTCGGTGGGAAAAATATATGACAAATTAAACTAAACGATGTAAATTTTTTATCATTGTAAAGTCTTATCAAAATCTAAATAAAATTTTTCAATCTTTGTCATGTCTGAAGGACATATGTGAATTGGAATAAAATGGAAGAACGGAGTTTATTTATGGAGTCAGTTTTCCCTAAATATGTATATAGAAGATGATGATCGAGATTGTGGTCATTATCAGTGTATCAAGGTAGGATGGTCTACTTCCGTTCATTCTCTTAGAATAGTGTGTGGTCTTACGTCTCTCGGTCTTTGATGTAGTGCAGAAACTTAGTGTCCCGACGTTTCACCGTCGTTCCTCTTAGACTTAAAAGAAGTTCTTTACAAAATAAATTTATTATGGTGTAATATTTGAAAAATTGTCTGTCACGTCACACACACAAAAACGTAAACGATTTAACAGTAATCGACGACATGTGAATCATGTAAGTGTATTATTACACTATGATGGACACCACACAATGTGGTTACGTTGTTACCTACATAAAAACATGTCATGTTACGATTTTTACAGTAGGTGATCTGAAAGAAGTTAAGATTGAAAGAAAGAATCATAACTTATTTTTTATTGACTTATCAGATGATGAGTTCCTTATAAGATTATTTCGAAGATGTCTGATAGGAATGTTGTGACTGGAGTCTGAGAGGTTTTTGAGAAGGTGGTAAGTAACCTTCTAAAAGTGTACCTGAAGTATACATGTTATAAGATGTGTAATGTTTAGAGAAAGTAATCTGTTGTCAAGGAAAAGTGTCCTTTTTGAAATTCAAAATTCGACAACGTGGTTAGAGTAAGTTCTATCCTGACTTATAAATTTTCTCTTATCACTTTTAAAGGGTATAAACATATACTAAAGGTAAAAGTTTTATAAAATACGTATAACCGTAAAGAGTTTGTTAATCTTATAATTCGTGGACTATCTCGTTCGTCGTATTAACTAAAGGACGTAAACAATAAAAACACATATAATAAAACATTCAAGACTTTCAGAAAGGTCAACTATGAGTCATGAAAGTGATAAATAGATACTTTACTAAATAAACACAGGTAGAGTCAACGTTTAATATTCACCTTTAAGAAAGTATGAAGTCACGAAATATTATTCCTTATTTAAATTAAATTTCTCCGAAATAATCGGATATGATCTAATTCAACTTCGGTACAAAAGTCCTCTTTTACGAATAAAAATAATAGACCTGACTTTAAAATTAAAAGAAATGTAAACGAAGTAGTCAGATAAATCCTATGTATAAAGGTTCTTAATCATGATACTGTATTGACGGGTAAATATAGTCTTTTTTTCATTAATATATATACACAAATACATGTGTATCCAAATACATATGTGTGTATGAGTATAAACACAAACAATCTTAAGTCACTAACGTTTTAAAACTTTATAGAGAAATTAATTACAATTTCGTCTGTATAAACTTTTATAATATTTCCGTAATGATAGAAAGTTTGACACAAGAAGTCAAAGATCCACAGAAATCGACTTTATTAAGGACCCACATTCCTGATTGAAGTAAAGATAGTGAAATTATTTTGAACTATATAAAATTATTAAATTATTATTAACTCATTTGACATACTTGATGAACACAGACCGAGAAAAATGAGTCGTAAATGAAGACTTCAGTAAATGGTCCGATTCACGTTGTAATGAAACAAGAAAACTCACTACATAGCCATGAGATAAAATCCGAAGTGGGGAACAACAAATACATTGGCGAGTAACCAACAAACCCAACAAAGGTCAAATACCGATAATTTTAGTTCGATGATGTTTTCATACACAGATACAGAAACATACCTTTATATAAAAATAATGAAGACCAGTATGTGGATCTTGATCTTATATATACCATCTATATAAGAATTTTGAAATTCTTTGACAGTTATAGACTTGGTTTTATAAATGTAGGTAAATCTAAGGATAGTCGTCACGATTCTCAGGTTCGATAAAGTGTTCTATGAGAACAATTGTCAACCATCCAAGTCATAAATTAAAAAAAGAAATTAAAAACAATGAGATAATCTCTATACCACTACAAAATGACAAGAAAATTAAACGTAGAGAAATTTATTATGATAAAAGTACATAGAAAATACTCATACATAAAATACATAGATAGAGATCTAGATAAACAAGTTTAATTTAAAATTAACACTAATAGTGTAAACAGTCGACACACGAAAAAAAGAAAATGTTTAAAAGTAACGTTCATAAAATGATGTATAAAATTTTTTTACAACAGAGGATTAGGCACAAACACACACACATACGTGTGCATACGTAAGTCAACGAGTCAACACAGACTCAAAAACACTGGGATACCTGATGTCAAGTACTTAAAAGGTTCGTTTTTATGACCTCACCCAATGGTAAAGGAGGAGGTCGTCTAGAAGGGATGGGTCCCTAGGTTTGACGTAGAGACATAGTGGAACGTAACTGTCCCACTAAGAAATGGTGACTCGGTGACCCCTTTGGGTCAGACATTAACCCAGAAGAAAAGTAAAGCCCGAAGGGGACACCAAGTCGACCATTTCTCAGACGGACTTACGCCCTCTGGACCCAAGTTGGGGACCCAACCCTTCTAGGGGACCTCTTCCCTTTCCGATGGGTGAGGTCAGAAGACCGGACCTCTTAAGGTATCTGACATGTCAGGTACCTTAGCGTTTCTCAACCTGTCCTGACTCGCTGAAAGTGAAAGTGAAAGTAAAAGAATTACCACTGATAACTTCTAGTTTGAAAAAAAATACAAGATATTTCGTTTCATCGAAAAAAGAAGAAAGTAACATGACGGACAGTAGGATAATGTTATCACAGTGGACTGTATTCCATTTATAGACAAGAATATAAAAAAATGATTTTCAAATTATTGACTGAAAGAAAGTAGATCTGATCACTAACAGTTGGAATCATGATAATTATAAGCTGACTTGTTACGAAACAGGACATGAGGCAGAATAAGTAACATACGAATCATTGAGAGGATGCCGATGTTCGATAATCGTAACGGATCGAAATTTTTAGTGTATATTCTAAAATTAAGTAACTCACGAAGTCATAAAGTAAAATTTCGAAACATTATAAGACAATATACTGTCATGGTGTCATACAATAAAATTCGTAAGGTTTTAAGTGTAGACGTCTCAACTCATATATTTTACTTTGACATAAAAAGTATAAAACTATCAGTAGAGTTTTACTGTAGACGTGAAAACGATGAGTAAACTTTACAGTGTCTTATTCTTTAAAAGGAGTAATAATCGTCTTTTTAATAAGGTGTGATTATGTGTGATTATAACTTACTACTGTACTATAAACAAGACAGTAAGTAAGTAAAATGTTTCCAAATAAATATATAAGTTATATACACTTATATATTTTATACATAAAAGGGGTTTTATAATCTACTCGATACAATTTATATACTACTTATACGTATGTCAAACGTATCTCCACCCTTTATACATAAATTTTAAAGTGTACAAAACGGGAAACCGATAACGGTTGTCTCGTTTTAAAAAATAATTGATTTTTATAACTTAATAAACTATGGTTTTATAAACATAGAATCTAATAAAATAAGAATGGTTTAATTTTTCCTTTCGTTTTGTTGGGTCGTCAGTGTTTTGTTATTGTTAATGTCTTCGTTGTGACCTTCTTGGTACATCGTCTCGACTGCTTTTGTTTATCAAAAGTCTACTCAAGTCAATACTGTAGAAAGAGATCGAACAGTCATACATATTTTATAGAAGTGTATAGTTTAAAATGAGGTCCTTTTTTCCTTGGGACTATTTGATAACCACCCTTACATTTGACATGTTGGTGATATCTCTTGTCATACCTCTAAAGAAATTTTTGATCCTTATTTTGATGGTATACTAGTTCGTTAGGGTGACACCCGTCTATCGAACTCTTTTTGTATTAAGTTTTTCTGTGTACCTGGGGTTACAAGTACGTCCTGACAAATGTTATCGGTTTATACCTTTGTTGAATTTACAGGTAGTTCGTTACCTATATCGTCTACACCATATAATGAGTGGGTATTTTTTTTTTCTTACTTTATTACGGTCAATGTCGTTGGACTGACCTGATCTTTCATTCAGTCTCTTTCTGTTTAATAATGTACTATAGTGTTTATACCTCAGTTATTTACCATGTTTACTTGATTAAATGTTTTGTCTTTATCTCAATGTCTACATCTTTTGTTTAAATAATTTGAGTTTTCCCTCCCCTCCTTATTTAATCCTCTAACCCCAATTGTATATGTGTGTAGAGATATATTTTATCTATTGATTATTGCTGGATGACATATTGTGTTCCCTGTGATGGGTCACGAGACACCACTAGATATACCCTATCACTTTCAGTGAGTCAGTACAGGTTGATAAGTACCGGGGTACCTGACGTCCACCTAAGAAATGGTCGACTCGGTGGTCCCTTCGGTCCACCTGACGGTCCCGTGACGTCCACCTAAGAAATGGTCGACTCGGTGGTCCCTTCGGGTTCTTATGACCTCACCCATCGGATAGGGAAGATGTCCCCTAGAAGGTCCGGTTCCTTGACTTGGTCCCAGAAGACGTAACATCCACCTAAGAAACGGTCGACTCGATGGTCTCTTCTGTATATACCCTTTTTCTAGATTTTTTGTTACTTATATACATATACATAATGTCTAAGTAAAGTAACATATGGACTTTGATTGTATTGTAACGTTTAACTGATATAAGGTTATATAGTCTACTTTATTTCTTATTTAAAAGTGTCTCTTGTACTACCTCCTTATCCACCTGTACCTCATGTAGAGAGTGGTACCTATGTAGTCCTTATGTAGAAGTCTGTGTCTTCACGTACGTCTTGTGGTCGACTCTCACCTGTCCGTATGGACTAGTCTCCTTTTTTTATATGTCTCGGTACGTTTCGAACTCTAATTCGGGACTCTGAAACCTCACCCTCGTGACTGAGGTTCTGGGATCTGATTGTCTCTTGATTGGGATCCATAATAGTTTATCACTCTTGAGTGTGTTTCCTTGGGTAAAGTTATGTTCTGGACCGTGGTGGGTTGGTGGTCATCGTACGACACGTCCTGCGAAGTAGATTTGTTGTTTGTTTTGGTTTTATGTTTGGGTTAGTAGTCGACTGACCTAATGGTGGAGTGAGTCGGAACGAGTATTCTTCTTTTCGTTTGTTTGGTTGTCTTCGAGTCGTGTTTAGAGTGGGATACACTTCGAATGTGTTTGGTGACCTGGTTTGGATCCTCCCGTCTTTGGTTTTCCTTCTTAAGTTCGTACTTCGGACCCTTTCCCTCTGGAGTTTGTGTCATTCAGTGTCTTTTATTATTTTTCCGTCTATTTATGATTTGTTTACTTCCTTGTTTGATCTTTATGTCTTCAGGTTTATTTACTTCTCGTTTATCCGTTTGATGGACTTTTTCTTAAGTCTGATTACTATTGTTTCTACTAGTTTTTGGAACTTTTGTTTTACCTCCTTTACGTTCTTAGTTAATTGTTTCTAGATCTTCTTAATTTCTTATTTGTACGTCTCTGTTTCTTGTGTTAATGACTTTAATTTTTATGAGATCTTTCTTAGTTATCGTCTTATAGACTTCGTCTTGTTTAGTCACTCGACCTTCTTACCACCTTTATTGAAGACTTCTCGTCTTATTTCATTTTTCTTACTTTTCTTGATTCCTATCAGAGTCTCTGGAGACCCTATTATAGTTTCCGTGGTTGTAAACTTAATATCCACAGGGTCTTCTTCTTCTCTTTTTCTTTCCCATACTCTTTTAAAAACTTCTCTAATATCAACTTTTAAAGGGGTCGTACCTTTTCCTTTATCAGTTAGTTCAGGTTCTCCGTGTTTCTCAGGGTATGTCCTATTTGGGTTTCTCTTTGTACGGTTCTGTGTATGATTAGTTTGATACCTCTGATTTGTGTTTCTTTCTCGTACTTTTCGTCGTTCCTTTTTCTTTGTTCATTGTATGTTCCCTTTGGGGTATACGAATTGTCGACTAGAGACGTCCGGTCTTCCCTTACCGTCTTATATAAATTTCATGACTTTTCCTTTTTACATGTTGGTTCTAATGTCATGTGTCGTTCCTAGAGTAAGTTTTAACTACCTCTTGATTTTTAGAAAAGTCTGTTAGTTTTCAATTTTCTTAAGTCACAGTGGTTTGGTCGAAATGTTGTTTACAATTTCCCTGAATATATCAGTTCTTTATGTTCTCTTCTTTTTTCTGGATGTTTTAGTTGGGCTTTGTTATTTCTTTTACCGTTATCCTTGTATATATAATTGTTAATGAAATTTACATTTACCTAATTTATGAGGTTGGTTTTCTGTGTCTGACCGACTTACCTAATTTTTTTTTTGTGTATATATACGAGAGATGTTCTTTGGGTGAAGTCTGGAGTTCTGTGTATCTGACTTTCACTCTCCCACCTTTTTATATAAGATACGTTTACCCTTCGTTTTCTTTCGACCTCATCGTTAGTAGTATCGTCCTTTTTTTCTGGAATTTTATTTCTTCTAATACTCTCTATTCCTTCCTGTGATGTGTCGTTAATTTCTGCTTCTGTATTGTTAGTATTTATAGATACGTGGGTTGTATCCTAGTGGAGTTATGCATTCTGTTTGTAATTGTCTGTATTTTTCTCTTTAACTGTCATTGTGTTATCATCACCTTCTGAAATTGTGGGGTGAGTGTGGTAACCTGTCTAGTAGTTTTGTTTTAATTATTCCTTTGTAATCTACTCTACTATGTAATCTACTACTCTACCTAGAGTAACTATAAAAGTCCTGTAAGATAGGTTTCCGTCTCCTTATGTGGAAGAAGAGTTCATATGTACCTTGTAAGAGGTCCTATCTGGTGTAGAACCCAGTGTTTAGTTTGAAGTCACTTAAATTCTTTTAACTTTAGCATAGTTCGTAGAAGAGATTAGTGTTACAATACTCTGATCTATAGTTAATATTTTTTCTTTGACATTCTTTGTGTTTGTGTACCTCTAATTTGTTGTGCAAAGATTTTTTGGTTGTCCAAGGACTTCTTCAGTCTTTAGTTTTTTTAAGATCTTTGTTTACTGGTACTTTTGTGCCGTTGAGTTTTGGATACCTTACGTCGTTTTCGTTAAGATTCTCCCTCCAAATATCACCATGTTAGGATGGAGTTCTTTGTTCTTTTTTTATAGTCTATCTTTTGGATTGAAATGTGTATTTTGTTGACCTTTTTCTCGTTTTTTAGGGGTTACAATTATCTTCCTTTGTTCAGTATTTCTATACTTGTCTTTACTTTCTTTGTTATCATTTCTATTTTCGAACAAGAAACTCTTCTATTTGTTTTGATTTTTCGGAAATCGGTCCGAGTAGTTCTTTTTTTTCTTTCTTCTTAGTTTAGTTGTTTTAATCTTTACTTTTTCCTCTCCAATGTTGTCTATTACGTCTTTATGTTTACTAATATTCTCTGATAATACTTGTAGATATACCGTTATTTTACCTATTGGACCTTCTATACCTGTCTAAGAATCTTTTCAAGTTAGCTTCTTTATCTTTAATACTTGTTGGGTTAATGTTCGTGACTTTAACTTCAACACCAGTTTTTAGAGGGGGGTTTTACTTTCGTGTCCTGGTTTAACGAAGTGTCCTCTTAAGATAGTTTGTACGGATAGGAAGATTTTGAGAAAGTTTTTTGACGTCTCCTTCCTTGGGAAGGTTTGAGTAAGACGCTCCGGTGTTAGTGGGACTATGGTTTTGGTCTGTTTCTGTTGTGTTTTTTTCTTTTGATGTCCAGTTATAATGACTACTTGGATCTACTTGTTTGGGAGTTGTTTTAAAATCAGTTGTCTTAACTCGTTGTATACTTTTTGGAGTGTGTGGTTCTAGTTCATCCCAAATAAGGTCCTTACGTTCCCAAGAAATTATATGTGTTTAGTTAGTTACACTATGTGGTATAATTGTTGAACTTTCTATTTTTGGTATACTATTGGAGTTATCTACGTCTTTTTCGGAAACTTTTTTAAGTCCTGGGTGAATACTAATTTTGAGAAGTTTTTTACCTGTATCTTCTTTGGATGGAGTTGTATCATTTCCGGTATACACTATTCGGATGTCGTTTATAATAAGAGTTACCACTCTTTGACTTTCGTAAGGGGAATTCTAGTCCTTGTTCTGTTCCTACAGGTCAAAGTGGTGATACCAAGTTGTATCAAGACCTTCGGAATCGATGACGTTAGTCTCTTCTTTTTCATTGTTTCCCTTAGGTCTAGTCCTTTCTTCTTGATTTCGAGAGTAACAAACGTCTACTATACTATGACATGTATCTTTTGAGATTTCTATTATAGTCTTTTAATGATCTCGATTAGTCACTTAAATCGTTTGAACGTCCTATGTTTTAGTTATGTCTCTTTAGTAAACGTAAAGATATATGATTGTTAATTTTTAATCTTTCTCTTTAATTACTTAGTTTGGATATGTGTTAACGTTGTTTTTCTTAATTTACAGATCCTTATTTGATTGAATTCCTCTACTTTCTTGACATGTGTCTTTTAATATTCTGTGATTACTTTCTTTAGTTTCTGTTGTATTTGTCTGACTCTCTATAAGGTACAAGGACCCATCCTTCTTAGTTATAACACTTGTGCTGATATGATGGTTTACGTTAGATGTCTAAGTCACTTTAGGGATAGTATAATGGTTGCCGTGAAAAGTGTGTTGATCTTGTTTTTTAAAGTGTTAAGTGTACCTTTGTGTTTTCTGACACTTATCGGTTTCGGCGGAACGTTTTCTTACCTCGACCTCCTTAGTTGGAAGGACTGAAGTCTAATATGATGTTTCGATGTCAGTAGTTCTGTCATACCATGACCGTGTTTTTGTCTTTATATCTGGTTACCTTGTTCTATCTTTCAGGTCTTTATTTGGGCACGTACATACCCATGGAATAAAAACTGTTTCTTCCGTTCTTATACATTACTCGGTTTCTGTCGGAGAAGTTATTTACTACGACGCTTTTGACCTGTCGATGTACATTTTCTTACTTTAATCTTGTGAATGATTGTGGTATGTGTTTCTATTTGAGTTTTACCTAGTTTCTGGATTTACATTCTGGTCTTTGATATTTTGAGAATCTCCTTTTGTATCCGTCTTGTGAACTACGGTATTTAGTTTCGTTCTAGGAGATACTGGGTGGAGGATGTCATTGCCTTTATTTTTGTTTTCATTTGTTCACTCTGGACAAATTTGAATTTTCGAAAACGTGTCGTTTCTTTTGATATTCATCCCACTTTTCTGTTGGGAGTCTTACCCTCTTTTATTATCGTTTACTTTGTTGACTGTTTCCTAATTAAAGATTTTATATGTTCGTCGAGTATGTTTAGTTACGGTCTTTTTGTTTGTTGGGTTAGTTTTTCACCCCTTTTTTAGATTTGTCTGTATCGAGGTTTCTTTTGTATGTCTACCGATTGTTTCTGTACTTTTCTACGAGTTGTAGTGAGTAATAATCTCTTTACTTTTAGTTTTGGTGTCACTCTATAGTGGAGTGTGGTCAGTCTTACCGATAGTAATTTTACAGATGTTTGTCATTTACGACCTCTCCCACACGTGTGAACACCCTTACATTTAACTAAGTCGGTGATACCTTCTACCATACCTCTAAGGAATTTTTGGATCTTTATTTTGGTGGTATACTGGGTCGTTAGGGTGAGGATCCTTATAAGGGACTCCTTTGGTCCCAACTTTTACTATGTACATAGGGTAACAAGTAACATCGTGATAAATGTTACCGATTTTGTACCTTCGTTGGATCTACAGGTAATTGTTTACTTACCTATTTCTTCAACACTATGTATATGTGTCACTTTATAATGAGTCGGTATTTTTCCTTACGTAAACTCAGTCAAGACTACTCCACCTACTTGGATCTTGGATGTTATGTATCCCTTTACTCAGTCTTTCTCTTTCCATTTATAGCATAAGATTACGCGTATATATCTTAGACCTTTTTTACCATGACTTCTTAAATAAATGTCCCGTCGTCACCTCTTTGTCTGTATCTCTGATCTGAATACCCCTATCCCCTCCTCTACGGCTCTACATATCTTTTTCGTTGTACCTTTGGATATAATGGCATACATTTTATCTATCGTTACTCTTAAACGACATACCGAGTCCTTTGAGTTTGTCCCCCGGACATAGTTAGCTCTCCCCAACTACCCCAACCTCTACCCCCCCTCCAAGTTTTCCCTCCGTTATATACATATGGATACCGACTAAGTACAACTCTAAAGTGTCTTTTGTTTTAAGACATTTCGTTAATAGGACGTTTTTTTTTTAATTAATTTTTTTATTTAAAAATAAGGTTCTACCAATCTCTTTCGGTTGTGGTTGCAAGGTGTAAAGTTATAACATTTTTGTGATTAGTTTACTAGTAAAGTCAAGTCAAGTCAAGTCAGCGAGTCAACACAGACTAAGAAACACTGGGGTACATTATGTCGTACGGTCCGGAGGGACAGGTAGTGGTTGAGAACCTCAAGTGAGTAAATCATATAAGGTTCACTTATTTCTACAAAATTAATAATTCCTATTAAATTCTTCTGGACCTCCTTTTTACTACTAAAACATCAAACACCGAAATAATTTATCTTGTTTTTTTTACGATGGTATGACACATTTAACAATATAAATTGACCGTTTTTTAAATATTAAAATTTTTAATCCGAAATTTTAAAATATCTAAAAACTTTGTTTATAATCATTTGACATACCTAGGTTTGTAACGTATATGTAAAGGTTATTCATACACGAATTGTTTCTATAAAAGTAATCTATTTAAATCTTTTTCCACAAAAACTATATAGTAGTATTAGCTGTTTAATAGGAGACGGGAGTTTTCTCAAAAATGACAAACTTTATGTCTATTGGTTACAAAAACTTAATTATTACACCTTATACAGTACTCTTCTATTTTTGGATTCTAGGTGTTTTACATAATAAAAAATAATTATTTAATAAAAAGACCACTCTGGGGTTATGACATTGGTGATCGTATAAACTATGAATATACTTCATCTTAATGTAAATTTAAATAGTTAGTCACATAGGTGTAAAGTTCACGAGTTAGTGACTTATACCGGTCACTGATAGTATAACCTGTCGTACCACCTTATAAAGGTAGCAACGACTTCTTTGTAATTCGTTACGACACCCTCTCTAATAAAAACTTTCATGGACGACTTTGCGGTTTCTACGATGTAATTGTATAAAGAAAAGTCAATGTTGGTACATTGTATCCTGTTAGTCTTAAGAGACGAGGTCAAAAGAGGAGGTCTTTTATTGGGAAGATTCTAAAGGACAGAGGGTCCAAAGTGTACTCCCAATTTACACATTACGTCCATTTCACGGTTCACATGAATACACC
This sequence comes from Capra ibex, assembly GCA_006410555.1. Classification (NCBI taxonomy): domain Eukaryota; kingdom Metazoa; phylum Chordata; class Mammalia; order Artiodactyla; family Bovidae; genus Capra; species Capra ibex. The sequence goes on along the minus strand of SJYO01048061.1, from coordinate 16,479,362 downwards.
ATATACATTCACGATAACACCTTTATTTATCAATAGGAATAAGATATTTCCTGGTACCTTGTGACATACCTTGTGACACAAAGAATTAACAGTGTTAAATTTTTAGGGAGGATGAAAGGTCCATGTAACAGTACAACTACTCTTAAAGGAAGAAAGTCGGACGGAGGTTCGGTTTGATGATACGGTTGGTCAAACCAAAGGAATCTGTGTTGTGTGTGTGTGTGTGTGTGTGTGCGTCACCCTCGTTCCGGTCACAAGTCGAAGACAGTGAAGTAGGAAAACGGTAAAAAGATGTTCAGCAACACAGGTGTACTCGGTACTATTCGGGGTTTGGTTCCGACTCGGATATTAAACAGAAGGTTTACTCCAATTTCACTCGTATTTATGACAAAATCTCATGTTGGAACTTTACCTTTAATAGACTTCGTTACACTATTTAATCCCAATAATACTCATTAGGAAAGTCGGGATCTTCTTCGTCTCATCTTGGACTTCAGGAACTGGATGTCGAAAGAGATAACACGGGATTTACTTTTAAGGGTAGAATAGTAAACTAGGATGTAGGGACCTGTGACTGTGAGGATAAAGTATCTACCGTGTGTACGGTAAATGAGTTTTCGTCCCACTTCCATCTCATCGAAATTATCCCACTTCAACGATAAGTAAAAGAGAGATCGAAAAAGAGTAGTGAAGTCCAAAAAAAAAAAGAAGAGAAAAGAACGAAGTCTAAAGGAGCCATGATATTACTTCACTTTTTACATGTCGGTAACTGTGAAATTAGTAATAGTTTTATATGTCTTCCTAATTCACTGAATGACATATAATAGGAGATTAGTGACAAATAAGATACTAAGAGTTCCCGGGTCTTTCACGGGATGTCAAACACACATCTTCATAGATGAACTAAACGGAACTATATTTCCTTTCACTGGAATCACAAAAGAGGTATTTACCCCTACTTTGTCGTAGAGAGCTGTGATCAGGGTGTAGAGATCTGTGACCTGTGGTAAAGGACGAACGGTTCTAAAGGTGCATAATATATTTCGTGTATAAGCGGAGGAAACGTCGTAGAAGATGATGTGAGATCGGAGACCCACAAATGTAAAGTCGTTAAGAAACACGACACTATCAGTGTTTGGTCACGATAAAAGACACCAAAAGACAACTGAATCGACGTACGTCAAAAGAATTAACAGTTGTAGTGACGGGTAACAAATAAAGAGCAATATAAAGAGGTATTTATTTGTAACAATTACACGTGTAATATATGGAAATATAGGTCTTTACTCTTCACTTTACAAATTGGAACAGTACTAAATGAAAGGTCGACCTCTCGACAATTATTACATTCTAATGTATTTGGGGACATTTGTATTACACTAACCCGTAATTAGATATAGTTTCGTTAGAAAAATATTATTAAAGGGTTTATTGACTAACAACACACGTGTCTAGAAGGGTCCATATATTTTATCTGAAACTTTATATAGAACTGGTGAGTAATGGAGGAGGGTACTACTTTTGACTAGTATAATTTCTGTTTAAAGTGTAATACGTCAAAATAATTTTCCATCATACAAAAAGTGATGAGATAAGAATATACAGAAATATGTTTAATAGTACATAGTCATTATACTGTCTTAAATTCCTCCGTTTTAAAGCAAAATAAATTACAGTGGTAATGATGTCACTGTGGACGTATTTTTATATGTTTACTAGATCTTAGTCAAGAAAAAAATTTGTTACATTAATAACTTATGAATGATATGTAAGGTGTGATACGATACAAATTCGAAACGTATAAACAAATAGTATACATTATCTTTAATCACTCAGAAGTAAGAAGTATAAACCCAATGTGTCTACTGATGGAAGTGAAAATCTTATAAAATAAAAGTATTACTACTTACATGGAACGGTCCAGTATGGACACAATGAAGACTGACGATTACAAATTCGAAGTAATTTAGATGAAAGTAACTTGTAGAACTCATATTTAGGACATACGAGTATTTTTACTTGATATTAGATACAGTCTATTACTAGTAAAATCTCCACGTTAAAATTTGCTAGACTTTTAAAACTACAGAATAACGAAGGTCTTACCCGAAGTAATAAACTGAAAGACAGGAAAAGGTCCCTTATTCGACCTTAAAATCCGTATTTAAGGTACTATAATATTTTTTGAATAACCCCTTCGAGACCTCGAACACAGGTTCCGTCGTTATAAACCGAACCTACTTCACCTACTTTATAAAAATAAAATAACTACATCCAAACTATTAAATGTGTGATTAAAGGTTTCAAGGAGTATCAAACAGTGAGTTTCCGAAACCTAGTAAACCAAGTAAAGTCAACGAGTCAGCACAGATTGAGAAACGCTGGGGTACGTGACGTCGTACGATCCGAAGGGACAGGAAGTGGTTGAGGGTCTCATATAAATTTGAGTACAGGTAACTCAACCACTACGGTAGGTTGGTAGAGTAGAAGACAACAGGAGAAGACGAGGACGGAAGTTAAAATGGGTCGTAGTCCCAGAAAAGTTTACTCAGTTAAGAAACGTAATTCACCGGTTTTATAACCTCGAAACCGAAGTCGTAGTCAGGAAGTTTACTTATAAGTCCTGACTAAAGGAAATCCTACCTGACCAACCTAGAGGCACGTTACGTTCCCTGAGAGTTCTCAGAAGAGGTTGTGGTGTCAAGTTTTGGTAGTTAAGAAGTCCCGAGTCGAAAGAAATATCAGGTTGAGAGTGTAGGTAGGTACTGATGACCTTTTTGTTATCGAAACTGATCTGTGTGGAAACAACCATTTTATTACAGAGATGAAAAATTGTACAACAGATCCAACCAGTATTGAAAAGAAGGTTCCTCGACGACGATGATTGAGCGAAGTCAGTACAGCCTGAGACACACTGGGGTTTCTGTCGTCGGACGGTCCGAGGGGGTAGGGCCCCTAAGAGGTCCGTTCTTGTGACCTCACCCAACAGTAAAGGAAGAGGTTACGTACTTTCACTTTTCACTTTCACTTCCTCCAGTCAACACAGGCGGAGAAGTGCTGGGGTACCTGACGTCGGATGGTTCGAGAAGGCAGGTATCCTAAAAGGTCCGTTCTCATGACGTCACCCAACGGTAACGGAAGAGACGGAGGTTCCTCGTTAACAGAAAAGTAAAGTACCGACGTCAGTGATGGACGTCAATAAAATCTCGGGGGTTTTACTTCAGACGGTAACAAAGGTGTCAAAGGGGTAGATAAACGGTACTTCACTACCCTGGTCTACGGTACTAGAATCAAAAAACTTACCGAATCGTCCGTAGAAATGGTGACTCGTTGGACCCTTCGGGACATATACATATAAACCTAAAAAAAAAACTTACGACTTAAAAAAGGACCTATGTAGTAATACATACGGTTTTAAGTAATCTTGATAAACCGTCAAACGATCACAAAGAGGTAAATTTTTATACATTAAAAGAATCTGACTGAAATTGAAAATTACATTGTAAAATAAAAAAAATAAAAAAAAATCAAAATATAAAAAATTTAAAATTTTAGAAATTAAGAATGTACGCAAGGGTTTGTACTTTGGGGGAGGGTGGAGGGAGGGGTATTGTAGAGAGACCCAGTAGGGGTACGTGGTCGGGGTTCGTACGACATAGGACGCAGTCTGTATCTGACCGCTAAGTTAAGAATGTACTATCATATGTACAATCTTACAGTAAGAGGGTTTAGTAGGGTGGGAGAGGGAGAGGGAGACTCAGGTTTTCAGGCAATATGTGTAGACACAGAAAAAAGGACAGAACGTATGTCCCAGCAGTAACGGTAGAAGGATTTAAGGTATATATACACAATCATATGACATAACCACAAAAAGAAAGACCGAATGAAGTGAGACATATTAGCCGAGGTCAAAGTAGGTAGAGTAGTCTTGACTAAGTTTACTTAAGAAAAATTGCCGACTCATTATGAGGTAACACATATACATGGTGTCGAAAGAATAGGTAAGTAGACGACTACCTGTAGATCCAACAAAGGTACAGGACCGATAATATTTGTCACGACGCTACTTGTAACCCCATGTACACAGAGAAAGTTAAGACCAAAGGAGCCACACATACGGGTCGTCACCCTAACGACCCAGTATTCCGTCAAGATAAACGTTAAAAAATTCCTTAGAGGTGTGACAAGAGGTATCACCGACATGATCAAACGTAAGGGTGGTTGTCACATCCTCCCAAGGGAAAAGAGGTGTGGGAGAGGTCGTAAATAACGAACGTCTAAAAACCTAGCGTCGGTAAGACTGACCACACTTCACCATGGAGTAACACCAAAACTAAACGTAAAGAGATTATTACTCACTACAACTCGTAGAAAAGTACACAAACAATCGGTAGGCATACAGAAGAAACCTCTTTACAGATAAATCAAGAAACCGGGTAAAAAACTAACCCAGCAAATAAAAAGACCTTAACTCGACGTATTCAACGAACATATAAAAACTCTACTCAACAAACAGTCAACGAAGTAAACGACAATAAAAGAGGGTAAGTCTTCCGACAGAAAAGTGGAACGAATATAAAAGGAAACAACACGTCTTCGAAAATTAAAATTAATCTAGGGTAAACAAATAAAAACGAAAATAAAGGTCTTAAGACCCTCCACCTAGTATCTCCTAGGACGACACTAAATACAGACTCAAATAGAAACAAATAAAAAGGATAAGACCAAGGAAAGAATATGAAACAACAAAAAAGACTTTTATTTTGATTAATTTACATTCGGTATATCCAAGCGTATAAAAATATGAATTTAAAAAGTAGTAAACATATTATGTTGACTAAGAAATCTATATAGACAAGTTCTCCTTACTTGTGTCTTATGTGGAAAAATTTTATAAGTGTTTGGGTGACAAAGAATCCAATGGCAAGAAAGTGTCTTCAATGAAACAGTAATCAATACGTTTTATAAGTGACTTTTGAAAGTCTTCGAGTATAAAAAGTTTCAAGACACGGAATTTGATAGAAACAAAGAAACACAAAACAAAAAGAGAAAATAACCAAGAGTCAAAAGAACATAGATGTTGTCTACTATTTTACTATATGATATCTGTCTTTTCCTCTTCCGTTACCGTAGGGTGAGGACATGAGAACGGACCTTTTAGGGTACCTGTCTCCTCGGACCATCCGACGTCAGGTACCTCAGCGATTCTCAGCCCGTACTGACTCGTTGAAGGGAAAGTGAAAAATGAAAGTACGTAACCTCTTCCTTTACCATTGGGTGAGGTCATAAGAACGGACTTCTTAGGGTCCCTGTCTCCTCGGATCACCCGACGACAGATACCCCAGCGTGTCTCAGTCTGTGCTGACTTCGTTGAATCGTCGTCGTCGTCGTATCTGCCTTATAATTAAAAATTCAAAAAATTATTTCTGACTACTTACCAAATTTGAAGACCGTTTATACTGGTACAAGAAGTTGTAGACGTCTTTCACAGTCCTTTAAGTTTCAAACATTGTGAAAAGATGTACCGTATAAGTTTTTAAGTGTTCGTGTATACTATTAATGAAAAGATGTATAATTTATTGTAATTGTCACCTTTCATTTTTTTTTTTCTTTTTCCATCGACAACTTTAGATATATCTCCAAGGGTCCACCATGGTACCATTTTTAGATGGGTGGTTATATTCTCTGTGTTCTGTACCCAAGTTAGGGATCCAAACCCTTTTAGGGGACCTCATCCTTTACTGTTTGGTGAGACTATAAGGACGGACCTTTTAAGGTACCTGTCTTCTTGGAACGTCCGATGTCAAGTCCCCCAGTGTCAACGTTTCCCAGTGTTATCGTCTCTCTGTACTGATTCACTCGTGTTCGTATTTGTTCGTGTTACTTCAGATATTGTTCATCGTCCGATCCATCTATTCATTATTTAAAACGGGACTTAAACAAAACGAGTTGTCATACTAAACTAAAGACTTGTTGACTGACTTTATAACATATATATATATATATAGAGTTTCAAATAGGTATGTGACAAAATTTTACATAGGACAAGGTCTTCTCGGAAAGAAGTCCTCTCAGAATGAAACACGGTGGTTTGGGACAAAACGGGTTACAAAAACAACGTAGTAAATAGATAAAATTTGAACCAAAAGGAATTTTCGGTCAAAAAACCAAAAAAAAAACAAAACAAAACAAAAAAAAAGACAAATTCTACGAAGGGTTTGAATTGGATAGCCGATTTACTAAAATCTACTTCCTTTAATAAACTTTTAATACATTATAAAATTATAAGACGATAACGAAGTTTTTTGGTGAGACGAAAGTGTACGATAATATGAAAAAAAGAAATATATCTATTTAATTTCGGATTTCCGTCCGGGATCGTGATCGTTCTTTCAACCCATATTTACCGCCGGGTGTATGGTATACAGGTCTATGAATTTTCAATTTTAGGTCAATTGTCTAACACTTTATTTCATATAAGATAGGAAGACGGAACTGTTTATATAGAAGTATTTCAGGACCTTTAGGTCCTAACTTAAACTTTTATAACCTGAAGAATATCAAGGTCTTATTTCATACTATAATACATCTCTCAGTCGGACTCACGTCAGGTGTAAGACAAGGGTAGGTACCGAGGAAAGACGTGACACTCTTCGAGTCTTGTATAACATCCACCCGGTCAAGGGGTATTCTGGTTCAAAACAAGTATATGGGACTTTTGTTTAACTCAACCGGTGATACAGACACTTGTCTGGACCCCATTTACAGGTACGTTTGAGGCCATAACCAGAATCTTGGTAGACTTAAACCTTAAAGTGAGAGTTCATAGGGCACATACTGGAGGTTTTCATCTCCGTGCCCGAGATTCACCTTTGAAAGGGAACCGGTTGCCCCTTACCATACACATCTTTACCTGAGATCATCTGACATTTTGTACCCTGAATGCGTCTACTGGAAAGAGGTACGATTTTTCTATCACCACGTAACCGCTTTAAGAACAGAGGTTCACGTGATCGTTTTATAGGGTCTGCGTTACCTTGTCTTTGTGAGTGTCTGACTAAATTCCACTAGTCTTGTATAATGAAGAGTTTGATTTAACTTCAAGTGTTTCTCTTCGTTCTTCTTTCTGTGATCCCCTTATTTGTGTGTCCCTTTTCATGAATAACCACCTTCTTAGTATGATAGACTTAGGACTTTATACGTTACCAGTATGAGGAAGAGTCAGAGAGAGAGAAGGGGAGAAAGAAAAGCGGAGAGGAAATGAGAGAGGAGGAGTTGTCGAAGAGGTTTATATCGAACCCATATTCTTACTCTTTGTGTTAAACTTGTTTACCTAAGGTTGTCTACCTTGGGACCGACCCGGTCGCTATTGTGTGTAGAAAATGATGTTTCTACGTGTTTTTATTCATTTTATACGAAATGGTTGTAGACATTGAATTGTTAAAAAACTCGACTCGACCACCGGTTTTATCTTGACATGATTCACATCGGTTTGAGTACAGGTAAATCAGCCACTACGGTAGGTCGGTAGAGTAGGAGACAGAAGGGGAAGAGGATTACGGGAGTTAGTCAGGGTCGTAGTCCCAGAAAAGGTTCCTCAGTTGAGAAGCGTAGTCCACCGGTTTCATGACCTCAAAGTCGAAGTCGTAGTCAGGAAGGTTACTTATAAGTCCTGACTAAAGGAAATCCTACCTGACCAACCTAGAGGAACGTCAGGTTCCCTGAGAGTTCTCAGAAGAGGTTGTGGTGTCAAGTTTACGTAGTTAAGAAGTCGTGAGTCGAAAGAAATACCAGGTTGAGAGTGTAGGTATGTACTGATGACCTTTTTGGTATCGAAACTGACCTACCTGCAAACGACCGTTTCACTACAGAGACGAAAAATTATCCAACAGATTCAACCAGTATTGAAAAGAAGGTTCCTCTTTCACAGAAAATTAAAGTACCGACGTCAGTGATGGACTTCACTAAAACCTCCGGAGGTTTTATTTCAGGCAGTGACAAAGGTAACAAAGGGGTAGATAAACGGTACTTCACTACCCTGGTACGGTACTCGAACCAAAAGACTTATAACTCGAAATTCACTTAAAAAAGTGTCAGGAGAAAGTGAAAGTAGTTCTCCGAGAAATCAAGAAAAGAAAGACGGTATTCTCACCACAGTAGACGTATAGACTCCAATAACTATAAAGAGGACCGTTAAGACTTAGAACCTCCTACTTTTACAGGTATGAGGAGACTAACGGGGTGGTGGTCAACTTTAGGGACTAGTAAAATATTACGGTGCTCTGTTTGTGGTGTACTCGGTATAAGATAGTTTCGTTGTATAGTACTACGGTCGTGGAGGAAACGTTGTACACGGGGTACTCGTGATATTAGTCGGAGTGCTCCTATAAGTACGAGGAGGTCGTCTTGACAAGGTGAAGATGGAACGAGTCAGTTCTTTAGAAGGATTAACTTGTTCCTAAATTATAAGTTGTTTTAAGTTGTCGTTGAATTATTAAGAGGACTAAGTCCTACTGAGGTTAAGTCCACGATTTCTTGATGGTGGATGACGAGATCGTAGACGAGTGGTAGTAGGACTTATAGTTCCATTTGATGACCAGAGTGTGAGAACTTTCCAATAACGACTTGTTGTGTTTCTACAGTCATAAGAACCGGAGACCTCCTCTTCTTAAGTTAGTCCCCGGTCTCTGCTCCGAACTAGTGAGTCTCGAAAACACATTATTTCAAAATAATTTCATATTTCCTCTATCTCTTTCGAAGACTGTATCCGTAGTCTTCCCCCGTCTTTCTCATGGGGGAACGATCACAATCGGTACCTCAATATATGAGAGATTCATCAATAATGTCACTTAGTTTTCTTACAGACCTCCAATATTTCTGGAGTGATTTGGATGAGGGTATTAAATGTGGAATTCTACTGTCCTAATCGGTCTTCCAAAAAGGTCTCTGACAGAAGTTCGTCCTATGTAATAACAATATAGTAGAATTCCTTACATGTCCCTGTTTTTACAAACAGGAAAGAAGGAGGAACTCTTAAGGTCTGGGGAGAGAGGAACTCCTGGGGATCTGAAGAATAGTTGGACGGATCCTTTACTGAGAGAGTGAGAATAGTATAATACGGAGGTGTCGGTGTTATACATGATGGGGTTGCAGGAGGTGGTGGTTATTTGGTAAGTCACGGTATCGGAGGGGTCCGGTGTCCATGAGGAGTGAACTACATATCGACTCAAGGTGGAGGTGGTTACTGGAGACGAGGTGGTGGTTAATGGGGAGGGGACTCGTATAGTAACGGGTCTACGGTCGAATATACTTAGTAGGAGGTCCTGGAGAAGGGGGAGTTGTACCTCCAGGAGGATATTGACATGGAGGAGGAGTGGTAATATTGGGAGTGAGAAGTGGGGTCAAGTGTCTTCTAGTTCCTTGGGACTCGGAAGATAAATATGTTGGTTCCCCTTGGTCGGGACCATACATCGGAAGTGGTTCTCCCGGTGGAGGAAGTGTTTACGTCCCAGGAGGAAGAGTTTGGGGTGAAAAACTTGATGTAGTAGGGATAGTCTGTTCTATATCTGGTATAATGGTTCTTATTATCATAAGACTTGACTTCTATACTACTCCTTCGTTTTGAAGGGGTTCGGAACTGACCCCTTCCTCTTGTGGAGTATGACTCCACCGATTTTTGTAAATCCCAGAACAGAGAACTTAACCAAAATTTAGAACTGAATCCCAACTATAGTTCATGATATGATGTCACGCCTATTCATCGATTCAACTTGTGTCGATATAAAATTGTAGAAACAAGGGGACAACGCCATGTAACTGGGTGTCCACTTGTAAACATTTTTAAAACTTTTTTTTAAAGGTAACAAGATGAAAGTTTCCATTTAAGTTGGAAACTAAAAAGAAAACTTTGTAAAACAATTAAACACATTTTTCTAATTTAAAATAATACCGACATTTTCCGATAAAATACACTTAAGTCCACGTCAGTGTATAACAAAAAATTTGTTATACAAAATGGTGATTAAAGAGTCTCTATGTTATTTTAGGATTTTCATTTTTATATTTTTCTTTTATCTGTTTTATTTCGTAGGATATTCACGTAGATATATAACACCCATTTCTCTAATGAATAATAGAGACAAATTAAAAAGAATAATTAGAACAGTAAAAATACAACAAAGATAGTTTAACTCGTAAAGGTTTATCATACGTTAGAGTGTAGTACGGAATCCCAAAGGTGGAGGAATCTCATTTTTGACAAAAAGTTTGCAAAAATTACTATTTTTAGAAAGTAAAAAAGTAAACTGTAAAATTTTACAAAATATAGTCCGTAGTGTTTAATACTACCTCATCTTAATTTTTACGATGTTTTAATATTCTAACAAAAGGGAATGAAAATTAGACGGTTAGGGGACGAAATGATAGGGAGAGAGAGAAAAACTAGACTTTCAGATAACACAATTGGTTTGTGTTTATCTGTTTAATGTGATTCCGTCTGTTGCTTTGTGTCCATAAGTAGTTGTATGAACTGAAAAAAAAAAAAAAAAGTCAATAAACTTTACGAGGTGACACCTTCAGATTTAATTTTTTTTGTTTCATCTCCTTATATAGTTCGAATCGAGACAGTGATACGTAATCGTTTCCAGTTTAAAGGTGTATACTCTACAAAATTTCGTTTCTTAGTTCCATGTAAAAATTACTTTATACGAATTATAAGGAAAATAGTTAGTTTTCCTTACTTCTATTAAAATAGAAATCAAGTAGTCACTATTCGTGAAGGTACGTGAAGGTGTCAACATTATATTAAGTACTGTGCGAAAATAAGATTTATGAACAGTCTCAGATAATTTGTAGTAAAGAAAGTCGAAATGGAAAGTTGATCTTCACTTGTTTATTGAAAACTTATAAATCGTCAAAGACAAAAAGTTTTCTAGGAGCAATTAGGTGCAAATCGATTTCGAGAAGTACGTTACTTACAGACAATAAGTCTTGATATACGGGTCGTTGTCTTACGAAGTAATTGAAGAACATAAAAAAAGAAGTTATTCGTTTAAAATAGTTTCAAGCATCCCAAGATTTTAAGAAATGTTATTTTAGAATTTGTTAATTAACAAGTGTTATTAAATGTACTCAATAAAAAGTGAATGGAAGAATAAACATAATTAAATACGGATCTATACCCGAAGGGACCACCGAGTCAACGAATCTTTCACGGACGTTACGTCCTCTGTCTCCAAACTAGAGACCCAACCCTTCTAGGGGACCTCTTCCTTTGTCGTTGGGGGAGGTCATAAGACCGGACCTCTTAAGGTACCTGTCTCCTCAGACCTCCCGATGTCAGGAACCCTAATGTTCACAGTCTGTGTTGACTCACTAAATTGTATGGATCTATGTGAGTGTACGTTTATTCTATAACAAATAAAAAGTCATACCATCTTTTACCGTTATAGTTTCAGTAATCATATTATTCTTAGTCAAGTTATGGTCTACAATAATATGAGATAAAACAAAGAAAAGAAAACTATAAAAACTTCATCTGTCAATTTGGTTTAGATGGGGTGTGAAGTATCATGTAGTAACAGAAACCAGACACTTTCGGATTAGAAACGAAACAACCTTCTCATATACAGTCGCCATGACCCCTATCACAATCCTTGTCTTGGGAGTATAAGGGACCGGTGTGAGATTACCACCTCCGTCTTCTTACTTCTATCCAAAAATTAAATACAGTCATTATTCACGGTGGCTCTTTTTATTTGTTCTCTCCACTAATGTTTTTACGACCCTGTCCCGTTTTCACCTGAGAACAGACTTTTACTAAGGGACTATTCAATTATGTAAATTCTTCTCACCTGTTGAGTACTCCTATACTCGTAATTTTTATTCATTATTATTATTATAGTTATCGAAATTTTTCCTCTTTGACTACAAATCCTTATTAAGACCACGTCGACTACGTAGTTAGTATCTCATAATCTTCTACTTTGGTATCTTCGCACTCACCCTTTTAGTATAACTTTATAATCTGGTCAATTCATGAAACCGAAAGTGAGAGAAACTTTATCCTTTCAAACGTACCTAAGTTCGTCGCTTCTCTGTACTAGACTGTCAGAAAATCATCTAGTAACACCAACGTAACCTTTTTAGTGTGATTTCCCTCCCTTCCTGTCTTTGTTCCTGTGGTAAACCTACGTAAATGATTTAAGGTCCACAACATAACACTTTATACTTGGTCCTAATATCCTTATCTCCTCCTCAAACCCTCCATAATTTATGTACCTAGGACCGGAGTCTCCTGGACCCAAGATTTAGGTTAAATATTTGTGTCACAATTCTATAACATTTTCAATGTATCAGAGAGGATTAAAGTCCTAAGAGTAGATATTTACTTTAAATATACATATTTTTATTCATCAACTGCATTTCACATTATGAGTTATCTTAATTTAATTTATTATATAATGTAAAAAATTATAAACTATACCTATCCTCTGTACTATCTTACTTACTCTTTTTCTTGATTCCACCTATATGAGTTTTGGTGACTAAACATGTGAAAATTTACTTACTTAAAATATCGTACACTTAATACTGAACTATTATTTTATTATCTTTTATTTACTTCTATTACCAAAAGACTTATATATATATATATACGTACGTCTAGAAAATCTTGGTATAAGTACAAAATGTATGACTTTTTTTTTTAGTTTCTCCCTTTCTTTCGAGTTTTAACTTGAGTTTATCTTCATTTGTTTAGTAAGTTAATATTCATTTATTGTATTGGTATTGTGTATATTTGTCTTTCTTCCCTGTTTGAATCTATTCATACCTTATCTTGTAAGACTCGTAGATACACTTCGACTTCGGTTTTTCTTGTCATACGTTCATAACGTCAAGACAATCATGTAAACAATGAGTCTTGAACTAAATTCTTAACTTTAATAAAATACATCTAAGATCCCAAATCATTTATTCATTTATATAACACATATTTATAAATAGTTTATATAATCTCTACAGTCATACTTGAGAACAAATATGTCGAAATATATATTTCTGTCTGTCGGGTACCCCAGTGTTTCAGTCTGTATTGAATCGGTAACTTGTTGTTATCTCACTTTCTCTCCATCTAAATACCTACATACTCTTCTAAAAATTTAATTCATTATTTATAATAAAATTGAGTAAAAGTATAACTGTTAATATCAAATAAAAGTACAATATATAAGGGGGTAAAGAAATTATAAATCAATATAAAAATAGTGTATCTTAGTGAATTGTTACTGTATGTAAACTACTTGATGAAATACTATTCAAACAATGTAACGTCTTTAAATGTAAAGATCAATAACGTTCCGTTTTCCCTAAAAGAAGATATATATGGTAATATTATTTTTTATTCCATATTACTCTTATATGAGTGATCTCTCCATCGAGTTTACCATGTCTTAGACGGACGTTACCTCCTCTGGACCCAAGTTAGGGACCCAATCCTTCTAGGGGACCTCTTCCTATACCGTTGGTGAGGTTATAAGAACGGACCTCTTAAGGTACGTGTCTCTTCGGACGACCTGAGGTCAGACACCCCTACGTTACTCAACCTGTACTGATTCGTTGATTGTAAGAGTGTGAAAGTATCGTTTATACTTCATCTATGATAGAAATATATGTTAAACTTTGTATTTCTTTGTTAAAACTACCGGTTGTTTGTACTTGTTTACAAGTTGTAGTGAGTAGTAATCTCTTTACGAATAGTTTTGATGTCACTCCGTAGTGGAGTGTGGTCAGTCTTACCGGTAGTTTTTTAGATGTTTGTTACTTATGACCTCTACTACACCTCTTTTCCTTTGTCAAAATGTGTCAATGACCTTTACAATTGACTATGTTGGTGATACCTTATGTTATACTCCTAAAGAAATTTTTGATCCTTATTTTGATGGTACGACGACGGCCCCCGGTCGTACTCCTTGAGGCGGGTACCGTTTCAGTACTCCTTCCTCCGAACCGTATGTGTTTCCGCACTAGTTCGGAGTCCTTTAGGGGACAAGGGTTCGTAGATTAGGGTTTTGGTCTCAGACAAAATACGAGAGTGGATGTGGAGACTGAAATGTCCCTCGAGAGGGGGTATTGGCAAAGAGAGCCTCTTCCTCATTTACACGTCGAGGTTCCGTTATTTTTAAGGACCCGCACTGTTCTCACAAAGTCGAATGCCTGAAGAGACTTCCAATAGATCGGACGGACATATCCAAGTAGTCCGGTGTACACTAACAAATGTCGGAGGGTTGGACTCTCCGTGCTCTACAAAATCTGAATAATTTCCGTTTAAGAAGACCCCTCAATCTTTAATAATCATATCACCCAACCAATCCTTAATATAACCACTTCCCAAAAAGTAAACAACACAGTTATTAACGACGATTAAGGGACGAGACCCACCCTGTTCCTACAGAATCCAGTTTGGAGAGACGACTGTCTGATCGAACACATTGTACTAATAGGTATGAGGACGGTGATGCGTGTACTAACAAATTATGGAGAGTTGGTATTTGTCGTGTCTCTCAAAACCTCATAAAACTCTCAGAATTAATCGTATCCCGAAAAAGAAGGACAACTCAGTTACTAACGGTGGTTCGGAGGTATAGGAATCCGCGGACCCTTATATAATTAGTTACATAAACTTTATATCTTTTCCTTTATATCATCAAAATCCCAATCGTTATGATCTGAAAAACTCAATTACCTATAAGAGAAAACATTATCTAGTGACATGAAACAATATTTAGTGACACAGGAACGATACATTTTTACATTGAAATAGTGATAGAATTCTGATTTATCTAGAATTTCCCTCGTAACCACTTTCCTCAAAATAAACAACCCGACTACAAACGACGATTTAGAGGTACAAGAGACGGGAATATTACTTATATTGTGTATTCTCTTTATTCATAATTGGAAATTCGTATATCCTCTTTATTCATAATTGGAATTCTAATTAGCACAATTGGAACCCAATTTATTTAAGGAAAGAACTAACATTGAGTGATGTATGAGTGGGATATCCTTACATTGAAATAAACCTCCCACCACGGACCAAATTCTTTTTTGTGTGAATCTTTTTTATTCAAAAAACCAATAGTCTTTCTTTCCTAGTATTTTAAAGTCGTCCAGAGTGAGTACCGGTCTTTTACTACATTATAGGGATTCTGGAAAAAAAAAAATATATGTAAATACACTTCGTGGACTAAAACTATTTCCAGTCCTGACGACTGGGGGTGCACTGAGACATAAGTAGGGATACACATTGTTTTCCATATATTCGTTTGGGGTTTTATTTCTTTAGCCTAATTAAAGGCCTTTCTGACTAAGGGGGTACAGCGAAGAAAGAACGAGGGCAAAGAGACCGACTTAAGGGTAGATCTAAGTCGGAGGAAAAGAGGTGATGTGATAGAGGATGATGTGACAGGCAAAGATTAGAGAGAGATATAGACATTAATTTATACATAAAAAGGTTTCTGCGGTTGTGGCAGGGGGGTGGAAGCTTAGTGGGACCTAGGTGGCCCCGACCTGGGGCCGTACGACGATGACGAGGATTCAACGAAGTCAGCACAGGCTGAGACACGTTGGGGTATCTGCCGTCGGGTGGTCCGAGGAACCAGGGACCCTAAGAGGTCCGTTCTTGTGACCTCACCCAACTGTACAGGAAGAAGTTACGTACTTCACTTCTCACTTTCACTTTGGGGAGTCATCACAGGCTGAGAATCAATGGGGTACCTGACGTCGGATAGTCCGAGGAGGTGGGTACCCTAAAAGGTCCGTTCTCAAGACCTCACCCAACGGTAACGTACACTGGGTCGTTAAGGTGATGACCCGTATATGGGACGTACACACTCACGATTCAGTGAAGTCGGTACAGGTTGAGACACACTGAGATACCTGATCGACTGGTCCGAAGAGACACGAACCCTAAGAGGTCCGTTCTTAGTCAAGTCAAGTGAGTCAGCTAGTCAGTACAGGTTGAGAAACACTGGGGTTCTTAGTGTCGTGTGGTCCGGAAGGACAGGTAGTGGTTAACGGTCTCAGATGGGTTTAGGTACAGGTAACTCAGCCACTACGGTAGTTTGGTAGAGTAGGAGACAGTAGGGGAAGAGGAGGAAAGGAGTTAGAAAGGGTCGTAGTCCCAGAAAAGTTTACTCAGTTGAGAAGTGTACTCCACCGGTTTCATGGGAGGTTTTATAACCTCAAAGTCGAAGTTGTAGTCAGGAAGGTTACTTGTGGGTCCTGGCTAGAGGAAATCCTACCTGACCAACCTAGAGGAACGTCAGGTTCCCTGAGAGTTCTCAGAAGAGGTAGTGCTGTAAAGTTTTCGTAGTTAAGAAGTCACGAGTCGAAAGAAATATCAGGTTGAAAGTGTAGGTATATACTGGTGACCTTTTTGGTATCGGAACTGATCTACGTGGAAACAACTGTTTCATTACAGAGATAAAAATTGTACCATAGATCCAACTAGTATTGAAAAGAAGGTTCCTCTTTCACAGAAAATTAAAGTACCGACGTTAGTGGTAGACGTCACTAAAACCTCGGGGGTTTTTATTTCAGTCGGAGACAAAGGTGACAAAGGGGTAGATAAAGGGTACTTCACTACCCTGGTCTACGTTACTAGAATCAAAAGACTTACAACTCGAAATTGGTTGAAAAAGTGAGAGAAGAAAGTAACAGTAGTTCTCCCAGAAATCAAGAAGTGAAAGACAGTATTCCTACCACAGTAGACGCATAGACTCCAATTACTATAAAGGGGGCAGTTAGAACTGAGGTCGGACACGAAGGAGGTCAGGTCGTAAAGAGTACTACAAGAGACGTATCTTCAATTTATTCGTCCCACTGTTATATGTCGGAACTACATGAGGAAAAGAATAAACCTTGGTCAGACAACAAGGTACAGGTCAAGATTGACAACGAAGACTGGACGTATATCCAAAGAGTTCTCCGTCTAGTCCACTTGACCATAAGGACAGAGGAAGTCTTAAAAGGTCTCAAGTAACACTAGGTGTGTCAGTTTCCGAAACCGTATCAGTTATTTTGTCTTTATCTACAAAAAAGACCTTGAGAGATACGAAAAAACTACTAGGTCACCTACAACCGTTAAACTAGAGACCAAGGAGACGGAAAAGATTTTGGTCGAACTTGTAGACCTTTAAGTGTCAAGTGTATAACGACTTCGGACCGAACCTCTTAAAATTCGTAATGAAATGATCGGACACTCTACTCACATTAACACACCATCAAACTCGTAAGAAACCGTAACGGAAAGAAACCCTAACCTTACTTTTGACTTGAAAAGGCCAGGACGTCGGTGACGAATCAAAAGGTTTTAACGACTGTATAACGTCGTGTAGTACCGTAGAGATAAATGTACTAACACCGTAGTACATATCAATCCTGTATCTTCGTTGGATCTACAGGTAACTACTTACCTATTTCTTCACACCACGCAAATATATTACTGTATAATGAGTCGGTATTTTACCTTACTTAACCATAGTCAAGATGACTCCATCTACTCGGATCTCGGACAATATGTCTCACTTCATTTAGTGTTTCTCTTTTTTCAACATATTATTGTACGTGTGTATATATACCTTAGATCTTTTTATTATGACTACTCAGATAGACGTCCCGTCTTTATCTCTTTGTCTGTGTCTTTTGTCTGAACACCTGTGTCACCCTTCTCTCCCACCCCCACTTAACTCTCTCATCGTGACTTTTTATAGATAAAGGTATACATTCAATCTATCGAGAACTCCTTCAACGAGACGAATTGGGTTATGAGACATTGTTGGATCTCCACACCCTATCCCACTTTCCCCACCTTCCCTCTAAGTTCTCCCTCCCTCGTATACATATGAATATCGACCAAGTGTGACAACATACCGTCTTTGGTTGTGTTGGAACATTTCGTTAAAAGGAGGTTAATTTTTTTATATAATACTAGATTACTTTTCGGTGTTTTATAAAAGTTTCATAACAGATATCTTATCGTAAATAAAAATACCTAAATTCCTCTAGGTTGCTCGGGTAGGATTTCCTATAGTCAGGACTTATAGGTAACCTTCCTGACTTCGACATTTAGGTTATGAAGCCGGTGGACTACGTCTATTGACTGAGTGACCTTTTATGGGAAAACGACCCTTTCTGACTTCCGTCTTCCTCTTCCTCTACTCTCCTACTCTACCAACCTACCATAGTGACTGAGTTACCTGCACTCACACTCATTTGAGACCCTCAACCGCCACCTGTCTCTTCGGACCCAACGACGTCAGGTACCTCAACGTTTCTGAGCCCGTACTGACTCGTTGACTTGACTTGACTTGACTTGACTAATCTTCTTTTCACTTTCACTTTTAGTGAGTCAGTACAGACTGAGAAACACTGGGGTACCTGATATCTCAGGTACCTTAAGAGGTCCGGTCTTATGACCTCACCCATCGGAAAAGGAAAAGGTCCCCTAGAAGGGTTGGGTCCCTAGTTTGGGTCCAGAGAATGTGACGTCCACCTAAGAAATGGTCGACTCGGTATTCCCTACGGGTACTTTTGACCTCACCCATCGGATAGGGAAGAGGTTGTCTAGAAGGGTTGGGTCCTTAGTTTAACCCCAGAGGACATAACGTCCGTCTAAGAAATTGTTGGCTCGATAGTCCCTTCGGGGATACAACTGTATCCAACTTTTATACAAGAACGGTCAATAATAAATTATAAATAATGAAATTTTTTAATACATCAGTTTAAATATTAAAAATAAAAAAGGGTGACTGAAATCAAAATTTCTTAGAAGTATGTATTTTGAATTTTTTTTAAACGAACAAAGGGAGATGACGACGACGATGACGATTCAGTGAAGTCAACACAGACTGAGACACACTGGGGTATCTACCGTCAGGTGGTCCGAGGGGGCAGGGACCTTAAGAGGTCCGTTCTTGTGGCCTCACCCAACGGTAAAGAAAGAGGTTACGTACTTTCACTTTCCCTTCAACGAGTCAGTACAGACTGAGAAACGTTGGGGTACCTGGTGTCGGATGGTCCGAGGAGACAGGTACCCTAAGAGGTCCGTTCTCATGACCTCACCCCACGGTAGCGGAAGAGGGAGATCCTGAATATATTAAAGTAAAAATATAACTTATGACATAGAATAATGTAGTAATAATTATTAAGTCTGGAGTGAGGTAACCACTACTCTATAATTTATTTGTCTTCTTTCGTGGTGTTTCTCTCTTTGACAATTATAGATTCCAGATATTAACTCTCGATTTCACAACATCTGTAACACTTTTACCTACTTCTTTTCAGTTCACCTATTACACTCTTCTTAACTATGATAAATAATTAGACTTCGTCCTATCATAGACGGATCTTTTGAAAAAGGAAATGATACTAGGTAACTTTCAATAAAATTAGTGAGTAAAAGAGGTTTAAAAAGAAGTAAGTCAGATAAGTGAGGTGAACTATCGACTAAAAAGAGATCTTGATACCTGAGACGTCAAAGTAGTTTGATACCCGTAACACGGTTACAAACGCCAAGAGAAACTTATATACCTAAATGACCAAACAAACTAAAAAAAAAAAGGGGCGTCTCCTCCGATCAGGACAAGGGAATCAGTGACCAAAGGACCTTAGAAATTTCAGGGAATGTAATTTAGGTTAATGAGGTATTATGCAGAACACAATGGTCACAATTATTATCTTATGTTGTTTTATTAATACGTTACAAAAGATTCTTCTTATTTGATATAAAATACATAATACATAAAATACGACTGGTGACACGAAGATTATTAAATCTGATCCTTGCGTACTCGATAAACTACGAACGTAGTTTTATAATTCAGTAAACTCTAAACACAGTTGATTTTAGGGATTCTTAAAAACTATGTTAGACGAAGAAACCGGTATACTATGAAACTTTAATTAAAGTACCAAAAGTAAACATCAATAATTTACAGTGAACAGTTACACTAGATAACGAGATCAGACAGTTTTATTAAAAACATAGTGTCGAAACGTCAAAGTACAATTGTTGTCGTTTTCCAATATCATAGATTATACGATAATCGTACTATTTAGATTCGGTTACTAATTTTATCAGTCATATAATTCTAGTTCAAATTTTCAGACTAGTCAAAACTGATGAAAATGTTAAACTTTTACTAGGAGTATGAAGAAAAACTAACGTAATGACGTCTGTCTTGTGGTCCTAGTGGTCGTACTTAATCCGTTGTATAGTGACTAAAGAGAATTTCAATTTATGAGTGACTCTTTTTTTTTTTTTTTTTTATATATATATATATATATGGAAATACATATCTTTCACTTCAGCGAGTCAGCACAGACTGAGAAACGCTGGGGCACCTGACATCGGGTGGGCCGAGGAGACGGGTACCAGGTCCGTTCTTATGATCTCACCCAACGGTAAAGGAAGAGGTCCCCTAGAAGGGCTGGGCCCCTAGTTTGGGTCCAAAGGGCGTTTACGTCCGTCTGCGAAATTGGAGGTTCGGTGGTCCCTTCGGGATGGAAATACATATTGACGATAAGATAATAGTAAATAACTTTATCAAAAGACATAACGGGTTTATACAAGTGTTTTGTAACGACCAAAATAAGGTAATAAAAGTTTCACTAACACTACAAAATCAAACGATTTAGCACAGACTGAGAACGGTGGGGGTATCTGACATCGGGTGGTCTGAAGAGACATGTACCCTAAAGGGTCCACTCTTATGATCTCACCCAACGGGAAAGGAAGAGGTCCCCTAGAACGACTGGGTTCCTAACTTGTGTTCTGGTAACGTACCGTCCATCTAAAAAATGGAAATGGTCGACTCGGTGGTCCCTTTTGTGTGATAATATCATTGAGTTTTGGCGTACTTGCACTGATTTTTCTCTTTTTACGATGGATTGATTTTAATTTTGGTTATGTGTTTGGTTGGTCCTTTCCCTTTCTTTATTGGATACTTTCTATTTGACTATAACTTCTAGAATTATAAGTTTATACAGGTAGTCTTTAGTATTGTCCATCGTTACATTTTGACCTGTGGGAAAGATGTATTATATATTAGATAATAAAGTACCTACAACTTTCGTATTGAAATTTTTATATTAATCGTATTAGTTGAGTTTTTATATTTAAAACAACTAAGAAAATTAAGTATTTATTATGAAACGCGAGTCAGTGTAGGTTGAGAAACAGTGGGATACCTGTCATCGGGTGGTCCGAGAAGACAGGTACTCTAAAAGGGCCGTTCTTGTCACCTCACCCAATGGTACGGGAGGAGGTCCCCTAGAAAGGATGGGTCCCTAACTTGAGCTCAGAGTACGTAACGTCCGTCTTAGAAATGGTGACTTGGTGACCTTTTCGGGTTTTATGAAATCGATTCAAGAAATTTTATTGTCATTTTAGTCGTCTACTATGTATGTTGTATTCACGTGTAATGTCAACACCATTTAGTGTGACACTGGTTAAACATACATTAAACTATACGACTTAGTATATTGTGATTCAATCTTGGTTGTGTCTCTTAATTCTAGTTAGTATTATCAATTACTATTCTATTTTATTATTTGGTGGTTTTTGACTGTTTTTACACATACCACTCTGATATTTTAGGTTTATGTATCACATGAACGAAATAAAAATAAATACCTTTTTTAGTTATTTCAACATTAAAGTCATAATTACACTTGTTTTTCTATTAAGTTTCTTTTAAATTTTCCTTAATACTCTCGATATCACTTCCCGTTTTAAATGCTACTTATATACTTAAGATTCGAAAATATTTAAACTTGTCTATCAATTTTTATATAAGTTTTTTATATTTAAGTTCCTTATTTCATTTATTTCACTTCAAAGAGTCAGGACAGGTTGAGAAACACTGGGGTACCTGACATCGAGTGGTCCGAGGAGGTAGGTACCTTAAAAGATCCGTTCTCATTCCCTCACCCAACGGTAAAGGAAGAAGTCCCCTAGAAAGTTTGGGTCCCTAGTTTGGGCCCATAGGACATAACGTCCGTCTACGAAATGGTAGACTCGGTGGTCCCTTAGTTTTCTAATTTAGAAAGGATCTAGTAAAATTTTTGTGTCTTGTACTACTCAAACTTCTTATATGAAATTTTGTAACTAAAGTACATATAATACCTTTTAATGTATAAATATGTAATTGATATATTTTACTTATACGCATTCCACCAACCGTAAAATTTCATCAAAACATAAACTGAGTTGTCCATCTTTATAACGTAATAGATCAATGTTACGTTATGATAATTGATTATTGTTTTTTAGTTTTCCTAAAGGGAAACTGAAACACCTAGTGTTATTTGACGCCTTTTAAGAAGTTCTCTACCCTTATGGTATGGTGGACTGGACGGAGAACTCTTTGGATACACGTCCAGTCCTCCGTTCTCAATCTTGACCTGTACCTTGTTGTCTGACCAAGGTTTATCCTTTTCCTCACGTAGTTCCGACATATGACAGTGGGAAGAATAAATTGAAGATACGTCTCATGTAGTACTCTTTACGACCCGACCTTCTTTGTGTTCGACCTTAGTTCTAACGATCCTCTTTAGAGTTATTGGAGTCTATACGTCTACTGTGGTTGGAATACCGTTTTTCACTTCCCCTTGATTATTTGGAGAACTACTTGCACTTTCTCCTCTCACTTTTTCACCCGAATTTCGAGTCGTAAGTCTTTTACTTCTAGTACCGTAGACCAGGGTAGTGAAATACCCTTTATCTACCCCTTTGTCACCTTTGTCACAGTCTGAAATAAAATCCCCCGAGGTTTTAGTGACGTCTACCACTGACGTCGGTACTTTAATTTTCTACGAATGAGGAACCTTCTTTTCAATACTGGTTGGATCTATCGTATAAG
>SJYO01048061.1:16196120-16456334 GCA_006410555.1 Capra ibex | reverse complement strand
CCTCTTCTGAGAACTCTCAGGGAACCTGACGTTCCTCTAGGTTGGTCAGGTAAGACTTCCTCTAGTCGGGACCCTAAAGAAACCTTCCTTACTACGACTTCGACTTTGAGGTCATGAAACCGGTGGAGTACGCTTCTCAACTGAGTAACCTTTTCTGAGATTACGACCCTCCCTAACCCCCGTCCTCCTCTTCCCCTGCTGTCTCCTACTCTACCGACCTACCGTAGTCCCTGAGTTACCTGCACTCAGACTCACTTGAGACCCTCAACCACTACATGTTCCCTCCGGTCCGCACGACGCTAAGTACCCCAGCGTTTCTCAGCCTGTGCTGACTCACTGACTTGACTTGACTTAACTTTTATTATGTTGACATGTTCGTAATGGAATTTATTGAGAACGTAGTCAGTTCTCGATATCTAGGTTTTTTCGTTTGTTTTACAAGTGTTTCGTCATGAGTCTCCTTTCACAAACAGTATTTAAGAATAATAATTTATCCTTCATTTAAATTTACAGTAACTTGATAACTTTAACTTTGTGTCATATTGATTATAATCAAGAAATCTTTCGTCTATGATATATATATTCTTGATATATATATTCTTGGTTAATTCATTTTTAGTCATGCTCGTTTCATTTAAAATTTGAGATTCTTCATTAAGAAATTTTTATGAAAATAAGAAAAGAAAACTTAACTTTATATCCACAAAAGGTTGTCATATAAACGAAGTCCGTATGTTGTATCACTCCCCTGTTTTATGAAGACTATTCTGACTCGTTACCTTTGATGTCTTTACTGTTTTGACAGTTATAATCCTTACCTTTTAATCGTATCAGTGTTTATATTTCATATAAGTTTCTCGTTTTTTATGACACATGTTATACGGTAATACACACCTTGGATATATCACTCTACATGAAACATTTCTTTATTTATACATTCTATTTATTGATTTAGACGTGGTCTCTCTGAATTTTGTTGAGTTCAATAGTAGAGAACTTTATGGTGGGAAAAACAATGAACAATAATTGGTGATGATGTAATATATGGACTTTCGATTTTAACGGGATCCTTAAAATACACGAAGACTAAAAGAATCAGAAAGAGAAAAAGAGTAAAATACAGTGTTGGATATGTTTACAACCTCTTCCGTTACCGTTGGGTGAGGTCATGAGAACGGACCTTTTAGGGTACCTGTCTCCTCGGACCATCCGACGTCACGGACCCCAGCGATTCTCAGCCTGTACTGATTCGCTGAAGTGAAAGTGAAAAGTGAAAGGACGAAACCTCTTCCTTTACCGTTGGGTAGGGTCCCTACCGTCTCGGACTACCCGTGCTGACTTCTCTGAATCGTCGTCGTCGATATGTTTACAATTCGAAGGACAAATAATAATAGTTAGGAGAATCTAAATCCCTATAAGAAAGACTTAGAAAACAGTAAAATAATTATGGATAAAGATATTACGGACTGTCCAACGTAGGTATGAATTGTGTAAACCATCCAAGATAAACATAAACTTTAGACTACCTTATCAGTAACATATGTGGTCGTGTAGAATACTTAAAGTAGATAGACTTTCTGAGAAAATAAAAGAAGATACCATATTAATTTGTATGAGTTTATTGACTTCAGGTGTAATGTTACTACCACTTAATTTTACTTAGTACCTTGTTCTACTGTCCACGTTTATATAAATATTACATCTAAACTATTTATTATATCAAGAATATTTTAGTGATAAGTTTTAACCACCGACTGATATCTGAGAAAACAACCCACCACCCCTTCAGCAGTAAAGATTGATCACTAAGTGTCCTTTTAAAAAGTACATAATTTCTCTAGTCTAATATATATTTTCTTATTTTTAGTGGTTCGTGTATACTGAAACAGTATAACACCAACCTTTTTAATTTAGTAAGAAAGAAAAGTAAATTTTTTACGAAACGATTCTGTCAAACTACTGACAATTCATTTTAAACCTTAAAAACAAATATTCGAATTCAATCAATTAAAGTCAATAGTACGACAAATGTTAAGATGAGTCCTATAACTTTTTACAAACTGATTATACGTAACATTTTGTACTGGAGTCGACTTCAGTCAGTAGGTTAACTCTACAAAAAAGAACTTTATTTATACATGATAAAATACTAGTAACGTATTCGTTCGACCGACAAAATAGAAGATAATGTCGAAGTAAAACGGGATCCCTTAGGTCGACGGTCTTTTACACAATAGTAATGTACGTACAGTTTTTTCTATCATGTGTGAAGTGATTTTATGTGAGTAAGTTGTGTAAGTAAACCGTTGGAGGTCGACGATGTATAAATTGTGTTTGAACTTTAATAGACGATATGACCCTTACCTATCGTTCTAAATGAAGTTGCCTTTATGTTTTGATTAACCTATTGTATCAAACATCGAATAAGGAAAGTTGAGGATATTTTCTTTGAGTTAAAAGTGACCGAATTAAAAAAAATTACTTAAATACCATGGGTTACTCTTACGACATGATATTGATATCACTAAATTTCCGTACACATAAACCTAATCCTTATTATGTTTTTTATAACTAGGAAAGTCAATATGAAATCCGTACCTAAATCCCCTTAAAAAATGTACATCTTAGTTAAAGGAAAAATAACCAAGACGGCCGTAAGTATTAAGTGAGTAAAACTGTTTTATGAAGAAACACTTGGACGAAATCTTTCGAAAAGGAAAACAGTTCTGTATAAGTTAATCAAGACCTTTAATAGGAGATCGGTACTTTTAAAGTTCAGGTCATATAGTTGTTATTTTAATAAAGTTGTATAAAGATTCAAGAGAGACCAGAATGAAGTTTTATTGTGATGTGTATGATTTTTAGATGGACTTACTGACGAAACAGTACTTTGTCTGGGAAATGTTTGGACTCACGAAAAAATTACTTCTGAAATGTATATATTATGCTTGTGTATGTACATATTTTTAATAGAAAATAAAATTTCGACAAGTTTGATATATATATATTACAATAATATAAAAGATTTTTCTATCAAAATTAAAATTTTCTAAAATTAAAGGTTTCTATTAAAAGTTATAACAAACTAGATCTTTAGTAAACTTGAGATAAGTTAGTTTGAGATATTTATGGAGATTATAGGTTTTTGTTATATGCCAAAAAATGGAACATCGTACGTACGAGTTAACGAGTTACAAAGGTAGAGAAACATTGGGATACCTGACACCGGACGGTCCACAGAGACAGGTACTCTAAAAGGTCCGTTCTATGACCTCACCCAACGGTATAGGAGGAGGTCCTCTAGAAGGACTGGGTCCTTGAATTGAGTTTAGATACAGAAGAACGTGACCGTCTACCTAAGGAATGGTGACTCGGTGGAATCTTATATGTTTTGTGAAGGTAGAAAAATCCTAAAATTGAAAGTGTTTATAATCAATGATCCTTGGTTTGTTTTTGGACCCGAACGGTCACCACGTCACCATTTCTTAGGAGAACGGTTATGTCCTTTATGTTCTCTGTGCCCAAGGTAGGGACTCAACTCTTCTAGGGGACCTTCAGATACGTAGACTCGTGTGTTTGTTTTTGAATGTTTGTGAGTTTTTCCTCTTTAATAAAAAGAGGTTTTCACATTGAGGGACTTTTAATTTGTTTCATCTCTTTATATGTATATTAGACCTAAAAAGAGAAGTGTTAGTTATACATGAACTATGATGTTTAACGTTTACTGGAACTACAAAACCAAGTCCGTGAGACTGTCAGTGGAACACTTTAGTCAGAAATATAAGTCTCGTGTAGTGTTATAAACAGTGTATTAGATACGCTTGTCTATTCTAATACATATGAGTTTCCGAAATGTAGTAAACATATGACGAAAGTACATAAATTTCCGTAATTAAGGGTAGGAAACAGTTCATTTATATAAGTAAATACCATGTAGATTTTTACCCTCAACCTGATTCCTCTATTTGAATTAAACGTTATAAAGATCCATTTGAGTCTTGTGATACATACAAGGAACCGTTAAGACAAAGGACCGGGTCGACTATTTTAGGGAGGTCTGATGAGACGTCACCTACGGATTCCGACTTTATGGAAATATCGTGGTTTGTGACCTTTCCGTCTCCATTTAGAAGTAATACCATCTTGACTTTTGACTTTGGTAAAACCTTTCAGGAAAAAGACATCCTGTCCTACTACTACATCTCCTAGTAGTGTATACTTCCCAGAGGGGTTGTAAAACTACAAGACTCTTTATAAGATTAACTACAATCAGAGGGACTCCGTCCTCCATCTACGGGGTGGGTTGGGTGTCCCATTATACTAACCTCTAAGTAAAGGATACCTGGTTTTGAAGTTATTCTCTGATCGCCCTGTTAAATCCTTCCTCCGACCCGGGACCGGTTTGGTATATAAAGAAAAAGAGTTTCAGTGCCCTGGCGAGATTCGTGTATATGTGTCTTTTTGAACCTCTAGTTTCCCCTCACTACGATTGATTACGGTCCGATAGGTGTCTGGAGAAGTCATTTTAGGTAGAACAGATTCTCTCCACAAACGTGTGTACCCTCCTAGGACTCCATATAGTTTGTACCTGGTACTTGGTCCGTTTACTAACCGAATCCCTTTGTGTCTTCTACACGGGGCATTTTCATTAAGTTTAACGGTACTCCCTCTCTGAGTTTATGAGACTTAGACGGACACAAAGATAGGTGTCCACGTACGAGTCAGTGAAGTCAGTAAAGGTTGAGAAACACTGGGATACCTGAGATCGGGTGGTCCGAAGAGACAAGTACCTTAAAAGGGTCCTCCTTATGACTTCACCCAACGGTAAGGATGAGGTCCCCTAGAAAGGGTGGGTCCCTAGGTTCGGTATAGAGGACACACAAGACGTAACGTCCGTTTAAGAGAAACATAGAATTATTTATGAAATAAACGAAGTGATGAAAGGTACAAGTACCTTCAAAAGAAGACGTTTCGACTTCCCGGTCCCGGGAACAGTGACTGGTGACCAGATCACCGATCCTAGACCACGAAATTGGTGGTGTTGGACCGGAATTAGAGACCGACCTTTGGGTTCTGTGTGAAGTTCGTTAACGTCCGGTTCAGGTGGACTCTACTAGGGTCAGTAGTAATAAGTCGACACACATTTTTGTTGTAGTTCTAAGTGAAATTTTTTATATATATGGACCTTGTATATAAATTTCACCTTTCTTCTTTATACCTTTTACATTAAATATAATTAATTTATACAACTATCATATTTTGAACGTAGAGGAGTCAGTTGTCCTTTATAAAAGTTCGTTTTATATTTACTTTAGTATACAAGAAATGAATTAGATACTAACGTTACTGATCTATAGAACGATGATGATTTTATTATACCATTAAATATTATGTTACCATGTTAAACTTGACTACTGTAAGAATTACAGGACCTTAGTGTTCATATAAGATGAGTGATTTGTGACTATGTACTACAACCTGTAATAACCCACATTTAATTTTTGTAGGAGTGAAGTGTAACGAGTTTGAAGTAATGACGATGGATTTTCACCATTATACCATATAAGTAAAAAAAAGACTAAAAATTCGAAAAATGATAAGCACATTAAAGCTATTATGTTATCTTAGGTTTTGTAATATTACATGAAATTATAAAAGATAATGAATGTTAAGTGAATATTACAGTCATAACATATTCGTTAAAAGATCCTTTACTGTCCTATTTCAGAGACAACACGACCACGAGTCAACACATACTGAAAACACTGAGGTACCTGATATGGGGTGTCCGAGGAGACATATACCCCAAAAGGTCCGGTCTTATGACCTCACCCAACAACGATAAAGGAGGAAGTCCCCTAGAAGGGTTGGTTCCCTAGTTTGAGTACAAAGGACGTAACCGTCCGTCTAAGAAATGGTGATCACGGATTTCAGAGTGATGTTCAAAGAATTCACGAAAGTCATGACTACTTATTTTTTTATAGTGACCCTTTATGTGACGTAAATATATAAAAATTTTCTATATATCACATTTTCACTTGAAATACTAAAATTTGTCAAATTGAATTTAAATCTTTTCCATTGTTAACGTTTTTAAAATAATTTAGGTCAAAATTTACTACTAAACAGTGCAACTTTTTTTACGTGTCGGATTTTAAACTCTAAATGCAAAGTAAACCGTCTATTTTGACTCCTGAATTCGACCCTGTGTTGGAGGGTCAATCGAGACTCTCTGACTAAACTTCCCTCCTCGGTCCTATCTATCCTCGGAAACGTTGTTTCTGGTCCATCAACTTTGAAGTTTTCTAATGACAATTTCTTTTGGTCTTAACAGTTTAATTACTTAAATCGTAAAAACATACATACACTCCTAGGTTTTTAGACCCGAGTAACTGCAGTAAGGAAACTACACGTGGAAGTGACAGATCCCGGTCATAGGAAAGAGTAAGACTCAAGGGAGACCCATGTGTCAGACCCCACCGACGACACAGACTTCCGAACCGACTCCTGTCGAGAAAACAGAGGTAGGGTTAAGGGAGTCCCGAGTGGTACGCCTCACCCCCTCCCGACTCCACTGAACTACCGACGTTGTAGGAAAAACAAATGACTGTTCCGTCCGTTGTAAAAAGTAAGTGTCATCGGATACTGTGATTGATCTTATATTAGTAAAAACGTAATTTTAAAGAAGTACAATATTTTACAAGAAGTGATTTGTTATTTTGTATATTAATTCTAAAGAAATGTATCTTTCTTATTAAAATTTAACTCGATCATTATTAATTCTATGAGTTCCTGTAAAAAGAAAAGAAAAAAGTTTTTCGATTTAAAACGAGAAGAGAGGGATAGGTCTACATTGGCGTAGGAGTCTGTCCATACAAGGACATATGATTAATCAACGGGGTTCCAGAGACACTCTGAAAACTGAGATAGACGTCTCGACAGTCTGTTTAATTGATGACCTTAACGTAAAATCTATATTTCCTGACATTGGATGAAAATTTTTAAATTCGTAAGACCATAATTACGACTACTTGATGAAAATTTTATTGAACATCTTCATAGTAGATGACTTCTTTGAAAATCAATCGATGATAAATTTTTAAATTTGTGTGATCAGACGTGAAACAACAATATTCCTGTGACGTTCGTAAACCACTTATACATGTAAATAAGACATGTTAGTAGAAATTTATACGGACTCTAATAATATAAAATACAACTACTTAATCGTCTATCTTTACAAAATTCCTTATTCAAAGGACCTTGTCGTAATACTTCACCGTATTGACCTACCTTAATAGAATATACCTAGAAAAGGAACAGGGTCTTACAATAATTAGGTAGGAAATGTCTATTTCCTGAGTTTATATAATACACGTTGTAATGTATTAGGTCCGTAACACTGTATGGAAGTCACACACAGGCATTATAGATATTGTTTTATAATGACACTTTGAAACTTTTAAATTACTAAATCCTAAAGGATATAAAATTTTACATGTAATTTATTAAACTTTTCGTATTAAACCGAGTCTCCCTTCTTAACCATCAAGAAATATTTTCCTTTATCCATACCATATTTGTTTTCATCATAAAACTTTTTCGTCTCCACGTGACGTATAATCTGTGATATATATTTGGATAAATTACTTTTTAATAAAATCGTCTTTATCACAACCTCCATTTTCTTTTTATCCCGTTATTTTTAGTTTATCCTATTTGGTGTACCATAATTTAATCTCAACCTAAGTAATGATATATATTAATATAAATGATTTTTACTTGATATTTATTAATTTATAAACAAAAGGGGGTGACAGGATTTTTAGGAGGAAGAGAAGATTGAGGACTTTTGATTATTAGAAAAAATGACAGAGGTATTAACACGGATAAAATCTTATGATATCTCGTCCTTAGTATATGACAGACTGTAGTCAAACCCTTCCAAGAGATAGAAATGACGAAGGTAAAAAAAAAAAAAAAAGACAAAGAAAAAAGGAAGGACAACAGATCAAAGGGTAAAACACATACAATGTGGAATAAACCCGAAGGAACTATCAAGTCAACCATTTCTTAGGTGGACGTTACGTCCTCTGGGGCAAAGTTAAGGACCCAACCCTTCTAGGTGACCTCTTCCCTATCCGATGGGTGAGGTCATCAGAACCCGAAGGGAACACCGGGTCTACCATTTCCTAGGTGGACGTTACGCCCTCTGGACCCAAGCTAGCGACCCAACCCTTCTATGGGACCTCTTCCTTTTACGATGGGTGAGGTCATAAGACCGGACCTATTCAGGTACCTGACACCCAACGTTTCTTAAACCTATCCTGACTCGTTTAAAGTGAAGGTGAAATGTGGAATAAATCCAAAGAGTATCAAGAAACAATAAGACAAACAAACAAACAAACAAAAAGGTCAGAAAAAAAGAGAAACGGAAAGTAAAACTTTCAAAGAAAACGGTATAGAAGTTCAGTCAATAAGAAAGAAGTCAGAACACCTCAAGTGACTACTCGGGTAGTTTCCATAATAAGACCTCTAAGGGACCACAAAGTCACCAACTCTTTGTCCTGTGGCCAAACTAGCGACCAGACCCTTCTAGAGTGTACGGAACCTCGTTGATTTGGGTACGAGACGTGGATTTCTCGGTTTCGAGATCTCGGGTGTTCGAGGTTGATAAATCGGGTGGATGACGTGATGACTTCAGGAACGTGGGATCTCGGGTACGAGACGTTGTTATCTTCGTTGGTTTTACTCTTCGGGTCCATGGTGTTGATCTCTCATCGGGGCGTCTGTCGTTGACCTCTTTCGTGTATACGTCGTTGTTTCTGGGTCACATCTTTTTTTATTTGCTTATTTATTTAGAAAAATTTTTTCATAATAAATATAGGAACGTCTCGAAGACTAAAGGCTGTAAGTAAAAAGTAAGAAGACTTTTTTAAATTAGGAAGAAACGTGTGACTAGTAAACAAGGATGTACGACAGACAAAATAGATAATCTGGATAATGGTATAATTAGTATATATAAAATTTAAGACTTAGAGGAGTTTGACACACAATAACGGAAAATCATCAATCACAACAAGTCAGTAATTCGGTACAGACTGAGAAACGTTGGGGTACCTGATATCGTCCTATCCGAAAGGACAGGAAGTGATACAGGGTCCCAAACGAGTTTACGTACAGGTAACTTAGTCACTACGGCAGGTTGACAGAATAGGAGACGGTGGGGGAAATGGAAGACGGAAGTTAGAAAGGGTCGTAGTCCAAGAAAAGGTTACTCGACCAAGAAACGTAGTCCACCGGTTTCATAACCTCGAAGTCGAAGTCGTAGTCAGGAAGGTCACTTATAAGTCCCAACTAAAAGAACTTCTAACTGACCAAAGTAGAGGAACGACAGATTCCCTGAGAGTTCTCAGAAGAGGTCGTACTATAAAGTTTTGGTAATTAAGAACCCACGAGTCAAAAAAATACGAGGTTACTAGTGTAAGCATCAACTGATGACTTTTTTTGTATCAAAACTGATATGTCTGGAAACAACCGTTTCACCATATAGACGAAAAATTATACGACAGATCCAAACAGTATCTAAAAGAAAGATTCACGTTCACAGAAAAATTTAAAGTACCGAAGTCAGTGACAGAAGTACTAAAACCTTAAGTTCATTTATTTTATATAGTAACAAAGGTGAAAGGGGGGTGGATAAACGGTACTTTACTACACAGTCCTACGGTACTAGAATCAAAAAACTACAACTTAAAATTCAGTCGAAAAAGTGAGAAGAGAAAGGGGGAGTAGTTCTTCGAGAAATCAAGGAGAAGTGAACGCGGTAACCTCACCATAATTGACGTATAGACTCCAACAACTAAGAAAAGGGTCGTTAGAACTAAGGTCGAACACTAAGTGAATCGGATCGTAAAGTGTACCACATGAGCTGTATATTCAATTTATTCGTCGTACTGTTATATATCGGAACTGTATGAAGAAAGGGTTAAAACTTGGTCAGACAACAAGGTACAGGTCAAGATTGACAACGAAGGACTGGACGTATGTTCAAAGAGTCCTCCATCCATTCCACAAGACCATTAGGGTACAACTTCTTAAAAGGGGTCATACAATACTAGGTGTGTCAGTTTCCGAAATTGTATCAGTTACTTCATCTACAAAAAGACTTTAAAGGAACGAAAAAGATACTAGGTCACCTACAACCATCAAACTAGAGACAAAGAAGACGGAGAAGATTTAGGTCGAATATGTAGACAATCAACAGACAAGTGTATAACAATTTCCTCATCGAACTTCCTGACTCGTGATGGATCGATCGTACACTATACTTGTGTTAACATACAAACTTGTAAGAAATTGTAACAAAAGGAAACCCTAACCTTACTATTAATGCAAAAGGTTAGGACACCGGTAACGATTCAAAAGGTTTAAATGACAGTATAACTCACATCGTGAAATTGTCGTAGTAGAAAATCCAAAACTTTATCCCGTCGACCTTAAGGTAGTGGAGGTGATCGAAACAAGTATCATCACGAAAGGTTCCGGGTGAACTGAAGTGTGAGGTCGTACAGACGGGATCCACTCTCTGTCCGGTAGTACTAATAGGTCCAGTAATTCTGGAAAAGACTTATCGAGAAAACACATAAGAACGTGAAGAAGAATTAGAGAAGACAAAGACAATCCTGAAACACCAAAAACATGAAATAACACGGATAGAAACGTACTTTACAAGGGAACTATAGAGATGAAAAAAACTTCTCTAGAGATCAGAAAGGGTTAGACAACAAAATGAGATAAAGAAACCTAAAAAGTGAATTCTTACGAAAGAATAGAGAGGAACGATAAGAGACCTTGAGACATAAGTCAACCCATATTGAAAGGGAAAGAGGAAACAGAAAAAAAGAGGAGAAAAGAGTCGATAAACATCCCTGAGGAGTCTTTTGGTGAAACGAGAGAACGTAAATAAAAAGAAACCCTACCAAAAACAAAGCCAGAGACATGTTACAATACTTAGAGACGGGTGACAAGTAGTCCATAGACGGATAGTCTAGATTAGGAAACTTAGATAAACAGTGAAGGTGACATATTAGTATTCACTGAACTAAAACTAGTATGGACTTACCGGATCACCAAAAGAATGATAGAAGTTATGGTATTAACTTAAAACGTTATTCCTCAAGTACTAAGTCGAGGTCTAGAATAAAAATAACTGACATATCTAGAAGAGGTAGAAACCGACTTATTTTATATTGGTTAGACTAAAACCATAACTGGTAAACTACAGGTACACATTTCAGTAGAGAACACAACAACCTTCTCCCACAAACGGTACTGGTCACACAAAAGAACCGTTTTGAGACAATCGGAAACAGGGTGAAGTAAAACATGAGGTTCCGGTTTGAACGGAGAATGAGGTCTATAGAAGACTGAAGGATAAAAATTAAAGGTCAGAGGATACTACTTTTACTGTGGAAAAAAACCACAAGATCTTCCAGAAGTATTTTGACAAACTGAAGTCGAATAAGTCGTAATCACCACTCCGTGTCTGGACCTAATGACATTACAGTTTACCAAACGGAACCTTTACTTGGTTCTAGCAAAACATTAAAAACTACAACATGGGTTTATGAATGTCATAAAACCTGAGAACAAATGATATTCCTGATGAGGTAAAGAAAATTTCCTAAGAACGGGTGTGATCATCTATACTACTAATAGACTTAACTTAAGTGGGTAAGTACAGGTGAAATCAAATAACTAAAGATTCTACAATTACAAGTGAGAACGGTAGAGGACGAACTGGTGTAGGTCAATTGAAACTAAGTACCTGGATTGTAAGGTCCAAGGAAACGTCATAACAAGAAACCTGAAATGAAAGTGGTGATCTGTGTAGTTGTGGACTCGTAGTAAAGACGAAACCGGGTAGGAGAAGTAAGAAAGACCTGAATAAAGAGGTGAGAAGGGGTCATCGTATAACTTGTGGATGGTTGGACAACCACAGTAGAAGGCCATGACATAGAAAAACGGAAAAGTATAACAAGTATCCCAAAACTCCCTTTTTATTACCTCACCAAACGGTAAGGGAAGAAGACACCTGCAGCAAAACAGTCTTGAAAGGTGGTACTGGTAGATACAACCCACCGGGACGTACCGTACCGAGTATCAGAGTAACTTAATGTGTTTCGACAATAGGTACACTAGTGAAACCAATCGAAAGATACTAACACCAAAAGTAAGACCTCCAACACCCTAACATCGGGAACGAAGAAGACAGACAAGAGACTCCTTATTCTTATTCTCCGAACACGTTCGAAAGACTAGTCTTTCTGATCGACACCCCTGTCGACCCAGAACGAGACCACCCGTCCCGGTACTAGTCATTTAGAAATTAGGTTAACAGACGACTGTCCACCCCGACAAGAGGGAAAGATAATCAACAAACCGGACTCCGTCGGGTGAGTACTTCAGATGTCCGAAATACCATCCCGATTTCTGTTGGAGGTTCTCCTACATACGGTTATACGGGGAGGGTCCTGAAGACAGTGGTCACGGGAAGAAGGACGTCGTCCAGTAACGACTGGTACGGAAGAGTCCTCTGGGATTTTATGAGTATCCGTCCAGACCGAGTCAGGGAACACTCCGGTGACGAGGAAATAGGACCCTGCGTCACGTGTGTTCCAACATAGACACGGGAGGTAATCAGAGACAAAGGGGATCAGGACATCTTCGAGATGTTAGTTTAGGGTGACTTAAATTTCAGTCTAAGGAACCCCTAAGGGTCAAGAAAACGTCCTAGGGGTCCAACCCTTCAGACTACACCCCGGATCTTGGAAACGTTTTCGTACCCTGGAAGAAACCATAATAACAAGAGGTCAAAAAGTCAATGTATGGACCGGTCATACCGTAAAATAGAATTGTACTAACGTGGTGAGGTCATAAGAACAGACCTCTTAGGAGTACTAAGAGGTCTCTGTGGACCGTCCGATATCAAGTACCCCAGTGTTTCTCAGCCTGTACTGACTCAACCAATTCGCGCGTGTGTGTGTGGGGAGGATGACAGAGGAACACCGAAGAGGAAACAGGAACCTACACCCTATAGAAAAAATAAAAATACAAAAAAGACTACAAAAGGTTGTAGGAGGACAGCTATAAACAAGTCGTCGATCTACGCTAAAACCACAAAATCGTCCTCTTCTACTCGTGTGCAGGAAGATGAGGTGGTAGGACTAAAGTAGATATTGACAAGGAAAAAGTTAAACCTGTGGGACCTTAAACTGAGTTGATGAAAATTTTGTGACGGTTTTAGAAAAGTATCATAAGTTGAAATCAGATTGTAATAAAATTTTCGAGAGTCTTTTTTGTCAAACCTTATTAACATTATATAATATTTTATCGTTAAAGGTTAAAATTCTATACGATAATAAAATTATAATATCATAATATGAAAATTAATGTCTGAAATTACACATCTTTAGTACATGGAGAGTGTTTTCGATAAATAGGTCTATTTAGTGTATTAACACTACAGAAATAACGGCGATAGAGACATTTTAAAACTCCACTGAAACTCGCTTATAAACATCAACATGATAGATTTGTGTATCGTCACCTTTTTACTAATATGTTGATTAGAACCGAAAACAAAGATTTACAAATTCGTGGAGTAATTTAGGATTCGAGTTTGTTCAGTACCTGTTTTATTTTTACACGATCTTACATACGTATAGTAATTATACTATCGTAATAAAGTAGTTCTATAATTGGGGTAAATAGGCTCTTAATATATACATACATACAAAGTGTGTAAGATGTTGTTTTTTCAATTTATGCTAACTGACTCAAAAATATTGACCTATCATATTTTATATGACTTCGTAAGTTGAATTCTCATAAAGTGTCTAGGAACTCTTTTTCCGTTTCTGTAAAATACTTTTTTTTCAATCAGTAGTGAGGAATCCATGGATATGACTGTTAACCTTTATAATAGAAGTATCACCATCCTTTTTTCTATCATAACCATTTTCTTTAATCACTAATTATAAAACGTCGTACCGATACAGATGTCAATAAATATTCTAAAATAAAATTTGTGATGTGTAAATAAAATACTACTGTCGTAATTTACACCGTCGTCTTACAACCTCGGATGAAAAGTAAGGTGAACTTGTAACTAGACACTTTTTCGACATCGTCGTTACAATTAGTTACGTATTTCGATCCTGATGGTAAGGTATTAAGTGGTCCTATCTCTGTTCTTTACCACCTGGGTCGCAATTATACACCGACGTGAGTAGGTCTAACGTCAGTCAAATTAAATTCGTCTTCGACCCATATAGTAAATAGTCCTAACTTACATAATGACATTAAGTAACGACACTAACATCCCTTTGTCGTCATCATATCTACACACCGACATTGAGTACCACTGTGTTGGACTGACCAACGAAAGGTATCAAGATAAAAGTCGATCTCGTCAGAAAGAGAATTTTAAAAGTCACATGGTAACTGAATAAGTTTTTTATTCCAGTCTGTTTGTTTAGTTGTAGAAAGTCTTGTATAACTCTTTTTTATTTTCAGACAGTTAAGGTTACCTTTGTTTTTTTAGTGAATACTTCATTTATATAATACGCTTAGTGGCTAGTGGGAGAAAGAAGTATTTAGTGACGTAAAAGTAAAATCCTATTTTTTATGTTTTGTTTGAGACGGGAGTACATACGAAACCATAAAGTATCGAAGTACTTTTTAAATTTGTGATTAGGTCCACACGGGTACTATGCATTATGACTTTAGGACTTGAGAATTCTCAATGAAAAGAATGTAGTGTGACTCAAGGAAGGTAGTCAATTCACCTTCACCAAGTTTTAATAGTTTACATATAAAAGGAGGATACGAATGAAAGAATTTATCTTAATTTTGTTACTATACTAAAACCTAATACCCTCGATTAAAGTCTTTGAGTAATCATGACTTAATCATGTATTTATGGGGAAATTCCCGTAATAAAAAATTTAGTGGAACCATTAGTATATTAATTATGTCCATGAAACGATCAATTGAACGAAACATACAAAAAGTATAAGACTGAGTATATAAGTATTTTCCCGAATAATTTAAAGAGAAACGTTGGTATTGAAAATTGAACATAAAATTGTGTTTTGTAATTTAAATATTAGAATTAGTAAAATTCACAAGTCAAGTCATAGTAATCATGTAAGTGTCAGAACACATTACCCTACGTGTAGACTTTTCTAATTTTAGTAAAAGTTTAGGAAAGGTAGAAAGAGTCTGTAAAATTGGTAAGTGAAGATTTATACCCGAGTATTGAAAGACAGAGTGACCAGGTCTAGGGATCAGTGACAATTGAACCTATAAATATTATATAAAGAATGTCAAAGGAGACTGATATCGAAGTGATGAGAAGTCCAGAAGGACAGTTGTATTATAAAAAATTTTTCTTTTAGGTTCGTGTATGGTTAAGATAAAATTCGAGAGGTAGCTATCAAAGTGCGAAGTGTTGGATCTTGTAGACTTAAAGTGGTAAGACAGATGGAAATCTTAAGACTTACTAAAACGTCCAAGTAAAGGTTGGGAGAGGGCAAGTGTAAAGTGAAAGTGGGAGTGAAGATGGACTCAATCACACGGCACGACAAATGTTATAAACAGGAATTTAAACGTGTTCTGAAAGTGACACGACCTTATCAATAAATGGGAGTAATTTAGATGTCACCAAAAGGAAAGAAAGAACTTGTTAACTGTTTAGGAGGAGAGTGAATTCATGTTAAAATCCAATACGTTTGTATGATCACATAGACGGTACATTTTATAAACGTTAATACAGAACCATACTGAAACCTATCTGTTAAAAAAAAAGAGTGAGTAACCTTTTATGAAAAATCTTTGGTCCATGACTCTTAAGTCAACACGTATGTAAGATGAGTACGTCTGTCAATAATTTATTTGTTACTGTTCTGTTGCTGTTTATAAGATTATCTTGAAATCCTGTTTGGGACATTTCTATAAACCCCTCTTTCATCCAGACATACTCTATACAATCTATTAAAGTGTCCTTTTCGTTAATATACTCAATCTTTCTATTCATTTTTGATACAACAACCTCTCTTTCCCACTTTCCTTTTTACACTCATGTAAATATCTTCCCATTTGTATACCCGAATAAACCCGTATAAGTATTTAGATATCTTACGGACAATTAAAACATAAGATGGGATGTTCTACCTAAAACGATACGTATAAGAAGTCTCTTTTGGTCTTCATGTTCCTGGTACACTTCAAGGTCCGAGAAAAATTCAAGTTCGAATAACAAAGAAACCTGATAAAGATGATAGACTTTTGAAATCATTCGAAGAACATAAACTAAACCCACGATAATTAAGGTACATTACTATTGACGTATAAACGGAACTTCCTGAAGAGTCTATCTTTGCCCTCCCTTTCCCCGTCCCGTGTTGGAAATTTTGTTACTGTATCGGGAACTCGTGTACTGTATTTGACCAATCTTGGTTGATTCGGGTCCTACCGTTTTCTAAGGTGAAGGTCATCTGGAATTCGGAGTAATATGATATGAGTAACATTGTGTAATCGTACGATTTATCGTACAGATGGTCGTGGTACTGTCAAGAATCCGATTGATGTTTTCCAGTTTCTCACCCGCCACTGGGTTAAGGACCCTAAGAGGAGGGATAGAGATTTTGTCAATCTTATTAGGAGGGTGAGTAATTGGATACTTTAATGAGTCGGGTATTTTCGATTGGTGAAGTAGAACACCCCGGTAAGTGGAAGACTCTACCGGGTGTGAGAGAGACACTTCACAAAAAAGGGAAGTGCCGAGAACGGAAAACTCTGTCTGACGTAAGAGAGATTCCTTACGTATAAATTTATTTGAATGAAGAATGGACAGTAAAAACAGAGAGTGACTTAAGAGAGGCACTACTCTGTTTTTCTTAGACTTACTCGAGGTAATTTAGAACTCTGGTCCACACACTAGAGTTAATTGTCCATCACCCAAGTTCAGGGTCAGACCCAAGACCGACCCAAATTCAGGACCGGGTACCCTTGAGGGTAGACTCACACGTCAAAGTTCTAGACAATATATAACAAGGAAACGTAGAAAACTTTTATGGAAAGTTTACTTATATGTATATAAGTATACATATATGTATATAAGTATATAAGTATGTATATATATCTCTCTCCTATATATCGTACTAAGATTAAGATCTATTGGGATTAAGTATACCTGATCGAAATGTTTTCCTTAATTTATTTAATCTTAAAAATATCATCGACGAAGTAGATTTCTTTTTTTCATTAAAAGTTTAATACATTGGAATTAGAAAATTATCGACTTTACATTGACGACTAAGTGTATATCTAAGTTTTTGACATTATTTAATATAGTTCACTTTATTCGATTGTCTCTGGGTTATATATCTAGGATGAGACAAAAAGTCGGAGAGTACATTATTTATTATGACTTTAAAGTCTATCACGTCCCTTTAAGATATTTACATCTATATGTCAGTTAAATTTACCTTCCTATTTTACTTGATAAACCACTCTGACTTCCGAATATCCTCTTCACACACCATCAATGAATCAGTACAGAGTGAGACACTGGGGTACCTCGGGTGGTCCGAGGAGTCAGATGTCTTAAGAGGTCCGTTCTTAGGACCTCAACCAACAGTAAAGGAAGAGGTCCCCTTGAAGGGTTGGGTCCCTAGTTTGGACGCATAGGGCGTAACGTCCGTCTAAGAAATGGTGGACTCGGTGGTCTGTGATATTTCATTATGACTTACTCTTCTCCTGTTTTTTTTTTTTTTTTTTTTTTTTTCGTCGTTCCCTTTTTGTTNTTTTTTTATCGTCGTTCACTTACTATTCTTGGTTACTATTTAACTTTACGTATTTAAGAAGACAGTCTGTAATTACGAAATCCTCGTCGTAATTACGACTCAGGAACAAATGACTTCTTTTGTTTCGTAACTTTTTCAGATAAAACATATAATACTTTACATATTTGTTGTTTTTTTTTCC
Source organism: Capra ibex (assembly GCA_006410555.1). Taxonomy (NCBI): domain Eukaryota; kingdom Metazoa; phylum Chordata; class Mammalia; order Artiodactyla; family Bovidae; genus Capra; species Capra ibex. Next base: position 16,438,280 of record SJYO01048061.1, on the reverse strand, counting down.
TTTAATCGTAGTTAAATTACGGATGATACACGGATTTTACATGTTAAACTTTCTTTCATGATATAAATGTACTTTGATTTTTTATTGTCGTAGAACTTTCTTCTAAAAATTTCTAAGACATTTTGCACAAATACTATAAACGGAGATTTAATTTAGTACTTACCTCGTTTTTACTTTGAGATATAGACGGTGAAATTTAAATAGTGAGGTTTTAGACTAGTATAGGTTTAATTACAAAGATTAATGAAGGTTCGGGTCAATTTAAACTTTATATGAAAATTGTTTAAATAATTAGACGACTCTGGTTGATTTTAAGAAATAACGAAAATGAAGAATTTGTTTTAATATAGAAACGACACTTTAATTATTTATCGGATGTCGTTCTTCTCAAAATGTGACTATAGGAACAATATATTTAATTATTATTACTTAGTAGTGTGATCTCAACGTAAAAAAAAAAAAATTGTGGACTTCGACTTCACAATTGTTTACCTCGTCTTCACTGTTTGAACCACCCCTTTTCCGGCTTGTTCATCCACATCCGAAGTCTATAAAAGTTTAGTGGTTCTTATGTCGACCGTAGTTTTCCTTTAGGTTACCAATGATTTAGAAGAATGATTCAAAATTTTTTTATGTCTTTTTCTATTTCACAAGGTTCATTTTTAAACGTCTTTTAATAGGACTCGATTGTGAGGTTCTTCTTTACCTTTTCCTTCTTAGATCGATATACATTTCATTTTGAGAACCTTTACAAATTCATAAATGTAATTATTGATAAAGTCATAAAGTGTGTCTTCTAGGTTATTAGATCTTTGTTTTAAAATTTATCTTATATATATAAATTCGGGAAATCTCATTTTTGTTTACACATGTTACCACATAGTTCTTCTTTAGAGGAAAGTAGTCCCTACAGTGAAACCGAAGAGGTCATCTTGTTAAAATCTAGGTTATGGTTATAGGGACCCGATATCATTTACTTAATAGGAATTGTTGTAGTCTATCATATTGAGTAAATTAGATAGAATAAGGTATACTATCAGTAAATCGGATTCAATTAGAAATACGATTTCTCTGGGAGACCCCACCGTTCAAAACGAGGGGATGTCTTGGTGGGTAGAAGACAGAAGGTAGATCTAAGTACATTGTAAAGCAATCTCTTTACAAGTTTCAGTGACTACGAATTCTTTTGTATTATGACGACCTTATACCTCTTTTTCAGTTAGTCTTCTAACGTCGAACGGAAGAGTGAAAAGGGGTACAATTCATATTAATTTTACCTATAAGATCTTACAGTCTCTTACTTCTTTAAAAAGATTATTAAGGGGAGGGGTCCTTCAGAAGGACGAACCGTTTCCTGTCTCTTCTCTACTATGTACCGTCCTCCACTAATATGGATCTTTTCTATCTCGTCTTTGTGCATTATCTTTACTTGTTACACTATCAGTGTCCCATTATTTTTAACACAAGATACGTGGGGTACCCGACAGGTACTGAGTTTAGTACCGTCAGTATTCAGTCTCTTTATCAGTATAGATTGTCCGTCGTTTAATTAATTGTTGTAGAAGATCAGTACATTACTCTGGAATACAAAAAAGAGTAGAGAAGAGAATCATGGTGATAAAATTCTTTGTAAATTAAAGATTCTCGGTCTACTGTTGTGTAAAAAAAGACAGAGGATCAGTGTTGAGATCAAAACTGATCCAGTTTCTTTTCATTCAAAACTCAATCTACACTTTATCTGTATAATTTTTTCGTTTATTCACATATGTTCACAGTATTTCTTTGACCTTTTAATACCTTAGACCTATTCTTCACCAATTATGTTGGCGATAGTTCTCCACTTCATTTGTGTACGTAATATTGTTGTTAGAAACTTTTTCAATAAAAAAAAGAACACATGTAACATGTAGAGTTGTTACAGAGTTAAATTTATCATACACATGTAAATCAGTACAGGTTAACAAACGTCAGGGTACCTGACACCGAGTGGTCCGAGGAGACAGGTACCTTAAAAGGACCGTTCTTATGACCGTACCCAACAGTAAGGGATGAGAACCCCTAGAAGGACTGGGACCCTACCTTGGACGTAGAGTACGTAGAGGACGTAACCGGTCGCTTAAGAAATGGTGATAGTGGTGGTTTATGGACACACACACGCACGTACACTCGCGTGCACGTGAATGAGCGATTCAGTAAAAACTGAGAAAGGGTTGAGGTACCTGACATCGTGCCGGTCCGAGGAGACAGGTACCCTAAAAAGTCAGTTCTTATATACATATATGATAGTTATGACCCTTTCGAAAAGGTCTTCAAAACAATACGATATGTATGACCAAATTCCTCGATACCCCGAACTAAAAAGTGATAGGATTTCTCTTACATTTGATATTTATTTTGTATCGGTGATTGAACGTGTTGTAATAAAAACACCGTTTGTATTTTCAAAATAAAAATTTTGGAGATCAATAAATCCACTTAGTATGTTTAGTCATTTGGAAAATGATTGAACGTCATGATAAGAATTTCGTGTCTCTATTACACCAACCCCGACCTCTAAATGAAATATACGTGAGAAAATCGGAAACGTTTAAGTGACTTTGACATACGTAGAGTGTTTGAAAGTAAAACTTAGTAGACCGTTTGCAAAGACTTGGAGGGTACATTAACTTACTAAGTCTTTTAAGAGTCTCTAAGAATCGTACTAAGTAATAAGGTGAAAATTGGAAGAACCTAAATTATACCTCGAATTCTATAGGTAAAGATAAAAGAAAGGTGTAAATAATGGTATTATTGGTCACTTCTCCGTTCATATACGAAACGGTAGATAAGATAGATGTCGTTATTGAATATTTTTGTACTTTTACCAAAGAGAGTACTATGAGTAAGAACGAATTTATTATAGAACCTATTTTCTATTCTCAGTTTAATTACCATTCGACACAGAAACAGGTGGAATAAAAAGTCATAAAACCTATCATATCTCAAATCTCGCTAAGGTTTGTCCCTAAAATCTGACTAACACTCTACTCTTTAATACCTCAGAATTTTTAATCATTAGATACTTCATTGTTAGTTGTAAAATTACTTCACAAAACAAAAATTAAATAGAGAAAACTCTATGATTGTAACTTGTATGGTACTTAAATATAGTTTGTCACATCACGGTTTCTTACAATCAATCGAGAAGGATCTATTAAACAGTAAAAGTGACTATGTTTCTTATATTCGTTAGTACTTCGTGTTCGACCTTAGTTCCAACGGTCCTCTTTATAGTATTGGAATCTATGTGTCTACTATGGTGGGAATGCCATCTTTTGCTTCTTCTTGATTTCTTGGAGAACTACTTTCACTTTCTCCTCTCACTTTTCAACCGAATTTTAAGTTGTAAGTTTTTTGATTCTAGTAGTGTAGGTCAGGGTAGTGAAGTACCATTTATCTACCCCTTTGTTACCTTTGTTACTGTCTGATAAAAGAACATCGGTACTTTAATTTTCTACGAACGAGAAACCTTCTTTTCAATACTGGTTACATCTGTCGTATAATTCTTGGCCTCTTTAATAAAACTCATTGACCACCCGTATTAAATAATGGAACGAACTCTTCAAATTAAGTCAAACTTCCTAACGATTCATGTAATAATAATTGAAGAAGTCGGTTACCTTTATCTTCTATATCAACCCATAGTAAGTAATAACATTTGTATCACGGATGTCTACTCTGTATTTTTGGTACATCAGAATGAGAAAAATAAGAGGAAAGACCGTATTAGTCATAAGACATGTACGTTTATTCTTGGTCTTCGTATGTGAAATTGAGGTTCTAGACTCGATGTCACTGTCGACGCTCTAACAAGAAGAATATCTTTATACAGGATTTATCTAAATCTTCGTCTAACTTGGAATTCTATCCGTATACTGATTAATTCACTTTTACGTATTAAGAGAGAGGAAACTTTTGAATATAATTAATCCTTTCTTGACGTTCTATAATCTTCTTTTTGAGGTTTAGTGAGTTTTATGTTTGTTCCTTAGGAATATCATAATTCTGTTTTAATAAATGTGTTAACATAACTAAACTTTAGTTATTACTAGTACACCCAAGGTGAGATTGTTGACTTTTTAAAAGAACCAACGTAGTGAACAATTTATTCTATCTTTCTTTAGTTTTACTTTTCTTCAGAAAAGTCACCACGTCCTATATGCTCGTTTAATACTCCAAAATAAAATCCTTTATGAACGAGTCTCATTTAGCTCTATACATTCATAAGTGAAAAGTAGGTTCATCAAGTTTAATAAATATAAATATTTATAGACATAAATAACTAAAAAAGGAAAAACTGACTACGAAAACACCGAGGTGGAAAATTTTTGACAAAGTTATGATAAGTACTATTTATCGAGTTTTAAAAAATAAAAATTTAAAAACATTAGTAATATCATTTATTTATTATGTAAACACAAAACTTCACTCAGATTATGACTGTATCAAAACACAAATAATATTTATTTTAACTCTTAGATTTACAGATTATTTAGTAATTCCTTTACACTTCATTTATTAGAATCATGACAACAACAAGTTAGTGACTTGGGACAGTCTGAGAAACACTGAGATACCTGATATGGTCCGAGGACACAGGAGGTGATAGTGACCCTCAAACGAGTTTAAGTACAGGTAACTCAGTCACTGCGATAGATTGGTGGAGTAGGAGATAACGGGAGAAGAAGAAAACGAAAGTCAGAAAGGGTCGTAGTTCCAGAAAAGATTACTCAGTCGAGAAACGTAGTCCACCGGTCTCATAATCTCGGAGTCGTAGTAAGTCCCAACTAAAGGAAATCCTATCTGACTAATCTAGAGGAACGTTAGATTCCCTGAGTTTCATATATATCATAATTAAAAATGATTATAAAACTTTATGAAGTCAATGTACATCACTTATTGAAGATTTTATGACTAAAAATACATGTGAATTCCTATTAAAAAACATTTACTTTCTTTTTCAACAACTTTGTTTGACTTTATACTGCTCGTATTTCAATTTACAAGACATTTTAGTTACCAAAAAGAAGAAACCTTAAAGAAAAAGAACATTAAGTTTAACAAGGACAGAAGTCTGTACGATTTTACGTAGGTTTCTTAATTATGTAGTGGATTGTTAAATAACCTGCGGATGACATAACTAAAACAAAACAGTGATATTGTTTAACAGTCTTAAAGTCACCGAGTTTCGTCGGTGATTTTGACTAAATAATAGATTTTTAAAACCTTTTCTTCCACGGACTTTTACTTAAAGTGATCCGAATTTAGTACTCACCCGTACGACACGGAGAGAGACCTCGTAAAACCTCTCTTTGTGAGAAAGGAAGGGAAACGAAGATCTCCTACCAGGGGAAGGTCGTTATCGTTTACTAGGTACGAAGGTAACAGTTTAGAAGAGACTGATTACTAGGCGAAGGGAGAATTTTCTGTGAACACTAATGTAACCCGGGTAGGTGTATAAGAGTTTTTAAAAAGGTCGATTTCCAGGGTTTAAATCAGTTAAAAAGGGTATAATTTTTAAGGACTTCTAATCCTATATCTATAGAAACCTCTCAGTAATAAGATGCGTGGATGACATTTCTTATGGACTACGTATTCACTTTTGTTTTCACTTCATCAGGTATCTTGAACTTGTGGTCTCTTGTGACGTTTATAATTTTTGTTTTATAATCATTACTTTCATTCTATAAACCCAATTTAAAGGTTTATATAAGTATTAAGTCTGGAACTACAATGAAATTTATAAAAAATTTATAAAATAGAAGTCTCGACAAACACTAGAATTCTCTTTTGGGGTTCTAAACACTTATAACGGTAGTAACGTTTCACCTCTTACCCGACTTCTGTACCGTCTCGATTATGACAATGTCGATATTTACCAAATAAATCGTGTACGTTCACAAGCGATATTTTACTTGTTCGGACGATTAAAAAGTCTCTTTTTTTTAAGTTCTTTACAATTTTTACTTTCGTAATACATTATATGTAAAATCCCTCACACTTTGATTTATCGTGTTTATAGACTACTCTCGCCGGTCTATAATAATTCGTAATGGAACATAGTAGTGAACAATATTTCGAAAGAAATTATCATAGATAGTCGAACCCAAATTCTGTCCCAGTCCGTAACAGTATGTCGATACAATTTTTATTAGAACGTTACTTTAAATATTATATATGTATTTTTACCAACTTTATTTATTTAGGACGTTCGAATCGACTCACGTTCCTTCGTTTCTGTCTATCCAAGGATACCTATGTTTTTTTTTTTCCCTTTTCTTCCTTCTCGTAGTCAAGGTCATTCTGAGCTCTATAAACGTAATCCTCATTAGTGGTTCCTTAAACTTAATCATCCTCCGACAGGAATGTCTTGTATCAAAAGTTGAGTATACGACTTACCGTATTCTAACAGTTAAATTTGTAAGATAATACTCCAGTTTCTTACCCTATCTTCCCTCTCACATTTCTAATTTATTTCTGTAATTTAATTCTTTGACCTACGAATTTCAAAGTTATAGATCACCTCTTTATACAACGGTAAATATAGAGAGAGTGATCAAGATCCATATTATTTTATTTATTTCGACCAAAAAAATAATGTAGTAGAAAAGACCTAATAGGAAGAAAGTAAGAGTAAGACTTACGAGTGAGTTAGGGAAAAGGACGGGCGTGACTTTTTAGATAAAGTATTAAACTTTATAAACGTAAATATGAATAAAAATATAGATTCTAAATTTTTTACGAACATGAGTATCAATCTACGGAGGAAAAAGGGACTCATCGATTAAATTCTATAGAGATAATTTCGTATAAGTTCCTTCATCAACTGGAAAATCATTTTACAGATTTTATGTTAAACCGGACATCCAAGGGGACGAAAAGAAACTAGAAAGTGGGTGTCTAAAAGACTGAATAGCGGAAAATAATCCTTTTTACCTTATGTTTTTATTATCCACCTATTCATCTTTGACAAGTTTTTTACAGTCGTTTAGAGGATCAAAAAAATGGCTGGTCCTTGTGTCTCCTCCTCATTCAAAGGACATCTTCTATTCCAATAACCTATTCCCTCTTCTAAGTACCTACAGTCAATTCTTATCCGTCATTTAGGTTTGTCTATTCTCAATTCCTCCAAAGTAGTTAGTCATACATATTTCATTTACCGTTTACTAAACAATAGTGTTATTTCTGATATCCTACAGTCTCCTTCTAAACAATAAAATCAATGTTTTTACAGTGTCTCTTTTATCCTGGACTTACAATATACCTTCCTTTCGAGGTGACTCACCCAAAACACGCATCCCTTACTATATATATGGTACTAATGTAGAACCATATACGACGGAATAAAAACTAAAAGTGACTAATTATGTAATACCTTACTCTTGTCAATTTTTGAAGAGGTAGTATCATTTACTTAGATGTAAAACTATAACAAGTATATAAACTCTTAAAACACCGATCATTGAAGAGTTAAATAATATGATAAAAATGTACTTAAAACGAATGAAACACGGTCTTATAATAGAAGGAATTTTTTTAGATGGAATGGAAATATAAAACATTTTTTTGTAAATAAATTTTTATATAAACCTTTTAAATGTCTATAATAAAACCAAAATAAGGAAATTAAAGTACATCCAGTCCATTAACTACTAATTAGTATTATTTTATTCTAATCCTTTCATAATACTACTATTACTTGAATAGACTACGAAGGATTCATTTTCACTCTTATTCATGATTTTAGGATCTAATAAAATTTAATTACACCTGTAGAAGTCCTAATCTCAGTAAAAAAAGGATATACCTTAAGTAAAGAAAAAAATTCTCAATGAGGAGTGATAACCTTCATATAGACTCGGGGTTCGGGGTTTCTGAAATCGAGTCCAAGATCTCGACAGTAAATTATCAAAAGATTCCGATAAAAGACCCAGGGTAAAAGAAATAAATATTTTTTAGTTGTCACCACTAAAAATATTGTCACTACTATAAATATTTTTTAGTTATCGTCGGTAGTACCTTCACTTTTCGTGTTAGTAGTATGAAGTGTTATATAATTATATTCTATATTTTGTAGATTCTTTTAATTATAAGTATAGATGTGTTTTACGTACGAAAGAGACTTCCGTTTATTGACCATTGGATATGACACTAGTACCCTGAAAAATCACTCGTTTTATATTGTTTTAACTTTCGACCAATATCTTAAAAGAGTCATATTGTATAAACAGATGTTGTTTATCTTAGTAAATGGTGAAACTGGTCTATTTGATAAAGTAAGTCAAATAAAGAAGTCCATACCGTCTATCCACTAAAATTTTTTTAGGTGACAAACCTACATGAATTTATTAGACAGAGAGAGTTATATATAAATATATATATATGTGTGTATATATATTTATTTATGTATATGTATATAAAAAAAGTAAAGGTGTCAATGGACTCCTGAACTGTCATTATAAACTGTGAAATAATATTTTTTTACCTATTAAATTTTTATCCTTTACGGATCAATTTAATTACCACTCGGTATTTTTTAATTGTTTCATGTGAACTTTCTTTCCAGGTTGGTACTTCACGATTTAAATCATGGACCTTTCCCAATATTTTACAACCTTCAAAGTTATATTTATAAATCTGTATTCTGGTGTGAATGCTTGGTCTAAGTCTCTAGTGGATCAAGTATTTAAAGTTAATATCTTGTATCTATTATCGAAGATCTCGTAATATCATGTAAAGTCTTGTAGAACTAAAGACTTCCGTCTGATAATTATACAAAACTCCTTTCTCCTTTATTTCCCTTTTTTACATGTTTGATCAGAAATCAACGTTTATTCTGTTATTATACGTACGTATCGAACTGTAATTATTGTTCTTGATCTGTAGTAAGTTCAAACTTTAAACCCATCTGATTTTTTACGGGTTTCTTACCAAAAAGGGAATAGGTCGGTCATAAAGATATTTGTGAGTCGTATACAAGTATTCAACGAATATTTACCACTGGTATTCTATATCAAGTCAAGTCAAGTCAAGTAAAGTCAGCGAGTCAGCACAGGCTGAGAAACGTTGGAGCACTTAGCGTCGTACGGTCCGGAGGGACAGGTAGTGGTTAAGGGCCTCAAGTGAGTCTAAGTGCAGGTAGCTCAGCCACTACGGTAGGTCGGTAGAATAGGAGACAGCAGGGGAAGAGGAGGACGGGGGTTAGGGAGGGTCGTTGTCAGAAAAGGTCACTCAGTTGAGAAATGTACTCCACCGGTTTCATGACCTCAAAGTCGAAATCGTAGTAAAGAAGGTTTCTTGTGGGTCCCGACTAGAGGAAGTCTTACCTGACCAACCTAGAGGAACGTCAGGTTCCCTGAGAGTTCTCAGAAGAGGTTGTGGTATCAAGTTTTCGTAGTTAAGAAGCCGTGAGTCGAAAGAAGTATCAGGTTGAGAGTGTAGGTATGTACTGGTCACCTTTTTTGTATCAGAACTGATCTGCTTGTAAACAACCGTTTCATTACAATCATATAAGATTTGACAGTCTCTTACTCCTCGAAGGTTCTCGTACCCCTTTTTTAGACAGACACTTTTGACTTCGCTAGAGACGTCGACGATTCAGCGAAGTCAGCACAGGCTGAGACACGCTGGGGTACCTTCCGTCGGGTGGTCCGAGGAGACAGGTGCCCTAAGAGATCCGTTCTTATGATCCCACCCAACGGCAAAGGAAGACGTTACTTACGTGCGTACGATTCCTTCACTAGAGATTGGACTATCTTAACAATGAGAAAGTTGGTAGCTAGTGGTATGTCTCATTATTTAGGTGTACCCATTAGACATTTGGTATCTAAGTATTTTAACAGTAATAAAAGATAGAGGAAACAGGATCGTTTGATCCGAAGAAGACTGATATAGAGAACCGTAGAAAGACAGTTTTATAGTAACACTGTAGACACTTTTAGTTACACTCTTAATCTTTACTTTATTTTACATCACTCGTTTGTCTAAACGTCTCTGTATTGTTTTCTAATTTTATTTATCATCATGGTCTTATACTCTTCTGTCTTGTTACAAAAAATAACCCGGAAGTCTTAAACCACAAACCACTACCTTCTTCTTTATAAAATGACCTCGTAAAAAGTGAGACTAAACTCAATGATTAAGGACTATGATTGGATATACTACATGACACTTAATACATTTGAAACAAAGAGACCAATAAAAACAACCAAGATACTTTTATTGTCCCTATGAATCAGAAGGTCCTCTTTACCTTTGTCTTTTTAATTATAAAGTTTTTTAAACTGAAAACCTTGTATAATACGAACTGTTAATACTCAATTTTTAATGTTTCTACGATCAATAATCAAAATAATACTAAATACCGTGTTAATTGACCGATAACCTTTAAACCTAGTAACCTTAGGACACTATGTACCGTAGACAGAATTCCGAAAAATTTTTAACCTTAAAGTGTGGTTTACAAGAACACCGTTTTCTATATTTTACTGTCTTCAGGAGTACACAGATAGATTATACAAGACACTGGTTAGATAAGATCGAGAAGCGAGTTCTCACAATTTCGGTCCAACGTTCACGAGAGTGTCGAAAATTTCATAAACTAGACACAGGTAGTTTACAAGTCGAAACCAAAGGTTCTAAGGGAAATCGTTATCTAACTATTAAGTATGGTGTCTAAAGAAATATTGCACCTACGGGATTACCGAAAAGTATCAGACTGAACACAGATGAATTCAAAAATAAAACTACTAAGTTATATGAATGTAAAAAGTAGAATTAAAGTGGCCCATGGGGTAGTCAAATACGTCGTCTGAATAAAACTCTTGAACACTCAGGGGATCGACGACAGGGAACACCCGTAACCTTAAGGCAGAACTCAGGGATTTACCGACGGTGAGTGACGTCTCAGGGTAATACTGTTGAAACTTGTAAAGGACTCCGGGGTCTTGGAAAGACCCTTGTTAAATACAATTTGTTGTAACGAATCTAGTCTCTCGACGTGTGTTTCCTCACTTTGAGTTTAGACTGTCACTGAATGGGTCTCCTCTTACTTGACTTTCCCAAGTCTTCCGTGGAAGCGAAACTCGTCCGAAGACGTCCGGTAATCGTCAAGAGAAACTTAGGGTAGAATAACTGGTTTTTGACAATTCCTAATTAATTATTTCTGTTAAATCAATTACTTTTGAAATAATTTATGAAGGATTTGTCATGACGTTCAATTCCGTCTTCTGAGGGGTATCTTATTTCACATATGTTTTTACTTCCATTTTTATCTTTTATAGATTACTCAATCCTGATGTATTAGTTGGAACAAATTCCATTCTTTGTTCCAAAGAACCACAAACCTCTAACTGACTGACTGATCTGACACGAAGACCAGATCACCTCGTAAATAACTTTGTGTATTCAAACTAGACGACTATATCCTACAACCCGTTCTCTTTAAATAAAGTTGTGATCATTCATGTAAAGTAAACTCTTTTTTAAAAGGTAAATCAGATATACCTTAGTTCGTTTAATAAGGATACTACATAGGATCTTAAGGTCGGTCACGAAACGGTGTTAAAGTCCAGTTCGGGACGAGGGTTTCGATCAACGAACTAATGTCACAACCTTCCCACTCAGAACCTAACATAACAAATACACATATACCGAGTCATATAGGACCGACTGTACCTTGTTGTGACCAACGTTTAGTCCTTTCCTCATCCAATTCCGACGTATAATATTGGAACGAATAAATTGAATACACATCTCATGTAGTACACTTTACGTCCCGACCTACTTCGTGTTCGACCTTAGTTCTAACACCCATTTTTATAGGTGTTGGAGTCTATGTGTCTACTGTTGTGGGAATGCCGTGTTTCACTTCTTCTTGATTTGTCGGAAAACTACTTTCATGTCGTGTGGTCCGGAGAGATAGGTAGTGGTTGAAGACCTCAAATGAGTTTGAGTACAGGTAACGTAACTACTACGGTAGGTTGGTAGAGTAGGAGACAGAAGGGAAGAGGAGGACTGAAGTTAGGAAGGGTCGTAGTCCCAGAGAAGTTTACTCAGTCAAGAAGTGTAGTCCACCGGTTTCATAATCTCAAAGTCGAAGTCGTAGTCAGGAAGATTACTTATAAGTCCCGACTAAAGGAAATCCTACCTGACCGACCTAGAGGAACGTTAGGTTCCCTAAGAGTTCTCAGAACTGGTTGTGGTGTCCATTTTTCGTAATTAAGAAGTCACGAGTCAAAAGAAATATCAAACTGGGGTCCATTTATTATCTTTCCCTTGTGTCGGAGTAGGTAGTCGTCTTTTAACCTAATTCCTACATGACTCGTACCAGGGTCGGTAGTACTAGGTCAAAGGGGAAGTCAGTAAGAGAGGGTAGTTCTTCGAAGGTAATTGGAGAATAGGAAGAGGTAGTTCCCGTTCGTCTGACTTTTGATGTTAGTGTTTTTTGATTGGTCAAACTAGTGTACCTTGTGTCGGAACAGATTGAGTCGTTTTGATACTCGGTACGACACACCCTGGTGGGTTCTGTCTACTCAGTACCACCTATCAAGACTGTTTTACAACAGGTGACCTCTTCCCTTACCGTTTGGTGAAGTCATACGAAAGGAACTCTTGGGGTACTTGTCATACTTTTCCGTTTTTCTATCCTGTGACTTTCTACTTGAGGGGTCCGACCATCCACAGGTTATACGATGACCTCTAGTCACCTCTTTATTGAGGTCTTTCTTACTTCTCTGTCTCTGTTTCGTTGTTGTTGTGGGTCAACACCTACCCTGACCACTACCTTTATTTCAGGTTACGACATTTACCGTTATTACGTATCCTTGGACCTTACAATCCAGGTACTTAGTTCCGTTTAACCTTCACCAGTTTGTCCTCTACCCTTCTCACTTTTAGTTATAAAATCCTTAGTCGATTTTACCTGACCTTACCCACTTAAAATTGAGTCTACTGGTATATAGATGATGACACCTGTTCTTAGGGAATCTTCTTTACCTCATCGGTAGTCAGTTGTTCTCTCAGGATTTACGTCATAAACCTACGTTAGAGTTTTTGTTGTCTTACTAGAGACAAGTAAAGGTTCCGTTTAGTAATCTATAGTGTCATTAGGTTCAGATACGGGACTGGTCATTATGACTTCTTCGGTTTCAACTTGTCAAGATAATTCTAGATGTTCTGGAAGATCTTGATTGTGGGTTTTTCTACAGGAAAAGTAATATCACCTACTTTACGTTTTCATCTTTCAGTTCTTTACGGATCTCATTGTCCGTTTAAACCGGAACCTCATGTCTTACTTTGTCCCGTTTCCGATTATCTCAAATCGGTTCTCTTGTGTGACCAGTATCGTTTGTGAGAGAAGGTTGTTGTGTTCTCTTCTGAGATGTGTACCTGTAATGGTCTACCAATTATGACTTTAGTCTGACTAATATAAGACACGTCAGTTTGTACATCTTCGAGATATATCAGTCGTTTTTGTTCTGGCCCTTGACTGACACAAACCGACTCTAGTACTTGAGGAATAAAGTTTTAAGTCTGAATTTAACTTATTTCATCCCTTTTGGTGATCTGGTAAGTCCATACTGGATTTAGTTTAACGAAGACTAATATATCACCTTCACTGTTTATCTAAGTTCCTTAATCTAGACTATCTCACGGACTAATTGATACCGGTCTCCGAGTACTGTAAATGTCCTCCTTCCCTAGTTCTGGTAGGGGTTCCTTTTCTTTACGTTTTTCCGTTTTACCAACACACTCCTCCGGAATGTTTATCGACACTTTTCTCTTCACTTTTCGTTTCCTCTTTTCCTTTCTATATGGGTAAACTTACGTCTCAAGGTTTCTTATCGTTCCTTCCTATTCTTTCGGGAGGAGTTACCAGTTACGTTTCTTTGTCTCCTTTTGTTGTCTTACCCTTTGTGATCTCGGGAGAAGTTCTTTTAATCTCTACGGTTTCCTTGTAAAGTACGTTTCTACCCGTATTATTTCCTTTCTTTAACCTGCCTGGATTGTCTTCTTCCTCTATAACTCTTCTCCACCGTTCTTATGTGTCTTCTTGATATGTTTTTTCTAACAGTACTGGGTCTATTAGTACTACCACACTGATGAGTGGATCTCGGTCTGTAGGACCTTACTCTTCAGTTCACCCGGAATCCTTCGTAGTGACCCTGGTTTCGGTCACCTCCGCTACCGTAAGGTCAACTCGATAAAGTTTAGGATTTTCTACTACGACACTTTCACGACGTGAGTTATACGGTCGTTTAAACCTTTTGAGTCGTCACCGGTGTCCTGACCTTTTCCAGTCAAAAGTAAGGTTAGGGTTTCTTTCCGTTACGGTTTCTTACGAGTTTGATGACGTGTTAACGTGAGTAGATTGTGTGATAATTTCATTACGAGTTTTAAGAGGTTCGGTCCGAAGTTGGTACTTCATGGTCTACAAGTTCGACCAAAATCTTCTCCGTCTCCTTGGTCTCTAGTTTACCGGTTGTAGGCCACCTAGTAACTTCTTCGTTCTCTCAAGGTCTTTTCGTAGATAGAGACTAGATAACTGATACGGTTTCGGAAAACTGACACACCTAATACTTTTACACACCTTTTAAGAAGTTTTCTACCCTTATGGTCTGGTGGAATGAACGGAGGACTCATTAGACGTACGTCAAGTTCTTCGTTGTCAATCTTACTGCACCTTGTTGTCTGACCAAGGTTTAGTCCTTCCTCATGTAGTTCCGACATATAACAACGAGACGAATAAATTGAATACGTCTCATGTAGTGTACTTTACACCCCGACTACTTCGTGTTCGACCTTAGTTCTAACGGCCCTCTTTATAGTCATTGGAGTCTATGCGTCTAATGTGGTGACAATACCGTCTTTGACTTCTTCTTGATTTGTCAGAGAACTACTGAATTTAGTCCTTTCACTTTTTCAAGTGAATTTTGAGTTATAAGTCTTTTTATTCTAGTAACGTAGACCAGGGTAGTGGAATACCGTTTATCTACCGTTTTGTTACTTATGTCACTCTATAAATTAAAACCCCCCGAGGTTTTAGTGACGTCTACCACTGACGTCGGTACTTTACTTTTCTCCGAACGAGGAACCTTCTTTTCGATACTGGTTGGATCTGTCGTATAATTTTTCGTCTCCGTAATGGTTGTTTCCAGTCAGATCAATTTCAATGCCAAAAAGGTCATAGGTACGTACCTACACTCTCAACCTGATATACCTTTCGACTTACGAATTCTTAACTACGAAAACTTGACACCACAACACCTTCTGAGAACTCTAAGGGAACCTGACGTTCGTCGAGGTAGGTCAGGTAGAATTCCCTTTAATCAGGACTTATAAGTAACCTTCCTGACTAGGATTTCGACTTTGAGGTTATGAAACCGGTGGACTCCGTTTATTGACTTAGTAAACTTTTCTGGAACTACGACCCTTTTTTCACTTCCACCCTCCTGTTCCCCGTTATCTCCTACTCTACCAATCTACCGTAATGGCTGCGCAACCTGTACTCAAACTCATCCGAGACTCTCAACCACTGTCTGTCCCTTCGGACAGCACGACGTCAGGTACCCCAGTGTTTCTCAGCCTGTACTGACTCACTGACTTGACTGACTGACTAGGACCGACTTTAACGAAAAGGATCGTGACGTGTTAACAATGACTGTGTTAGTTATGAAACTCTCGTAAGGTCTTTATCTTCATAGTAATAATCGATTCTCTTTTAAGGTTGATACTATTCAGTTAAATATTTTACTTCTTAAATCTCAAAACGTATTATGAGACCAGTATATATAATTAAATATGTCCCAATCAATGTGACCACTATCGAAAAGTGTTTGGATTTCATTATACGTGTTGACAAAGATATAAGGTCTTTGTGACACCCTCAAGGTCTTTTGATACCCTCAAATTGGGAACATAATGGAAAGATCAGTAATTAAAGTTTTTTTTAAGTTCCTAATTCAAATTATTCACCATAATTTATATTAATTAAATCTCATCACTTAATAAAAGGTTACGACTTCTTCAGGAGTCTAACGGTTCGAAAGATTTTGAAGTGGATTATTGTAAACACGCGAACATAGTGTGACCGTCCTTATTTCGTCTTACTCGGATTGTCAACTCCGTGTTAATTGCGTCCTTTAAATTACAGATATGAGTAGATTCTCCTATAAACACCTAAAATACTCTGTTTGAATAAAGACTTGTTTAAAGAATACGTCATCTGAGTACATCATAAACCCTTTGACTTTAATTCTGTTATCAAAAACACGTCTTCGCTGACACAGTTCTCTTTTTTGTTAGATTGGTCTTTTACTCTTATTCTTTTTTTTACCAGTATACCGTTTATTGTTTATATTTGTGAATATTTAGATGAAATTAGTACATATGAATATATATACGTGTACACATGCACACACACACACACACACACACATAGTCCTGAAATATTATATATATTCTATAAGACGTTTTCTTTCATTGATATTTTAATAGTAAACCAGTATATAATAAAGTAAATAAATATTAGACGAAAGAAAAAACAGGTAGGGTAGATATAATAATGTTTCCACAATTCAATTTTCTATCAAACGTAGAGGTATAATGTACCCCTCACTAAAGTAACGTATAAAATAACCTAAATTTTTCGTCAACTTTTTGTAAATCAGTGAATATTCATGATTTCTAATAAAAGTTTAACTGGGGTTTTATTGATCCAGGAAAGGATTCACTCGACAGAAGGAAACACTAATGAAGAGTATTACTAAAACAGATTTAATAAGTTTGAATGGGACAAAGAAGTTTATGCAAAAATAAATATACCGACGTAGTACTGGTCTGTTTTGTCTCTGATCGGGAGACCCAATAACCAATCAAGTCTATCGAACTACACCATACCACCTAAAAGGCTCTTAGATTACAGAACCGTAAATTGACACCATATATATATATATAGTCTTCTTAGACCACTCAGGAATGTAGTAATTCTTTTGATCCCGTCTTTATTTACGTTTTCTTTGTTTTCTCTGGTATCGTGTTTAGTTGTTTCGGTTTTCGACCAAGAAACTCTTCTATTTATTTTAACTGTTTGACAATCGGTCTGAGTAGTTCTTTGTTTCCCTCTTTTAAGTTTAGTTATTTCAATCTTTACTTTTACCTCTCTAGTGTTGTCTGTTGTGTCTTTATGTTTCCTAGTATTCTCTGATGGTAGTCGTTAATATACGGTTATTTTACCTGTTGAACCTTCTTTACCTGTTTAAGAATCTTTTTATGTTGAAAGGTTTTGACTTGGTCCTTCTTTATTTTTTAGAATTGTCTGGGTAGTGTTCGTGCCTTTAACTTTGACATTAGTCTTTAGAAGGTCGTTTGTTTTCGGGTCCTGGTCTGTCGAAGTGTCTACTTCGATGGTTTTCAAATATTTTATCGATTGTGGATAGGATGAGTTTAAGAAGGTCTTTTAACGTCTCCTTCCATTTGAAGGTTTGAGTAAGATACTCCGGTGGTAGTGGGATTATAGTTTTGGACTGTTTCTACGGTGTTTTTTCTTTTGATGTCCGGTTATAGTGACTACTTGTATCTACGTTTTTAGGAATTGTTTTAAGATCATTTGTCTTAGGTTGTTGTGTAATTTTTCTAGTATGTAGTACTGGTTCACCCGAAATAGGGTCCCTACGTTACTGAGAAGTTATAGGTGTTTAGTCAGTTACATTATGTGGTGTGATTGTTTAAGTTTTTATTTTTGGTATACTAATAGAATTATCTACATCTCTTTCGGAAACTGTTTTAAGTTGTAGGTAAATACTTTTTTAGGGAAGTCTGTCGTCCTTATCTTCCTTGTATGGAGTTCTATTATTTTCGATATATATATATATATACTGTTTGGGTGTCGTTTGTAATAGAAGTTACCACTTTTTAACTTTCGTAAAGGGGATTTCAGTCCTTGTTCTGTTCCCACGGGTGAAAGTGGTGATGATAAGTTGTATCAAAACCTTTAAAACCGGTGTCGTTAGTCTCGTCTTTTTCTTTATTTTCCTTAGGTTTAGCCTTTTCTTCTTCATTTTGAGAGTTCCAAACGTCTACTGTACTAGGAGATGTATCTTTTGGGGTTTCTAAGGTGGTCTTTTAATGATCTCGATTAGTTATTTATATCATTTCAACGTCCTATATTTTAGTTGTGTGTCTTTAGGGGACGTAAGGATATGTGATTATTACTCTTTTATCTTTCTCTTTCCTTTGTTAAGGTAACTGGTAACGTTGCTTTTCTTATTTTATGAATCCTTATATAGATGGATCTCTTTGATTTCTGGATATATATCTTTTACTATTTTGTGAGCACTTTCTTTAGTTTCTCCTGTGATTATCTACCTCTTTATATGACACAAGTACCTAGTCTTTTTAGTTATATCACTTTTACTCATATGATGGGTTTCGTTAGATATCTAAGTTACCTTAGGGATAGTTCGATGGTTGTCATCAAAAGTGTCTGAATCTTGTTTATTAAAGTGTTAAACATACCTTTATGTCTTTTGGAGTTTATCGGTATAATTAGAACTCTTTCTTCTTATCTTGACCTCCTTAGTTAGACGGACTGATGTCCGAGATGATGTTTCGGTGTCAATAGTTCTGTCATACCATGACCGTGTTTCTGTCTTTATATCTAGTTACCTTGTTTGATCTCTCGGGTCTCTATTTAGGTACGTGGATACCTGTGGAATAGAAACTGTTTCCTCCGTTCTTATATGTTACCTCTTTTCTGTTAGACAAATTGTTCACTACGACCCTTTTGACCAGTTGGTGAACATTTTCTTACTTTGACCTTGTAAAAGATTGTGGCATATGTTTTTTATTTGAGTTTTACCTCATACTCAATTTCTAGATTTACATTCTGGTCTTTGATATTTTAAGGATCTCCTTTTGTATCCGTTTTGTGAGAGGCTGTATTTAGTGTCGTCCTAAGAGATACTGGGTGGAGGGTCTTATGACCTTTATTTTCGTTTTTATTTATGTACTCTGGATTAATTTTAATTTTCGAAGACGTGTTGTTTCCTTTGATATTCGTTCCACTTCTCTATCGGAATTCTTACCTTCTTTTATAATCGTTCACTTCGTTGACTGTTTCTTAATTAGAGTTTTTATATTTTCGTTGAGGACATCGAGTTAAGGTCTTTTATTTGCTAGGTTAATTTTTTACCCGGTTTCTTGATTTGTTCTGTAAAGAGGTTTCTTCTGTATGGCTACCGATTGTTTGTGTACTTTTCTACGAGTTGTAGTGAGTAATAATCTCTTTACGTTTAGTTTTGGTGTTACTCCATGGTAAAGTACGGTCAGTCTTCCCGACGATAGGTTTTCAGATATTCGTTATTTACGACCTCTCCCACACCTCTTTTCCCTTGGGAGGATGTGACAACCACNCACCTCTAAGGAATTTTTTGACCTTTATCTTGACGGAATACTGGGTCGTTAGGGTGACGAACCGTATGTGTGGTTCCTTTGGTCTTGACTTTCTCTGTACACATGGGGCTACAACTAACATCGTGACAAATATTATGGGTCCTGTACCTTCGTTGGATCTACAGGTACTTGTCTGTTTACTTATTCTTTCGACACCATGTATATGTGTTTCCTCATAATGAGTCGGTAATTTTTCTTATGTAAACTTAGTCAAGATTACTCCACCTACTTTGACCTTGGATAAAATGTCTCACTTCATTCGGTCTTTCTTTTTATGGTTATGTCATATTATTACGTATATATACCTTAAATCTTTCTACCATTACTATTGGGACAAACGCTCTGTCGTTTTCTCTGTGTCTACATATCTTGTCAGAAAACCTGAGACACCCTCTCCCACTCTCACACTACTAAACCCTCTTACCGTAACTTTGTACATATAATAGTATATACTTTACTTAGTGGTCAGGTCCAAGTTACTTACTATGACCTACGAACCCCGACCACGTGACCCTACTGGGTCTCCCTACCATACCCCTCCCTCCTCCCACCCCCCAAGTCCTACCCCTTGTGCACATATGGACACCGCCTAAGTACAGTTACATACCGTTTTGACTATGTTATAACTTTTCATTAATCGGAGGTTAATTTTATTTATTTAAATATAATTTTTTCTTTTTCACAGATAAAGAATTCTTTTAATGGAGACAATATGACATTAGACTTACTTCAATAACCTGTCACCTACCGTCTCTAACAACCAACACAGACTCTTACCAAATATCTGACTTGACATTCTCAAATCGAGTATTATCACGTTTAAGATTCCTTGTTGAGTGTACTTGAAACGTTCTAGTGCTTTGCAACGGAATTCTCTGTATGTGACGATTGATAAACCGAACTATCTATCCTATTCTCATTAGAGCACGAGGAAGGATAACGTTGAAACATTCGTAATATCCTAATAAATAAATAATCAAATAAAGACAAATTTCAGTAATACGTGAGTTAAATGTCATTTCTTTTCAAAAAAATCCGATAAATTCCAAACAGAACCAGTTTACTCAAAATGATGATAAAGATTATGAGACTTGTTTTATGATTATGATCAAACTACTTGTACCTCTGTCACACAAAGATGGATTTTCTGGTTGTTGTATAAAATGTTTAAAAAATTTACACATTTTAAAATTTTTATACAGTTTGATCTTAAAATATATTTTATTAGTATAAAAGTTTTCAACTCTCGATGAGAAAGTTTCCTCTTCCTCTATAATACATCTATCTGAATATACAGTTTACTACTTTTCCAAAGTTTGGTGTTTTATAATATTAACTTTTATAAGTGATCATTTTGACTGTTGAAAACTAGTCTATATCTCACATATTTGTGACAAAGTTTAGACTTAACACATAGTAACCAATTTTATGGTTCTAGGATCTGTTTGAGTTTTCTCTTTCCTGTACTTCTTTTACTTTAGATAAAACATATCCAAATGAACGAGATCATTGATGGTTTTTGAGTTCAAACACCGGACACAACCTGTTTTTCCTTAGTAAACATAAATCTCTATGTTGATTTCTCTTTAGAATAAGGTTATTTGAAAGATCACGTAAAACATGTTCTAGTAACGACCTTAAATATTTCCTATAAAATACTCTTAAAGTTTTACGATTTCTAAAGGTCTCAGGAACGACTACTTTCATTACTGTATAAAACTTTGTTAAACTTTTGACCAATAGGAAAATAGTGAAACTAAACAAGACGAAGAAACAAACTATCAGAGGTTACAGGAGTCCACATACTACGAGACCAATTAATAAACTCTCTCTTATAACTTAAACTTTCCGGTAATTGTAACTAAAAGAGAGATAAAACTGTATCACAAAAAGTGTCGTACACCGATATGAAATCCGAACTAGTCCATTTTAAAGGATTTATTCATTTTGAAAATTTTTCGAACTTTAACCTCTCTTTGTATCGTCACCTTTATGTCTCCGATCTTTTCTGGGAGGAGTTGATTGTAAACCTCTTCCGTTACCGTTGGGTGAGACCAAGAGAACGGACCTTTTAGGGTACCTACCTCCTCGGACTATCCGACATCAGGTACCCCAGCGATTCTCAGCCTGTACTGACTTGCTGAAGTGAAAGTGAAAAGTGAAAGTACGTAACCTCTTCCTTTACCGTTGGGCGATGTCATAAGAACGGACCTCTTAGGGTCCTTGCTCCCTCGCACCACCCGACGGCAGATACCCCAGTGTGTCTCAGTCTGTCCTGACTTCACTGAATCATCATCATCGTCGTTGATTGTAAACGGAAATAGTAGTTGTAGAATCTTGACAAAACACCACACGTCCCATTGTCACTAGGAGAATGTGAAAATCATGATATTCTACATTTTTTTTTTTTTTTTTTTTCTACATTTTAGTACTATAAATTCCCTACTGTGTTTTATAAGGAAAGAAGGGTTTCGAATTCTGTGGTGTTCGGTCACCTTTCGATTTCTAAAGAAAATTTTAATTCGAAGGTTTTAATAAAGACAAAGATACTTACATTTCAATAAATTATTAATTCAAATTTTCTAGAAACTTCTCACAAAGGACGATTCAGTGAAGTCAACACAGGTTGAGACACTCTGGGGTATCTACCGTCGGGTGGTCCGAGGTGACAGGGACCCTAAGAGGTTCGTTCTTGCGACCTCACCCAACGGTAAAGGAAGAGGTTACGTACTTTCACTTTTCACTTGTACTTCTTACAAATCAGGGTAAATTTATAACTCAATTAATTTATAGGATTTTATAAATTTTTATGTAAGTGATTGAGTTAAGATAAACTCCATAAAATCAAAAGACTGAAATTGTTATAGAGGACTCATGATTTATGACGATATTCAAAACTATTTTATCGGAGGAATGTTCATTCTTTTGGTAATTCGGAGAAGTGTATAAAGTTATACAACTTTTATTTGTGATTCTAAAGTCCAAGTTTACTAAAATGTTGATACTTAGATGATATTTAATGTTTAATGAACATTACGAAAGTGAAATTTGTTCAGGTTGGAGTATTTGTATAAAATCCATCTATTATATGTTTTATACGTGTTTGTGAAAGGGTGTCTGTAATGATTTAAAAAAAATAATAAATTTTTCGAAGATACAGAAATTCGGAGAGTTAAAAAGACAGAAACCTATAAGATGATGGTTTTATAACTGACTCTGTATCTCGAAATGTGTCAGTCTCAGTAAGAAGACTTGTATTTCTTTCCTCATATAATTAATACCATAAAGATCATTGAACGATCTGAAGGGACGACCCAATCACTATTCTTGGACGGACGGTTACGTCCTCTTCACCCAAACTTTGGATCCAGTCCTTCTACGGGACCTCTTCCTTTACCGTTAGGTGAAGTCATATGAATGGACTCTTTAAGGAACCTGACTCCTCGGACCATCCGATATCAGGCATCCCAATGTTTTCTCAGTCTGTACTGAATCCTTGATTTGTTATTGTTATCATTAAACCGTAATGGGAGAGTTGAGAGACGTCCGTTTTCTATGGATTGGTCTATAGATGAAGTCAGTTCGAGGACGGTTTATCAAATCAGGTTCAACAACTAATGTATGGTTGATTACAACGATAAAACTTCAAATATCGAACGACGACGACGACGACGATTCAGCGAAGTCATCACAGGCTGAGACACGCTGGGGTATCTGCCTTCGGGTGGTCCGAGGGGGCAGGGACCCTAAGAGGTCCGTTCTTGTGACCTCACCCAACGGTAAAGGAAGAGGTTACGTACTTTCACTTTTCACTTTCACTTCAACGAGACAGTACAGGCTGAGAATCACTGGGGTACCTGACATTGGATGGTCCGAGGAGGTAGGTACCCTAAAAGGTCCGTTCTCATCACATCACCCAACGGTAATGGAAGAGGCAATATCGAACGATTATGTACAGTAAAGAGTTACGAATCTTACACGGTCAAGAGTCACAGTCCAGACAGAACCACCGTTGTAAGTCACTGTTTACCTACCGTGAAAGACTGTGAGATAACCTCCGGTTCTTTGTCGAGATCGTTCAGCGAGTGGTTTGTGATACATATTCAAATTAAAAAGGACGTAAATGGTGGATATCATTACATTACTTATTAATATAGACATTCTAAGTATGATTTTATCTCCGAGTCTACCATTTCTTAGAGTAAGTCACGTCCTCTGTACCAACCTAGGGACCAATCCCTTCTATGGGACCTCTTCCATTACCGTTGGGTGAGGTCACAAGAACGAACCCTTTAGGGAACCTGTCTCCTCGGACCACCCGATGTCAGGTACTCCAACGTTTCCCAGTCTACGATGACTCACTGATTGTGAACATAATCAGAACGATCTCGAAAAAGAACCGGAGGTTATCTCACAGTCTTTCACTGTAGGTAAACAGTGACTTACAACGGTGGTTCTGTTTGGTCGGGACATAAAGTAAATAATCATGAGTTTGAAAAAATGGATAGTTTAATAAAATTGAAATAATTTAGAACAGAAGGTAACCTAAATCAAAAGAAAAAAAAAAGGGGTTTAAAAGGATTCCACCTTCAAAACCAATGACTGTATTCTGGACAAAGGAGAAATTGTCTCCGTAAAAGTCGATATTAAAAGGGAGACTTGTGACTAAAAAGACGTAGGATATTCACAACCCAATAATAAAAAAATTAATTAATATTTAATAACAGATTAAAGATAGTACTAAAACATAATTTAAAATCAAACTCAACTTAGAAACTGTATACAGTAACTTTCTGAGTAAAAAGACCAATCACATATTTTAGTGTCGGATAACGATTGTCATATAGAGTTAGAAAAGATACGAAGGAAAACAAGAGGTGGATTACTATAATACGAGTGTCTCGTTTTATTATTTTAAATTAAAGTTTTAACGTAAGGTAATTTGAGTAACGAAGGAAGTATACATTATCCGGGAACTGAAATATTTACAAACCAAAACAAATATTTCCGTTTACATTACTAATGTTAGTGTAAATTTTCGTCCTCCTCTATATAGAGGGTCATTGTTGTCGATATGTTTGGAAAACAGACTTAAAAAGACTAGTTCGTTTTTACGGGTTAATTTTAAAGTAATCATATAGAAAATTAAACGGGAATAATTATCTGTTTTTTTTAATTTACTGTAGAGTTACCGTAAATATAAAATACAATTAAGTTCTATTACAAAATTTTCTTTATTGAAGGTTAAAATTAAAGGTCTACTTCAGAGAAGAAAGTATAATATTAATTTTTTTTTTTGGGAAGGTCTTTACACAGGTCTGCTTTGGATTTTGTAACATTTGTATTAATATCTGAGATCACACAACAAATTCCGAACTAAGTTAATCTGAGAGTTATATTAAGAATTTACCCACTAACTTAAGGGAAGTTAACAGGATACAGATTATATCAAAATATTAAAATAAAAATAAACGGAGAAAAGGGTACGTAATATCCTTATTAGGGAGTCTCCCGTCCTAGATTAATTAATCTTAGAAGTCCCTCATTATACTTGTAAGACAAATTTAAGACGAATGAATTTCTGATTAATCTTTCTGGAAAAAAACAAAGGTACGAGACCGTCCCCATCCCCTCCCCTCGTCTTTCTTTCGTTTTGTTATTCTCCTATGAAATTACCGATGTCTTTTATTAAATATTTAATACATATTATTAACTAATTCAATACAAAAGAAAGACACTAGTAAAATTGTAATGAAAATGTCTTACTTACTCGAATTTTAAGTATACATACTTACGTATATCAGTCAAACAATTATTAATTGTTTAGGTTATACTAACTTATCGTAAAAGTTTGATTTTATTATGCACTTCGTTCTCAATTCAATCACTTATAAAAGTGAATGTATTTATAAATTAAACTTAAAAATTGAAAAGTTTTCATTAACAAAATTACGGATGATATTAAAGTCTATATATTGACCATGAGACACTTTTCACTCGAAAATTTAAATCAAAATTATCCAGACACCTAGAATACTAGATTGTAAAGTTTACCTCCATATACTTTTACGGTTTTGTAAAATTAGGGTGACGGTGTTTAAACTTCGTTCCACAATGAAGTCAGTCATACCTGGATACCAACATTTATTTACCCAGTTCAATATTTTGGATATGTGTTCTTTAATTAATATAATTTTTATATCACTTACTGTCCCACGAGACTAATATACATATCTTTTAGTAATTAGTTACACTATTTATAAATCTTCGAATTCATTAATAAACGAAGATATACAGACACATTTAAAACATAGTAGTGTATAATAATTTAACAGTCGTCAAAAATTACGTGAATCAAACACATTTGGAAATCGGATATTTATTTTCTCGGTCAATTCATTGACACAAATCAAATAGACTAATGAACGTTCATCAATTGAAGTATAACTGAATGATTCTACATCAAGAGTCACTATCGTTGGTATAAGATTTTTACTGTATAAAAAGAATTTGAAATAGATAAAAAGTCGACAAAACATTGTAATGTTAACAGTCCCCCTCACACATTAAAGGAGTCAAGACAAAGTAGTGTCGTTTTTAAACTTCACTGACTATTTCGGGAGTCTCTCTTGCACAGAGTCAAGAGTCTGTCTGACACAATGTCGAGAGTCGAGGACCTGTCTAGTCACAATGTCGAGGTACAATGTCGAGGTACATACCGAGTCAAAATAAATCTTTTATTTTCCTTTGATGTAGGAACTCCGTACGACTCCCGGACGGCTGGGTTTTCTGAGTTTCTCTTCTCTCTCTCGGGGTCGGGAAACCGAGGAGAAAAATATACAAAAAGGAGGGGACCCGGACTGGATACATTTAACCCGATCGGTCCTCACGACAAACAAGATGGACTCCCGGATGAGGTCAGGAACCTCAAAGGAAACAAGACAAAAACACCCGAAAAGGGAAGGAACAGAAAATCGGTGACGGTAAGATCTGAGGAAAAAGGATAAAATTGATAGATTGTGTTACTGTAGGGACCTACACGTTAGTCTCTATTTTAAAAATTTTTAATTCAGTTTTTGATTTATCGTCCCCGTCCCATTAATTACTTGTCCTCAGATTCCTTGTCTTAAAAAGAGAAACACGTCGACTGTCTTCCTAGATAGCCCAACGGGAGGTTTGTATTCTGATATCAATCCATAGAAACAGAACTTAACCTGAACCCAAAGAACAAATTCTTTAATACCATGACCAAACTAAAAGTTATTCTAAAAAAGACATTAAATGATGTATTGATAACATGAGACAACAACGAATACTGTTTTCATATTGAACTCCCATATGTATATAATGAAAATAAAGGTAATTTAAAAGGGTATAAAATACTTAAACAATACGAATTAAGACTTACTTTAGTGGTCCATTCACTTTGAAGTTCCAAAAAATTGTCCACTTATATTTATTTTTGTAAACTCTGTAAAAGATAGAAAACGTAATTTTCATTTCCCTAATATCACCACTATCGTGATATAACTCTTGTTTGCTAATTTAAGAGGTGAAATTTAAGAGGTCTGTTTCAAATTCCTTTATGATAATCATACTATAGTTTTTCATATCCTAGTTAGTCTGTCATTCTTTCTTTAGAATACTATACATATATCTTTTAATTCGGTATCTTTACTAAGAAATCGAAACCGGAGAGGTAATTCTTCCTTAAATAACAGTCAAAAACACTAAGTTGACATATTTTACCTTGACACTCGTTCCACGACCACAAATAGTAACCAGACTTTTTACGACTTTACACCTCTTTAGTCCTTCTGTCTCGTGAATCGACTCTCTCTTTCAGGATCATTTAGACGGACGTGATATTTACAAACCGACTACTCGTTATATATTAAAAGAAGTCTCACTATTCTTGTACTTACATCCAAATGATTAAAAGTCACTAGAACGGATTGTCCCAGTATATGGTCCAGTCCTTTCGGACTTAAGGTTTACCTTACTTTCACTGGTACGTACAGACATTCATAACATCGATTCGAGACCTGTGTGAAGGATGTAATCGTGGACAAGTACCTCGGAAGGATTCTGGGAGGTTTTCAGTAGTCACGTAGGAATACTCTGTCGATCTAAAACATACGGACAGTATGTTTCTTTTGTTTAGGGACTGGTCACAATGTAATTATGTTTCTTCGTCGTTTAGGTATCTACTAATATCCATCGACACAATCCTTTGGTTTGTTGTTATTAGTGAAATAAAAAAGGGGGTCTTGTTGACTCCTACTCTTCTGGTTCCTTGTTACTATGTCGTGGTATACGAAGAAAATAATGTGAGTCTCGAAAACCCTTGTACATATAGTTAAGAAATACCGTTCTTATTATCTCTAATTCTATAATACAACTGTAAAATCTTTTGACCAGTTGGTACACTTATAATTTTTCGTCTCTATAATGAGATGGTTCTTTCCAGGTATATCAGTTTCGAAACCAAAAAGGTCATCAGTACATACCTATACTCTCACCCTGGTATTTCTTTCGACTCGTGACTTCTTAACTACGAAAACTTGACACCACAACCTCTTCTGAGAACTCTCAGGGAACTTATCGTTTTTCTAGTTTGGTCAGATAGAATTTCCTTTAGTTAGGACTTATAAGTGACCTTCCTGACTACGACTTCGAGGTTGTGAAGCCCGTGGACTACACTTCTCGACTGAGTAACCTTTCTGGGACTACGACCCTTTCTAACTTCCGTCCTCCTCTTCCCCTGTCTTCTGTCCTACCAATCTACCGTAATGGTTGAACTTCCTATACTCAAACTCGTTCTAGGCCCTCAACCATTACTTGTCCCTTCGGACCGTACGAACCTGAGATAACAGGTATCTCAGTGTCTAAACCTGTAATTGACTCGCCGACTTGACTACGTGTATATATGTATATAAGTATGTCTGAAGGGACCACCGAGTCTGCCATTTCGCTGACGGATGTTGTGCCCTCTGGACCCAAGCTAGGAACCCAACCCTTCTAGAGGACCTCTTCCTTTACCGTTGGGTGAGGTCATAAGAACGGACCTTTTAGGGTACTTGCCTCCTTGGACCATCCGATATCAGGTACCCCAGCGATTCGCAGCCTGTGCTGACTCGTTGTAAATGAAATGAAATGTGTATATGTACTCATACAATTGGTAAAAAGATGGACAGATAAGGAATTTTCAAACGATGTCTATAATCTGATATATGTTGTAAGATTAACTGAATTATGTGTATTTAAATTACTAAAAATATTTGAAAATGGTAATATTTAATATATTATATTTAAATAAGATATAATTCTAAATGTACTATTTTATCAGTATTCTTAACTTTAATACGATAGTAAAGTAACAATGAATCTACTCTTATTGTCCCTGTTACGAGAGATTACATCCTGTATAAATTAGAAGTAAGTTTGGTGTCGTCTAAACAGTACCTCTGTACGTCGGTCTGGTTCCCATATTTTGAGATTTTCGAAATTTAGGAACATCTAAGACAGACCAAATAGTAGTAGAAGTTCCAGTATTAATAAGTCTTTGAACTCTTTGTATAATGGATTCCCTAACTATCTTTAGTATATCAGATGAGCGAAATTATGATTTCCAAATGAAAGAATTCTTTAATCGTTGAAAGTGTTTCTGATTTTGGTTGTCTTCTCTACATAAGTTTCAATTATTTTTACGGGATGTCGATACTAGACATTCTAACCTAAGGTTACCCTTAACTTACACAGTGAAATATGAGATAAACCATGAGTGTAGAAAACTTAAAAATTTCAATTTTATTTCGGATCGGACTTTGAAATGTAAACTTACAGTCATCTTCTGTAAAATTTAGAAAATATTGTTACACATTAAAGTCTAAAGATAGATTTTACTCTCGAAAAATTTATTTCATTAAAAGTCTATGAATTAATGTTATAACAAAATTGGTATTAATACTTCTTACTATGTAATAATGGAATGTAATTTAATATTAATTAGGAATTTTTTTAGAGGTGGTACTTAAAAGGGTTAATACTATCGTATCCTTTTTTATCATTGTGTTTACACACTAAATCTTCAAAACAGAACAACCAAGTGAATAAGTTAGATCTTTATAAAAGACAAACAGGTAATGAACATCCTGACGAATTTCACAATACTTACACCGTTATCTTTTTCTTCATAAAAACTACAGTGTTGACCTCTATTTAACTATTATTTATTTATTGTATTTACTGTGTGACATACGGTGATCCCCTTCACTTAGTCTGATTTTATTCTCCGATTTTTTTAACCTCCGATTTTTTTTTGACCCTACTCCACTCCCGTGTCAGTCAAAGTACCGGTAAATTGGACATATCAATGGTCCCGGTCCGTAAGTCTTCCTGAGACACAAACTGAATTACGAGACGAAAATGATAGAACTTTAAGAATTGGTAAAATTTGTTCCCCGGTGCACAATGTAAAAACGAGTCTCGAGGTGTTTAGTACGTCGGTTAAGATCCACTCTAATAAAATCTGTCTCACCAAGTCCTTTCGTGTCTCACCAAGTCCTTTCGTATATACTCATCTGTGAATTATTATGGCTTCACAAAGTATGTAGTCAATTGAAGGAAATTGTAGATACTCTTGTAAGGTCTCCCTTATTGTTCACTTCGTACAACACCTTCAACCTCCTTTTTGTCTTTCCGATCATACCGACTTCCTCCCTCTTGTCACACCCTCCCAGAACCCTCATCTCTCACCCCTGTCTAGTGCATCCCAGAAGACCAAGTCACATTCGTAAAACACAAAAGGACACTGACTTTATTTTCTGAATCTTCGTAGACCTCTTATCGTCCTAGGTATTATGAAACCCCTTCCAAACCGAATCTATACATTCCTCTTATAACGTGTTTAGATCTGTCCTCAACTATACATCTCTATTTGAGATTACCCTACTTACACCTTAGTCCTTCTACTCTCTGACTGAAGTTGGGATTCCTTGTATTTTTCTATCTTGTGTTTGAGTTTCGGGGCAAACACGTCAGTCAGATACCTTTCAAGATTTTGACGGGTGTTGTGTAGACATAAATACTGACAAAATCGACACGAACCCTACCTTACTTTCTATATTCTATCAACCTTATTGGGTGTTCCGTAGAGTATATGATAGGAGTCCTGTCCGGTAAAAGAGTGAAAGAAACGGGTTACGGTGAATGGATCCAGTAATAAAACTGATTTGGAATCAAACAGAGGGACTGAAGGGGGAAGGGGTTTTGCAAAAAAAAAAGAAAAGAAAAAAAAATTACTCATAAGAACCTTTCATTTTTACATTTAGACCCTCGGAATTAAACCTAGATGTATAGATTTTAGAAACCCTCCATCCAACGTCTATGAGTATATAAATATGTTTTGTAAAGGTCACGAACAGAAGTGCGATAATGAAGGTACTGAAAAACTTTTGGTTATCTGGTGTCTTCAACCCCAGAGAAAAATATCAGGTAAGGTGACTATGTACACAAATAAGAATACGGGTATGGTGGACGGAACTAATGACATCGAAATATTGTAAAGTACTTTAGTTATACATATTCAGAGGGTTTAAACTAGAATTAAATTTGTTAAAAACTGAGAAGATCTAGTAAATGATTAAATCTATTTAGAATTAGAAAAATTAAATAAGTTTTTTCGGATAATCCTATAACTACTGTAACATTATATAGATGTCTTTTTAAAAGTCTCCTAACAGTAGTATGGTGATGAACTGAACCGAAGTATCGTACAATTGTTTTGTTTTTGGGTTTTGTTTTATGAGGTAAGACGAAAATAAAAATTTACTAACAATTCTAATGAAGTAAAAAATTGTTTTTGGACACTCTTTCCTTACGATGAATGTAATACTTTGAAAGTATGTCTATATGATACTATGCACACACAATCAGTGAGTCAACTCAGACTGAGAAACGTTGGGGTACCTGATCTCGGGTGGTCCGAGGAGACAGGTACCTTAATCGGTCCGTTGTGATCACCTTACCCAACGGAAAAAAAGGAGGTCCCCTAGAAGGACTGGGTCCCTAACTTGGGTCCAGAGGACGTAACGTCCATCTAAGAAGTGACAGACACGGTGGTACCTTCGGGTATGATATTATATAATATTTAAGTGTATATTTATATTAATTAATTTTATACACTGTATATAATACTAAGGTTTATAAAACTAATAAATTGTCAGTATTTGAAAAAATTACTTAGTGTCTTCGAAAAATATACGACGATTTGTCACCTTTATCATGTCTGAAATAAAACCCCCCGAGGTTTTAGTGACTCTACCACTGACGTCGGTTCTTTAATTTCCTACGAATGAGGAACCTTCTTTTCAATACTGGTGGGATCTGTCGTATAATTTTTCGTCTCTATAATGAAACGGTTGTTTCCAGGTAGATCAGTTCCGATACCTAAAAGGTCATCAGTACTTACCTACACTCTCAACCTGATATTTCTTTCGGCTTGTGGCTTCTTAACTACGAAAACTTGGCACCATAACCTCTTCTGAAAACTTTCAGGGATCCTGACGTTCCTCTAGGTTGGTCAGGTAGAATTTCCTCTAGTCAGGACTCACAAGTAACCTTCCTGACTACAACTTCAACTTTGAGATTATGAAATCGTTGGACTACACTTCTCGACTGAGTAAACTTTTCTGGGACTTCGACCCTTCCTAACTTCAGTCTTCCTCTTCCCCTGCTGTCTCCTACTCTATCAACCTACCATAGTGGCTGAGTTATCTGTACTCAAACCCATTTGAGATCCTCAACCACTACCTGTCCCTCCGGACCACACGACACAAGGTACCCCAGTGTGTATCTACTTGTGCTGACTCACTGACTTGATTTGACTTGACTTTGATTTAAATGATTTTTCTTTGCCCACATGAATTGTTCTCTAATTATAGATAGGAGTGACTTCGTTTACTAGGTTTTTTGACCCAGGGTGAGATGTTTCTATGTTGAAACTCCTCTAGTGGGTCACTTACCCCTTATTATTTTATAGACATGTGAGTTTTCACACCTCCCTTGTGTTTGTGTTACTGTTATCTGAGATTTTATTGTGACTTGTGGGTAGGGTTATAAGACCGAGAATACGAACAAGTGTCCTACTTACATATGAAATGGTCAATTAGAAGAAGTTATGTTCGTAAAGGGGTGGGGGTGGGGCGGGAGTCAATGGGTCTTCCTTGGTTGTTACCAAAATTTCTTGACGTAAGGTGGTATATATACCGAACGGTGTATGGTACCCTCGTTTATGAATTTATAAAACGGAACATATACTCCCCAACGAATCTGACCAATAAGGAGAAACAGGAGACTTAAGGACCTATATAGTAAGACTCATTTTTTTTTTTTTTTTTTTTTTAATCAAGAATACTGACGTATTCTCTAAAACTTCAAAAAAAAAAAGAAAAATAGTCTTTTAATGAAAGGTGTTCGGTGAATAGTTATCTTTTAATGTGACTCTTCCAGATTCGATACTATTGAGATTATATTTGGGGGCACAAGGTTGGGACTCTTGTGTTTGGTCTTATAGGTCCGAATGCAAACCTACGAGACGACACTAATCTAGAACTTATCCTCCTTGTCCGAATAGGAAACACCGACTAGAGTAAGACTGAAATGTCAGAGACTATGGTTTAAAAAGAAGTGATGTCAGAAAGACTTGAAGTCAACTAGGTAATTCGAGACATTTTCGGTACGTATTATGTTAGAGTTCAGGACAGGAAGAGACCTTTAAGTGTCAAAACATCTCCATAAATACCGGAGGACTCCACTTTTAGAGGACTCGACCTCATTCTATCCCGATTCTTCTCTAAAATTAGGTCGACCCTCTTCGACTCTTATCTACGAGTATGAAGTCAAACTTTTTTCGTGTCTTAATGAATGTTAATAAACACACTACACAAACACGAAACTGTGAAGTTATAAAACTAAGTAAGTAAGTCACTACTTCCACATATATATACACGGTTTTTAATTTCATCTTACAATTATTTTAAATGAAAAGGAAATACTTGACATACCTTTTTTGTTTTCAACGAGTTCATAAACCTGAAACTTTCATAAAAAAATTTATATATTCTGATATTACTTAAGACATGACTTTTTTTATTAGAAGAATAATTTTAGGTTACTCCATTAAAAGTTTAGTGTCTTTATTAGTAAAGATATCTCAGATAAACCAAAATTTCTAAAAGATAGTAAAATGGGTTTATCAATAAAAAGGGAATATCCTCAAACCATTCATAGAATTTTTCAATAAATAGACTTAAAAATAAATTTAATTATATGACAGTCGTTATTAATAGGTGTCATTTAATAGAACTTTTGGAAAGTTTTATTCATTGTATAACAGAGATAGTGAAATGTTCGGGTTCGTTTGTGTGAGAGATAGTTACATAAATTAAATCAATCATAAAAACTACCAGTTGATCTTTACTTTTCTTTCTCTCCTTTCTTCTTCCTTAATTACCAAGTGGTGTTCCGTTAGTCAGTACTAAAAGTACTGTGACCGACACAGTCAATTATAATGTAATAGTGAGATATTTTACAAATTACTTTTTTTCGTATGCAAGTGGTTTCGCCAGAATTACAAAGGAGTTCAAATTGATTTGAAGTCTGTCTGAAGAAAGGAAAAGATCGGAGGACTGAAGGGAGAGTGTGGACGGGAATGTTTTAGGTCTACCGGACTTTGTGTCTCCAGGCAGAGGGAAAAAATTCTTGTAATGATATCTTTTGAATTTTAATATTAAATAAGAGACGACGTACCCCCTATAAATAAAATAAAAGGTCGTTGTAAGTCAAATGATAACTTTTCTGTTTCGTGAACTTTAATGAGATTAAAAGATGAAATATTGAATGTCAATTAAGGTACCAGGTACACAGAAACTGGTAGTCATTTAAGAAGGAAAGGGAGACTAATATGTGATTTATAGAACTCCCGTTCTTAGAACACGGTACGAAGGAAAAACAAGAAGAACCAAAGAAAAAGAGAAATTTTTGATATATATATAAAGTTTACATGGTGTACTACCAAACTATCTGTACGTGTATTACTTTACTAAGAATATCAGTATGTCAGTTCAATTAATTGTATAAAAGAATAGAACCACGCACACATACACTGCTCTCGTGTCCTTTAGATAGAATCGTTTACAGGTCCTATATTATACCATAATATTTGACGTCAGTAACACAACATGGAATCCAGAGACCTCAGTAAGTAGGACGTTTTAATATTGAAAAATGGGAAAAATGACACTACTACATAAGGGGGGTGGAGGTATAGAACCATTGGTGGTAAGGTGGTAGACGAAGATACATAAGTCGTAAAAATTTAAGACTTATACACTCTAGGACATCAAGAAATAAAAAATACAGACGGAACGAACTGAATCGTATGACAGAAAGTCGAAGTAGTACAACGACGTTTACCGTTCTAGAGGAAAAAAAAAAATTTCCTACTCATTATAGATATTGATAGTGTTAAAGAATTTATGACCCAACCAGTTTTCAAGTAAGACCAAAAAGGTATTGTAGAATTCCTTCTTGGAGTTATTTGAAAAACCGTTTGAGATAGAGAATCCAGGGAACGGCCAAAGTATTGGGTCCTGATAGAAAGAGTTCGTTTTACATTAATAATTCCTTCTGACGACATAAGAAAGGAGATATTCTCTCCCATCCTAGGATTAAAGATACTCACGGAACTAACTTCAACATTTTCATAAACAACGGTACTTCTATTCTCTTTCAAGGAGAAAGAAAACCATTCTGGTTAATCGTTTGTGTCTATCGGACTATAGAGTATTATAGAGTTGGAACATAGAGGAATGGAGTCATAAAGGAATAAACGAAGAAATCTGAAGGTTATAGAAAATTTTGTAAAAGAATTTCATAGATACAACTTTATAGACCTCATTAAAAAAAGTTCAGACATGAGACAAATCATTTTAATAGACACTACTAACTTCTTAAAATTTCGTCCCTTTATATATAAATAATCTAAAGATCAATATCACGTAAATCATTATGTATTATAACTTTTTCCGTAGGAGTCACTATAGTGTTTTAGTTGTCGATTATTAAAATTCTAGAACGATGTATGGTCTGAATTTCCATTAGCGAAACGTACATGATTGTATTCGTTACTTTTTGTTACGATTTCCACTCTTTATGAAAGAGAACTTCTCTTCAAACCCTTTTATTTAGTTCATACAGTTCACTTACCGAGTTTAGTAAACATTTTAGGAATACAATTTGATGTTTTTTTTTTTTTAATTCATAAAGATCCTGACGTCGATTCCACTAAGAACAAAATTCAGGTTGTAAATTTATTTGAAAGTGATATCTTAGTGGAGGATTTTACACTGACTATCATATAATTCTTCCTACTTATATGCAGGTCCGTTACCATGTCCGATTAGAAACGGAAGATAATGAACGAAGAGACAATTACAGAAAATTTTAAACCTTATGTTTTAGTTGGAAAACGATACAAATAGTCTATACATCGACTCATTGTCTGATTAGATTTTGTTCGAAACATTCATAAAAAATGAAATTTTTTATACGTTTAGTATGGTTTAATAAAAAAATTACTCACTATCTGTATAAATCAGATATTAAAGAATTCCTTTATTTCAATACTACAGATAACATTTTGATATATATTTTAACTAGTAAATTAAAAGTTCTTCATCGTTTTCTTGCCTCTTATCTACAATTAATCTTTCATAGATATTAAAACTTGGAGAGGGACTATCGAATCGACCATTTCTTAGACGGACGTTACGTCCTATAGGGTTAACCTAAGGACCCAATCCTTCTATGGGACCTCTTCCCTATCCGATGGGTAAGGTCATAAGAACCCGAAAGGACACCGAGTATACCATTTCTTAGGTAGACGTTACATCCTCTGGTCCCAAGTCAGGGACCCAACCCTTCTAGGGGACCTCCTCCCGTATACTGTTGGGTGAGGTCATAAGAACGGACTTCTTAGGAACACCTGTCTGCTCGGATCGTCTAATATGAGGTACCCCAGTGTTTCTCAGTCTGTACTGACTCACTGGTTCGTGTCGTGTCGTGTTGATAATTTATGATCACTTATCTATTTTAGAAAATAAACCTCAAATTAACTTAATATTGAGATTATATAGAGTATTTTCGTCGTGATATACTTTCCGTAAGTTAAAAAAAGAGTTTATAAATACGATTTAATATGTGGTAAAAAGTATTCATCTATGTTTTGTTGTCGACGGAAGACTGTAAACTTATCCAAATAAAATGAAAAAACTAACAAGACAAGAGTTAACGACGTGACGAGTTAAAATAAATTGTACTTTATTGGTGTCGTACATTTACTACTTAAAATTTCGTTCTAATATTGTATTTTTAGTTCATCCAAATTACTAACAACAGTAGTTTAATGCGCACAAAAAAAAAAGTAAAGTTTTGTTCTATCGTACAAAATGAGTGTATGATTTACATGACTCCTAATGACACGAGGTCATGAGAACGGACCTTTTAGGGTACCTACCTCCTCTGACCTTCCGACGTGAGATACCCCAGCGATTCTCAGCCTGTGCTGACTCGCTGAAGTGAAAGACAAGAACGGACCTCTTAGGGTCCCTGCCCCTTCGGACCACCCGACGGTAGATACCCCAGCGTGTCTCAGCCTGCACTGACTTCACTGAATCTTCGTCGTCGTCGTGACACGAGTACAAACCTTCGCTATCCATAATGAAAGGTACATCTATCTTAGAATCGTCAGTGTGTTCTTTTTAAGAAACTTTAAATGATAGGGAAAAGAGTAAATTACCGATTACTATTGTCGGTTCTACAAATGAACAATTATCAAAAGGACCAATTACTCACAAACGTTGATAAAAATCATGTAAACAGTTAGTATAAAACTTTTAAGTTCGAATTTGATAGAAGTTTTTTACTTAAGTACTCGTGTCAATTTTCACAACCGTATCGACGTACCTATTCTTTTTGTCTTTCGAACTATGTTAAGTTAACCGACTATTATACCCGTATTTCACCATTTTTCTAAGAACGAGACTAATTAAGGTGCATCTGAGATCTAGTGGACTACGAACTAAGTAGACTGTCTTATTCAGTTAAAAGTGAGAAGACACACCGGAATATTTTAGTACGGTTTGATTTAAATAAACAATGTTAATACACGTAGTGTCAATTGTTATCTATTGTATCTATTGTTACTTTGTCATAACAGATCTTTCTTTAACAGATCTTATGACAGATCTTTGTCATAACAGATCTTTATTACATTGTTTATAGTAATTGGGTTTCATACCCACAATATATTTATTACTGACTCATGTTCATAATATAGAATTGTCAATTATTTATATGGGTTACTGTCTATAAATTATTACTCTACCCTACTACGGTACGGAATCACATATATTCTCATCAATCAGTTATGATTATTTCAGACTTGACTAGAGTCAGACTGATATTTGTATACTGGATTAAAAACATTAACACTGAATATTCATTAAATTGGGTTGTCTCTCTGATATACAAACAAATTTACATGTTATTATACTTATATTTATATATAATGTATATCATACTTTGATTTTTATACGTATATACATATATATGTACATATGTACGGAATCACATATCTTCTCATTAACTAGGTATGATTTCAGACCTATATACCTAGGTGTATATACCTATACACATATATATGTATATGTATATATATATGGTTTGTACACTATACGTGTGTATATACCTATATTCGTATATATATGTATATTTACATATATATATATATATTATACGTTCATATATATATAAATACATACCCTTATATATGTTATGTCACATATACCCTACACACATTATGCCACGTTTGATAGGTGAATAAC
Source organism: Capra ibex (assembly GCA_006410555.1). NCBI lineage: Eukaryota > Metazoa > Chordata > Mammalia > Artiodactyla > Bovidae > Capra > Capra ibex. Next base: position 16,399,842 of record SJYO01048061.1, on the reverse strand, counting down.
ATGTAAAACTGAGTTTTAATATATTTATGTACACTTCCCTAAGTGTAATACCCGGTCTTTCTCTATGGACCATGTTTCAGTCAGATGGACGTACGACGAAGTTACTCCTCTTAAGGTGTTCACTGGATGTCGTCAAAAATTAGTTCAATAGGACGACCAAAGTTTCCAATTCTGGTTACTCGTCATACCTTTTATTTTATTTAAATGAGTTTAATTAAAGGACTCCACGGATAAGTAACGAGTATTCAGAACCCCTTTTGTTTTTCAGTATTATATGAATCAAAAGGTCCGGTAGAACTCTCTAGTTTACATGTTAGTATCAATAGGAATTTAAGAAGAGAAAGTAAATGGTACAAATTAACTAAGGTTCAACTGGTAGGAAGAATAATTTATAGAAAACGCAGTTAATAAAGGGAGTAACTAAAAGGGTTTACTAAGGTTCAAAGACCGTTCGGAGTATTTATTTAGGAGGTGTCCCGATTTTATAGGTTATGTGTCTAACACGAACTTTAACACTTTCTGTAGAGGAACTGATGTACTATCATAATAAACCACACCGTATACTTTATACTTCCTGAAGGTTCCACCACGGATCACCATTTCTTGGACGGACGGTTACGTCCTCTTTACTCTCTGTACCCAAGTTAGGGACCCAATCCTTCTAAGGGACCTCCTCCCGTACCGTTGGGTGAGGTCATAAGAAAGGACCTCTTAGGGTATCTGTCTCCTGGAACCGTCCGATGTCGGGTGTCTCAGTGTTTGTCTGTTATGACTTCGTTAAATCGTGTGTACGTACTTTATGCTTTTAAAAGTACCAGACCAGGGACTTATAAGTTGAAGTCGAGACGTCACAAAGTACATGAGATACAATAGGCTTGTAAAATTCATTGACACTAAGAAATTCCAATGGAGATGTCTGGAGTAAGGTGAAAGATTTGTGAAAAAAGAGTAATCGACGGTTTACTCTTCAGGATGAAACAGTTCTCTATAACGTTTACTTTGAATAAAAACTTCGAAGGGGGTTAAAAGAAGTGGTAATCTAGATAATCTGATATTGGTATTATAAAATGAATGTCAAGTCACCGTAGAAAATTTTATTACTCAAAATTATTAAGGATTTATACCATAATTCGTAGGTGAACATTATCAGTAGAGAAAGACACACTCTTAAACTGGACTAAGTAGAAACTTAGGAATTTTATCCTGTTATCAGTAACGTTTAAAAAACAATTCTGACATGTAAAATCATTTTATTCTATCAATTAAGAACATTTACATTTGACGAAGAATCTTATAGATTAACATAAATAGATAGATTATTCGTAGAAAAACACGTATGTGTACACACATATGTATATATATGTATATATATATGGGTTATACTAAAATAATATTAAAGTTCTAAAAAAGAAAAATCGAAAATCAAAATAAAAATTATTTATGTCAAAGATACAGTTTATAGGACGTTAAAAGAATACAGATTCGAAGTCATAAAGATAAAAAGAAAGTTGTCAGAATCTATAATTTTATAATCAGGTGTAATACAGAAGTCTTTCACAAAAGACAAACAGGTAATGTAAACTGTAAAGGAAAAGAATGGGTTGTGAGTTGACTCTTCGATATTGAACGAAAGGTCGTAATTTGAGTAATAGTAAACAGAATTTCTCCAAGAGACTTTATAAAGTTTATATAAAAGTGTAACGATCATCAAAGATATAATATCTAGAGAGTTACTCGAAAATTTTATTACAATGTAATTCGATTTAACTGAGAAAAGACTGTATTTCTGTGTCTAACATAACAACTGACTATATTTAAATCTCTTCTTTAAAGTGTAAACTTTAAAGTGTATAAGATACTACAGTAAAGTGTATAATATTTTTATAATAGAACTTATTATTCTTTTTAGGGTAGAGGTAATATCTTTGACTGTAACATCTATAAATGAATAAAAACAATTGTCTCTATAAATTACGTCAAAGTTTTTACTATCGTTTGGAGTAGTTGATACCATTCACCTTTCTAAAAATAAAGTAAAGAGTTTACAAATAGAGTAATCATTTTATATATGTACTTTGCCTTCTTCTCCCTCTGTTTCTCTTTTTCGGTGATTTTTCTTCATAAATTTCCCGTTTTTTTATATTAAGTTTTAAAATTTACAAAAGACTTCACTCTTTTGTGATATGTAATGTTAAATCTTCAACTGATCAAATTAACTTTCAAACAAAATATAGTATGGAATACCAATTCAGTTTAACGAATTCTAATTTATTTAACAGACATCTCACTTTTGTTAGTGGATCCACTAAAACGGTAAATTGACGAAATCATTGTCTTTATACTTACGAAACACGAGACAAATACGTAAGTACCATATAATCACCAATCCTGAGTGACTTTATACTTCCATAAGTTATATTTTTAATGTCAGATGAAATATTCTATATTAATGTTTCGTCGAGAGGTTATTGGACTCTCATACACGACAATAACACTTCTGGTGAGAATGTGTTTCTCCTTACTATAGTAACTGATCTCACACATCCTTCTCAATAACAGTGTAGTAAAACAACAATGAGAGTCGACGGATCCCAGTAGATACTGGTTTATTTGTTTTTTTATTTTACATAATAGTCTTAATGTAAGTTTCACTAATGTAACAATACCTTTATGACAGTGGATACTTATCAGGAGTGACCTATCGAATTTTAGAGATAAAGTATCAGATCCAAATATACTTACACCCAGTAGGAAATTTACACTATACTTTTTTTACTCTTTACCTATTATTTGATCCCTAATAGGATTTAAATCCAATGGATCCTATTGAAAAAATTGTTGTCTTAAATTATTTACTGAATTTACAGTGTTATGTTGATAAACTGTCGTAAATACCGTTAGATGAGGTCATAAGAACGGACTTCTTAGGGTACCTGTCCCCTCGGACCGTCCAATGTCTGTGTCCCTCCGTTTCTCATTCTGTACTGAATTTCTGATTTGTTGTATTTCGGACAAAATAAGTAGATTAAAACCGAAAATTGTCAATGTTTTGTTTAATAATTATTTATATACCAGTCAACGAAGTAAACGTTAATAAAAGAGAGTAAGACTCTTAACAGAAAAGTAGAACAAATATCAAAAGAAACGATAAGTTTTCGAAAATTTAAATTGATCAAGAGAAAACAAAAACAAAAATAAAGGTAATGAGACTTCCACCCAGTTCCTCTTAGGACGGTACTAAATACAGTTTCTCACAAGACGGTTACAAAAGGAGATTCTCGAAATATCAAAGACCGGAATGTAAATCCAGAAATTAGGTAAGACGTAAATAAAAACCCACACCACACACACTTAATCCTTCATAAGATTAAAGTAAGAAAATGTACATCGACAGGTCAAAAGGGTGGTGGTGAATGATTTCTCCGACAAAAAAGAGGTAACATATAAGAACGGAAGAAACAGTTTCTATTCCATGGGTATCCACACACCCAAATAGAAACTCAAAAGATAGAACAAGGTAACTATATATAAAGACAAAAACGTGGTGATGTCATGACACAATTAACGACAATAAAACATAATATCGGACTTCAGTCCTTTCGACTAAAGAGGTCGATGTAAAAAGAAAGAGTTCTAACGAAACCGACAAAACACAAAGGTATGTATAACATGTAATGAAAACAACAAGATCAAGACACTTTTTACGGTAAACATTAAACTGTTCCTAACGTTATTTAAACATCTAACAAAACCCATCATATTAGTAAAAGGACTATAACTAACAAGGTTAAGTTCTTGTACTATACAGAGACAAATATAACAGAAATAAAGTAGTCACAGTATCAAAAAATGTATGTCACAGAAAACGAAGGAATCCGTCTAAATAAGTACTCATAAAAACGACCCCAGGTCGGGGCCACCTAGGTCCCTTAAGCTTCACACCTGTCGAAACCTCTCTCTTTTTGAATAAATAACTAACTATATTCTTTATATTCTAATCTAATCCTTCTTTATCATATCATCCTTCTAATTCACCTCTTTCTCCCGACTTATCGAACCTAATGCGTCTTCTGGTTATTTTCAGGTCTGTTCCTTAAACGTGGTAGATACAACGCGAACTTATAGATTCCCACGGAGCGGAATCCGAGGGAAAACGGACCCAGAATTGTCGGTAGCGTTTATTCATTTGGACCGCTCGGAGGCTCGGGGTCTACCTTTAAGTCGGACTTTAATTTCATTTCTCGGCTCCCTCCCTTTCCTTTATTCCTTTCTCTCTCTGTGCCCCCTTTGGTCAGGTCACTGACCGAGGCAGGAGATAACAAGTCTTCCGGATAATATAAAAACTATTTTGTACCTCTAGTTACCCATTGTGTTTCAATACGTCGCAATCGTCAGGTCTGAGAATAGTTTTGGTCCGAAAAGAGAGACGTATGGATTAACATATGTGTTCAGAATCCATTAAATGTAGTAGAAGGTCGGTTTTCCCGGTTAATTGTAAAATGTCGGAAAAAAGACTATTCCCAAACAGTTGGTCTTCTGAATAAATACAACTAGAAGGGTTCCAGACCACGGTGAGAGTCTGTCGTGATTTATTTCAATGTAAGAATGTGTCGTTTCTATGTCGTTGAATATTGTTCATCTCCCTCATGTCACTAAATGTTGTTTTCTCTTCGTTAATTGAGTTTTCAGATCATAACGATTGTAGTTTTGATGATACATAGAAAAAGATGTAGGACGAATGTAACTCATTGTAGGAAGGTCCACGGATTTTCTATTTCTTATACCTCCAGACCGTCGTCAGTAACTCAGTTGTCACTTTTGGGAGATGGTTCTATTAAAAATTGAGAAATCTTTTCCGAGACATAGAAATTCTACGAAAGTTCGAAACACGGAGAGAGCCAACGCCCCAACACTCGTTAAGTGTTCGACATTCTCTAGACTCCTTGGACAATCCGTCCGATCTCTCGATAGTCTCCCCCAATTGACTTTGTAGGGAAAGTTTACGTCTTCTGATTTCGGGACTCAACTGAAAAAGGTCTCTTATAATCTTTTCACCTTTTCGTCCGTCTAAGAATAAAAAACCCCCACCTACGAGTCCTTTAAGGTCCCCCTTTTGGACTCCAGACTAATCGGAACGGTAGTCTCAAGAACGGCGTACTGGAACAGTGTCCCACCTTAAGGAGTGCGACCGAGGGCCGTATAAAATAATAGAAACAACTCTACCACTTACCCTAACAAGGAAGAGAAAGACTAAAAAACAACAATCACATATCCTTACCTTCCCTAAAGAAACATAATTAGAACATAGGTCACTACAATAATAATTATTTAAGTAATTAATCAAAATTATTAAAAGACCACCATAGAAATCCCAAAAGATACATATCGTAGTATAGTAGACGTTTCTCACTCTCAAAATCAAGAAAAGGTTAGACCTAAGGAAAATAAAGAAAAAGAAAAAAAGAGACAACACCGATCCGAAAGGTTTTGATACAACTTATTACTACCATTCTCACCTGTGGGGATAGAACAGGGACTAGAATCTCCTTTACAAAAGAGAAGTCTTATATGTTCGTCGAGTATGTCGAATTGTAGTCTTTTTGTTTGTTGGGTTAGTTTTTACTCACCTTCTAGATTAGTCTGTAAAGAGGGTTCTACTGTATTATTGTTTGTGTACTTTTCTACAAGTTATAACAAGTAGTAATGTCTTTACGTTTATTTTTGATGTTACCCCGTAGTGGAGTGTGATCAGTATTACCGATAGTGGTTTTATAGATGTTTGTTATGTACGACCTCTCCTACACATCTTTTCCCTTGGGAGAACGGGAGGACACCCTTACATTTACCTATATCGGTGATACCTCTTGTCATACCACTAAGGAAACTTTTGATCCTTATTTTGATGGTATACTGGGTCGTTAACATGATGAACCGTATATGGGACTCTTTTATATTAAATTTTTCTGTGGACACGGTGTCACAAATACCGTCGTGATAACTGTTATCGGTCCTGTACCTTCGTTGGATCTACAGGTAACTGTTTACTTACCTCTTTCTTTACACAATGTATATTTGTTACCTTATAATGAGTCGTTATTTTTCCTTGTTTAAACTCAGTCAACTTGACTCCACCTGTTTGGATCTCGGAGAATATCTCACTTCATTCAGTCTTTCTATTTTTATTATAACATATAATTGCGTATATATAACCCAGTGTTTCTCAGTCTGTGTTGACTCGCTGACTTGACTTGACTATTTATACCATGACTACTTGAATAGACGTCCTTAACTCTGTGTTTATATCTCTTACCTTAACACTGTGTTGTCCCCTTCCTCTCCTACCCTGTTTAAATCTCCCGTCGAAACTTTATATATGTTATGGTACACATTTTGTCTATCGATCACCCTTCGACGACATATTGGGTCTCTCGAGTCGGACTAAGAGAGTATTAGACAACCCTCCACCCTCCCTTCGAATTCTCCCTCCCTTACATACGTATGAATACCAACTAAGTGTGGTAATATACCGTCTTTATTTGTGTTGTAACATTTCGTCACTAGAAGGTTAATTTTTAAAATTTCCTTTTGATAAATTATTTCGGTTTTATGTTACTTAAAGAATTGAAATTTGACTTTACCGAAAGACACTCGTTATATTGGACTTTCTTAATTTATATAATTATATAATTTTACAAAATTTCTAAAATTTTAATTTTTTTTTATTTTTTAATTTTTTTTAATTTGTAAGAAAATTATTTATAAATTTTGTGTATGTACTCAATCCGTAAAAAATTATGAAACATTAATATTCCGTCATTGTGAAAACCAAAGTTCTATAACGGATAGTCCTCCAACTTTCTACGTTGTGTTCAACATTATATCACACTACAATATTTGGTAATCATATATATTACACGGTAGTTTCATAACTCCTTTTCTCAATTGTAAAAGAACCCCCTAAGTTCTTCCTAAACCACAACGACTTGACCTAAAATTTCCTACTCTTCATGAATCAGGTCTCCTTATTTCCCCTTTGGTTAGATCCATCTTTCTTTTTATGATATTAAACAGTTTACATTCTTATTTGAAGAAATTTATGACTGTTAACTAAATAAAAGATTTATACACAGGGTGAATGTGTTATTTCTTTGTATTCAAAGAGGTTATAAATTTAGATAAACTTTTGAATTTTAAAAGATTTCTCAAGTAATTTTAATACAGATTCTATCAACTAGGTGATTTACAAGATTTAGATGATTTATGTTTTGGATGTGTGTTACAATGTTACTTATGCTTGATCATTTGAACGTTATAAAAATTGATTTGCATTATTAATAACTAAGATTGAGTTATTTATATGGTAAAAACGGAATTTTAATAAAATGGAAAATCAAAATGACAACATATGGATCAGGATCTAAGGGTGTTTAGTTTTTATTTCATTTTGTTTTGTTTTTATCGTCTGTTACGTCTTAGACTACATAAGGAGTGTTCTAGAACAAGATTAATGTTCATGAACGAATAGTCAAGTTCGTGTAGGAATCCCGACACATAGAAAACAGTGTTTTAAAACATTGTATTACCATATTAAATTAGGATAATAGTAGGTTGATCGATATTTTGAAAAAATTATACATGTATAAGAAGTAATTATTAAATAACATTAAACATCTCGATAATCTTTTAAAGTAGAGTATTTTATTCCCCAAGTCACACGTTTCAACAGAAAGAAAGTCCTATAAAATTCCAGGTCAGTTTTGAGTGACCGAATAAGTGTGTAGAATACATTAATAAAAATGAATACATTATTTCCTTCTTGTATGACTTCGTATTTGATGGTATATAAAATGTTTCCTTTGTTTTTATGGATTTCGTAAAGTGATAAATTAGTTTATTTTTCATTTCTGTATTAACGTTAGTTTGAGACGTAATAGTGACGGAATGCAGATATATAACTGTTAAAAGAAATCTTATAGAAACATTTTGGTACTTCAAGAAGATTCAATGAAATGAACAGGACTAACTGAAGTAAAAGTAATAAGAACAAACTACGAGGGTAATAATGTAAAATGACTTTTCTTAGAGGAATCGTAAGATGAACTAGAAATGTTAACGGAACATAAAAGAAGTTTTGTAGAGATCAAGATTACTATTGTCGTGTAAAGACTAGGTAGAACTAAAAAGAACGAGGTTCCGTATTTTAGTTGTTGACAGGTTCCTAAAGAACAAAGGAATTGTCGATTTTTAAAATCCTTGGTATTAACCCTTTTGGTTACCACAAGGACTCAAACTACCACCCGTTTTGTGAAAACCGTCAACGGTAAACAAGGGGAATTGTAATTATCTTACTCTCTCATGTATAAAATTCCATTACATAACTGTTACCTAAAACTTGTGGAAAAAAGGTCATATATCAACATAGTCGGGAATTCTAACGAAGATAAAAGTGTGGTGTACAGAGACTCCGGATAATTTCGACTCTACACGTATCATTATCCTTTTTCTCCCCCTCAAGATATTCTTATCGGAGAAACTCTTCCTTTACCGTTGGATGGGGTCATAAGAACGACCCCTTTAGGGTACCTGTCTCCTCGGGTCGTCCGATGTCAGACGACGACGACGACGATTCAGTACAGATGTCCGAGTGTCTTCTCAACCTGTCCTGAATCGTCGATTCGTTCTTGTTATTTCATGTATTTTCATTATAACAGTAAAGTGCTTTTTTTTTTTTGACGTACTCCAAAGATGTTTCCCTATTACACACTGAAAAAACAAGTAGAGTTTTTGTAAACCAAAACAAAGGTGTGTACGTACGTGTGTAACCAAACAATCATATGATATAAATTTCAAAACAAAAACAAGAACATGAAAAAAAGGTCCAAGTTACCTTTGACAAACTACCCTCCTACCGTTTTTGTCTATAGTAAATTTTTAAAACGAAATCAATGACTCTAATCGTCTGTACTCTAATTGATCCGTTCCTTACTTCACAATCGTGTTCAATTACTTTGTGATCGGGTCCATTCCTCTACACAACAATCTGGTCTCACTACCGTTCCAATTGATTCTTCGTTTAACTATGTTCTTCATAAATCTCCACCTTAGGTTTCATTAAAAAGTAAATAAACCTATTCATCAGTCTTTCTTTTTTCCTTTTCATCCCATTTTTCATCCCATGGGAAGTTCGGACTTACCATTTATGGTATAGATTTGGAACAACTTGACCCAACTAAGACCATGTAAATGACTTTGTCTTTAGTGACCTTCTCCACTTTCGACAAACAAAACAGAATAATTGTGATTATCGGAACTCTATATAAATTTAATCTTAACGGTAAAAACTTACAAGTGTAATTCTATATGATATTAAATTGAATCCTTCTGAAGAAAAATGGGATGAAAAGGAAAAAAGAAAGACTGATGAATAGGTTTATTTACTTTTTAGTGAAACCTAAGGTGGAGATTTATGAAGAACATAGTTAAACGAAGAATCAATTGGAACGGTAGTGAGACCAGATTGTTGTGTAGAGGAATGGACCCAATCATAAAGTAATTGAACACGATTGTGAAGTAAGGAACGGATCAATTAGAGTATAGTGCGTGTATCAAATAGTCTTTACTATCCAAAACTGTAAAATTTACTTCATTTGTCTAACACTTATGTCAAAACCTATATAATTCACCTCCATCGTCACTCTATAAGTAAACTTCCATAGATTTTCCGAGAAATAATATGTCGAGACTTAGTCTCTATTTCAGAGTCGTTTTCAATGTATAAATCTTAATAACCCAATCTCCACTATTAATTGTAAAATCCTCGTTTAGTCTAGTGGATGAGTAGTAAGTCTCTCGTTTCTCCTACCCGTAAATCGAATCTGTGTTAGATTATAAATGTTCAGACGTAAATCGAATCTGTGTTAGATTATAAATGTTCAGATCATTTCCTCCTGTCTCTTCGTTCTCTGTAACTCTTACTTGTCGGTTGTTTCATGTGCTTCCTTGGACCTCAACTAACACGAGATCTTCGTTTACCTTTCCAACAAAGAGTTTTCCCTACCTTACTAGTTGTCATAATTTATGATAACGTTTGATGTCATCTACACCTTAATTAATCTAATTACTGTTATACTATTAGTAACCACTAATACGGTTTTTTACGTAAATCACTCAATAACCTCCGTTTCAACTCAGATTGAACTGAACTATTTACTAATCTTACATTTTGTAATCTATATGCATCTTTAATGAAACCGACCCTTTCTATACTTTATCATCAACCATTTTCTTTTGATCCTAATTTTCTTGTTAAGTAAGACAGAAAGGTAATAGTTCTAACCATTGAAACTTTATGCAAGTGTAATCTCAAGAGTAAAACTAACGAGTGTAGTTCTATATGACATTAAGTTAAATACTCCTGAAGAACCACTTTAATTTGTCTATCGTTAGTGTCTTAAACAGTCTTCACTATCTAAAACTGTAAAATTTACTTCCCTTTTAATATCCGTTTCACATTTGACACCACACAAGTATTTGTAAGTGTTTATAAATAATCATTATGTAAAATATTTATATCGTATTTTCCCCGTAAGTATTTAATGAGTCTTCATACTTTTATTCAAATTTTAATTATTTATCTAACCAATCATTGTACAAAATCTAAATAATAAAGTTATATATAGTAAATAAACATTTGTGTCATACAAGTTCAGACACACTCATTGATCTCTTATTTCCGAAAAAAGTCCTTATAAAACAAGTGAAGGTATTTATTTTACGACTTGACCTATACACATAAAATTGTTCACGATACGTTATAGAAAATGACTTTAACCAAAATAAAGGGAAATGGTTCTCTTTCCCACTACTTTCCTACACGACGTCCGTTTCCGCTACAGTTCTCTTCTGCCTACTAGTGGTGGGTCTTTTGTTCACCTGTAAAAGAACAACTGAAAACAGAGAAGACAGTCTTTTTAAGGTGACTCCAAAGTCTGAAAGTTTTATAAGTTGTGTTATAAAAGTTTTACCGATTGTCACTGTGTCTTGTGTCAAATTTTATACTTTAAAAAGTTCAAAGGTTAAAAATATCGAGTGATAATTAAAACAAGTGAATTTTATGTTTCTACTAACGGACTGAACTTATAAGAAGACTTAACAGTAAAACGAAATTTTTAGTTTGTACAAGGAGGTTAATCTTGTATTGAATTTTATCCTTTTTTTTTTAGTTCAATAAAGTAGTTCCTTGTAGTTACACACTATTCGTATCGTCTACCTTCACTCCATCCCTTGTCATATAAATGTATGAAAGGTTTATGGAGGTGTGTTTATAAATAATTAATGTTTCTTTTTTTATTCTTTAAATACCATCTCTTAGGATCGTCCGTGGTAGAAAGAGTTTTCTAGTTACAATAGTAGACATTAAACTGATTATTTGTAGTGCACGATGGGTCGTCTTCTGGTAGGTATTTTTCTCGTGCGGTGATTACGCTATAGGGATTACACATGTAGGGTTTAGACGGGTACTCCTTCTTACCCGTTTGGATAAAACCCCCCGAGGTTTTAGTGACGTCTACCACTGACGTCGGTCCTTTAATTTTCTGTGAATGAGGAACCTTCCTTTCAATACTGGTTGGATCTATCGCATAAGTTTTCGTCTCTGGAATGAAACGGTTGTTTCCAGGCAGATCAGTTCCGATACCAAAAAGGTCACCAGTACATACCTACACTCTCAACCTGACACTTCTTTCGACTCGTGGCTTCTTAACTACGAAAACTTTACACCACAACCTCTTCTGAGAACTCTCAAGGAACCTGACGTTCCTCTAGGTTGGTCAGGTAGGATTTCCTCTAGTCGGGACCCACAAGAAACCTTCCTGACTGCGACTTCGATTTTGAGGTTATGAAACCGGTGGACTACGCTTCCCAACTGGGTAACCTTTTCTGAGACTACGACCCTCCCTAATCCCCGTCGTCCTCTTCCCCTGCTGTCTCCTACTCTACCGACCTACGGTAGTGGTTGAGCTGCCTGTACTCAAACTCACTTGAGACCCTCAACCACTACCTGTCCCTCCGGACCGCCCGACGTTAAGTATCCCAGTGTTTCTCAACCTGAGCTGACTCGCTGACTTGATATGACTTGACTTGACTTCGATTCCGTGTAAGATGTTTTACTGACGTGACAAAGGGACTATAAGTCCTTTCAATTCCCGTAGTTTGAGTTCGTTTCTGAATCATCGACGAGGTACAGTTCAAACCCTCTTTCGATACGGTTCACCCATGTTGAATACTAGGGTTTACCCCAGAAAAACAATGTTTCTGGTACAGACCCCGTAAACCGTTTCACCGTACCCTATAGATCCTCTTCCCATACATCCCTAAGAATGATGAAAAGACATTCAATTTATTTTAGAAAAAAAAAAAATTCTGTTTTTATCAGTTTGTATATGACAAGTAAATCAAGAGACTGTCGTATACAGTTTCTGGAATAAAGTTCTATTTTATGTAATAAAAAAAAGAAAACATACTTTATAAAATCTAAAAATTTAAATAGTCCTAATAAATCAACTAGAGTTTATTTCATTTTTAACAAAAATTTTTGACCAACTAACAGATTATATCCAGAAACGATGTAACCAAAGACATTTTTATTAGTTAAGATATGGACACCACCTACGTACAACTACTTACCGTTTTGGTTATGTTATAACATTTCATTAATTGGGGGTTAATTTTATTTATGTAAATATAAAATTTTTTATTTCTATATAAAACTATAAAGAATAAAAAGTATAAAAGAATAATTTATAAAGAAAAATACTAATAAAACCTCTGTTTATAAACGGTCAATTAGAGATTACATTTTTTTCAAAAAATGTACTATTTATCCACTTATAAAAATAATTAAAAATTAGTTAATCTAATTGTTTTTGTTTATGTTGAATTATAATCCCGTGTCTTAATATTTAACGAATTGAACATCGGACAAGAATCTTATGAATTTACATTAGAACTTTTATTTACAGTTTCTGAACACGTTTTCAGCTAATTAAAATTGTAGTTGAAAAGAAAAAAAACCGTCGTGATGTACCGTGTACCCTAGAATCAAGAGGTTGGTCCCTATCTTGGGTACAGGGGATGTAACCTTCGTACTTCAGAATTGGTGACGTGGTGGTCCACTCAGGGATCGTGGATGAAAAATTTTAAAATTTCGTGAATGGTGAGATTTTATGATAGATATATAGTGAATAGGAAACGTAAATAACAGACTGTTAATCACTCTCGAAACAGAAAGGATGGTTTAGTACTTGAAAACTAGAAGTTTACCCAAGATTACCCTTTTAAAACTAAGTTCCTCTATATCAATCGTCCTCTTTTCAGTAAAGACCCGATTGAGAATAAATTTCAGTAAGTTTTAGGTCTAGATTTCCTAGACCTATTGTAACAATTGATCTTATGTTATAAAATCAAATCATAAAACTTAGTGGTTTCCTCATGTCTAACTCTTTTACATACTCACGAAATGTTGATTCCCGAAAAACCAAATTTTTTACTCAAACATTAATTTTCCTGGGTCTCCCTACCAAGCCCCTCCCTCCACCTTCCCCCCAAGTCCTAACCCTTGTACACATGTGGGTACCACCTAAGTACAACTACCTACCGTTTTGGTTATGTTATAACATTTCATTAATCGGAGGTTAATTTTATTTATTTAAAGTTAATTTTTTTCGTACATTTCCGTTCAATACCCACTGACTTAAAGAACTGAATTTATTAAACCCCCGTTACCTTTAAATCATATTAAAATGAAACCGATATAAACAAAACGTTATAATATAACCAAAGTAAACATGTTCTTAATAACCTTAGTCTTTTTGTCCACCATTAGTTCGTACTATACAACTCCAAGGTTCGTAACACTTATATATTTCTAAAGTATTACAAACTATTGGAACTACTCGTCCTCTTAAAAGTTTTTCCTTTTATAACGTACCTGTCGGTTTTCGTAATTTCCAAAATCATTTTTCTTTTAGATTCTTACCACCACAGTAATATGATACCTTCTTGTTTATCCTAGAAACGACTGATCTTTCATACCTTTACTGTATAAAGACCTACTTTCCTTTGATTTATTAGTGATAGACGAATTGTTGGCTGTTCGTAAATTGTTCATAGAATTTTAATATTGTGACACAACCGAGATACCTCCTGTTTGATAAATTTTATGTGAGTAAAGTCTCAATCCTATTCGTCCTTTTAGTTTTATCTAAAATTAATAAGTCACTTCTGAATAACTCTCGGATAAAATACAGTATGATAACCGTTCCTAGACTTGTAATGACTTATACAAGTAAAGGTATTTCAACTCATTTCCTATATTTAATTCATTCTTATTCATATATTTTCTCCGTGTTCCTGATAATATGATCTGTTCCATTCTTTCCTGTTATAGTCCCGTCTTCATCCCATAGTTTCAATAAAGTGTTAACGATAGTCCTTCTTCGATTAAGTAAGTGAATTTTACAAACGGATAATAGATAGTCTGTAACGTAATCTTAATATAAATTGAAAGATCAACAGACTGAAATATCTCAAAAGTGACGTAATCAACGAGGTATAAGAACAGGTGTAAACCACGACAATCACAAAACCTTAAACCAATGAGGGTAGCCATATATCACCATAGTGGAATGTCAAAATTAAACGTTAGAGATTACTGAGCTCTACGACTTGTACAAAGACATACTAATAAATGTAGACACATAGAAGTCACTCAACAAACCGGTGTTGAAAAGTGGAGACGAGAATACGTTTTTTTAATCGATATCGAACCCAAGGTTATTCTGAAATGGATGTTTGTGACCTTAAACTTAAAGTATTTTAAAGATACAAAGTGATTCATACTAGGAAACTAAAAAAAGGGGTAGTAAATTTTATATATATATATTTCTGATAAGAGTCGAAAGTTTACCTTGTTTTCCTCTTGACTAGAGACTCAGAATCACACGACTTTAGACCGGAATTAGTAAATAGATCTGTTGTCGATCTCCGTCCTTTTTTATTTATTTAAATTTCTATCATCTTTTCTACCAATGAGGTTGTTCACCAACTTCATCCACCTTTTCATTCTTATAAATTCTTTATATTGGTCGATATTGAGAATAATAAGATCAAAATTTTATAAAAAATGATACGATATAGTATACTATCCAGGTAATGTGTGAACTAGCTCTTTATAATTATCTTATTCGTCTCAGACATTATCCAAACCTATATATTTTCTTATTCGACCTTTATCTTTCGTTCTTTTTTATGTTTCCTAGAAACCTTTTAAATTTCTTATTAGTCCACAATTAAATCTACCATAATAAACATTCTAGGATCCTATACAATGTAACCTCTTCCTTTACCGTTGGGTGAGGCCACAAGAACGGACCTCTTAGGGTCCCTGCCTCCTCGGACCACTGGACGACAGATACCCCAGCGTGTCTCAGCCTGTGGCGACTTCGCTGAATCGTCGTCGTCGTCGTCCTATATAATACCTTTTTTATTCACCTCTTCTTCTTATCGGTATTCTTTACGTTATCCTTCAGAGTTATAAAGTACTAAATGCCCTAACATTTCCTACCACCTTAAAACGATACGTCATTATTTCCTTTTGTGACATCTATTTCTATTAAGGACCACCGAGTCTCCAATTTTCGTAGACGAAGGTTACGCCCTCTGGACCCAAACTAGGGACCCAGCCCTTCTAGGGGACCTCTTCCTTTACCGTTGGGTAAGGTCATAAGAACGGACCTCTTAGGGTACCTGCCTCCTCGGACCATCCGATGTCAGGTACCCCAGCGTTTCTCAACCTGTGCTGACTCGCTGAAGTGGTAGTGGTAGTGGTACTTATTGGTACTCTCTGATAATTACACGCACATACATACAATTACACTTAATTAGAACAAGAAGACAATGTAATGTAAAATGTCAGTGTCGGGAATAAATGTTAGTTCCTATACCCGAGGGACTTACCAGCTCGTAATTAATACAAATATAAGTCATGGTACTGGTCCACATTAGGTCATTTAATAACTCTGAATTCATTTAAGTTAATAAAATTATACAAAAACACTTCTGGGATAATATTCCGACGGTACAAAAAGTAATAATTCAATGTCTATCTTCATGTATCAGAACTAAAGTCTCAAACGTTTGATAGTCTTCAGTTTCCTGGAAGTTTATCTTACACTGGTTATGATTCAGTTCTTGTACTTATTTTACGTTGTGCCAGTTACTTCTTCCTTTCTTGTCAAGACAAGATTTGACCCGTCCCCTTCCTCCATCTTTTCACTTGGACAACCCGATTACTACTATGTCACAGACCTTCAGTAAATTATAATTTTCATTTATACCTGAAGGGACACCCAGGTCATCAATTCTTAGGTGGACGGTTACTTCGTCTGTGTCCAAACTCGGGACCAGGTCCTTCTAAGGTGTACCGGACCTCGTTGACTCGGGTATACGGTGTCGATGACTCCGGACGTGTGAGATCTCGGATTTACGAAGTTGATGACTTCGAGTGCGTAGAATCTCGAGAACCAGACGTTGTTTTCTTCGGTAGTGTCACTCTTCTGGTACGTGGTGTTGACCTCTTTCGGGGTACGTTGTTACTTCTGGGTGATGTCGGTCTTTATCTATTTATGCGTTCGGTGATCTAAAAGGTTTCGTAAACAGAGTCGAGATGAGACATTAATACAAGTAATGCATCTCACCTTTAAGTAAAATGTAAATCCAGTTAATTTACCGAAATTTTGAAACTATGGGGATGAATGTCCTATACTCTACTTAAAGTGGACTAAGAAATTGGGAATTCAATAGTAAAATGACTTCTTTTTAATAAAGGAAACACCGTTAAGAGAAAGACAAGTGATGTACCCTCTTTTTACACTACGAGGTGTATTAATACGGTTGTGTATGAACTTTCGAATGTGATATAAAGTCAAGATATCGAACATATTAACGAAGGTTAAAATTTGACGAATTCCGGTTAATTTACTTACTAATAATGGTAAAATAATAAAGTTAATTGGAAAACATTTGAAAGTTTATAGATATAAAAAGAAATATTACGGACTACTATTATCCGGGTACACTCAATTAAGATTGAATTCAAAACCCCTCTCAAATTTTTTACATAAACACTTTATTACACACACACATATGTGTGTGTGTGTGTTTGTGTGTATGTATGTGTGTGTGTATGAAGTTATTATTGACCCTAATTTCACGACAGTATAATATAAGGTATCTACAAACAGAAAAAATGTTTTTATATATAGAAAAAAACGATACCATTACGTTCATCCGTTAAGTTTGGATTTACTTTTATACGTAAACGGCAATTTCTTTTACTTCAGGTAGGTTAAAGATGACGTCACACTTCATCCACCTACTCGACGCTCGATAAATTTGAAAATTCCAAGAAAGGTTAAAGAGAGAGAGAGAGAGAGAGAGAGAGAGAGACAGACACATCTCCGACCTATTATAAAGGAATCACACACCACTTCTGACTTTGACATATATAGTTTTAGTATTAGTAAACGAAGAAGTTTTTTAAATTCGGGACTATAAACCGAGGACAGGACGCTTAAACAACTGTCTTTGATTGTAATATGGAAGGTGTCTGAAGTATTATGGAAGACGGAAGATTGAGGTAGGTCGAATATATCAAAATTTGTAGATATAATTCATATGTATATATATATATGTGTGTGTGTGTGTATATATATTACGTTACTCATATAAATATGTATATATATTGTAGAATGTTTATTGTACTGAATTTAATTTTAACAAAAATTTCAAGATTTGTCAAAGTTTTCCCCAATTTTATGTGTGTGTGTGTTAATATATATATATATATATGAATATGTATGTGTATGTAGGGATTTAACTTACTATAAACTTAAAACTGTATAAACGAAAGAGAGTAAATAGGGTTTAGTGTTAGGATATTTTTGTATAATACTGATAAAGTTAAGAATAATTTTTACGTAAAAACATGGAAAAAAGAACACTTTTTTACAAAGATTACTAATCTATGTAAAGGGTGATTTGTTCAAGTTTTTATAGTAGAATATGAAGCTAAAAAGAGTATTAAGTTCCAAATCACTTGTCGAAAGTTTCATTAATATTTCTACATCAATCTTTAAACCTTTTTAGAGTCTGTATTCACTAGACAAGTAATGGTCTTAGACTCATAACCTTTACACTTTTAATTTTTGTATGAAAACTTGTCTTAACAACTTATTATTTGAGATTTTTATTTATTTGACTTATTCGTCATTTATTTAATCTTACATCTTTATACGTTCTGACTTTTGACATCTTTAATACATCACCGTAGTGTTGTCTTTGGAGTTTTATATACACGGATTTTCATGTTCTATTGTCTCATTTAGGTCTCGAATTCTCAATGAAGGTACTTTTTAATTCCACTTGTTTGGTAGAATTTTCAATCGGTTTGACTTTCAATCGGTTTTTTTTTTTTTTTTTCTATTTTTCGTCGTCTTTTTTATTTGAGTAGTTTACGTCTATCGATCGTTTATAAATGATCTTATTACCTCCAAAACACGAGTTTGATGACGTGTTAACGTGAGTAGAGTGTACGATCATTTCAGTACGAGTTTTAAGAGATTCGGTCCGAAGTCGTTGTGCACTTGACACTTGAAGGTCTACAAGTTCGACCAAAATCTTTTTCGTCTCCTTGGTCTCTAGTTTAACGGTCGTAGGTGACCGAGTAGTTTTTTCGCTCTCATGACGAAATAACTGATACGGTTTCGGAACCTGATATACCTAGTGTTGTTTTTTCTCTACCCTGATCGTCTGGTGGACTGGACGGAGAACTCTTGGGATATACGTCCAGTCCTTCGTTGTCAATCTTGACCTGTACCTTGTCTGACCAAGGTTTATCCTTTTCCTCATACAGTTCCGACATATAACAGTGGGACGAATAAATTGAATATACGTCTCATGTAGTTCTCTTTACGACCCGACCTTCTTTGTGTTCGACCTTAGTTGTGACGGCCCTCTTTATAGTTATTGGAGTCTATACGTCTACTGTGGTTGAAATACCGTCTTTCACTTCTCATTGATTTTTCGGAGAACTACTTTTACTTTCTCCTCTCACTTTTTCAACCGAATTTCGAGTTGTAAGTCTTTTGATTCTAGTACCGTAGACCAGGGTAGTGAAGTACCCTTTATCTGTCCCTTTGTCTCCTTTGTCATAGTCTGAAATAAAAACCCCCGAGGTTTTACTGACGTCTACAACTGATGTCGGAACTTTAATTTTCTACGAATGAGGAACCTTCTTTTCAATACTGGTTGGATCTATCGTATAACTTTTCGTCTCTATAATGAAACGGTTGTTTCAAGGTAGATCAGATAGTTCCGATACCAAAAAGGTCACCAGTGTATACCTACACTCTCAACCTGACACTTTTTTCGACTCGTAGCTTCTTAACTACGAAAACTTGACACCAGAACCTCTTCTGAGAACTCTCAGGGAACCTGATGTTCCTCTAGGTTGGTCAGGTAAGATTTCTCTAGTCAGGACCCACAAGAAACCTTCCTGAATACGATTTCGACTTTGAGGTTATGAAACCGGTGGAGTACGCTTCTCAACTGAGTAACCTTTTCTGAGACTACGACCCTCCCTAACCCCCGTCCTCCTCTTCTGTCGTCTCCTACTCTACCGACCTACCGTAGTGGTTGAGTTACCTGTACTCAGACTCACTTGAGACCCTCAACCACTATCCCTCCGGACCACACGACGTTAAGTATCCCAGAGTTTCTCAGTCTGTGCTGACTCACTGTCTTGACTTGACTATGTATGTAAATAATAGAACAGTAAAGACGTTTATTAAGTCTCTGGGTGAATCCCAGAGTTATCCTTCTTTAGTTCAACAGTAGATCTACTGTAAGGGTAGAACTCAAAGGTTCGAACAAGTGTAATAACCGTTTTAAGTCAAGGTTCTTGGATGTCTTGACTCCAAACAAACAAAAAAAAAAAAAATGGTCGTCAGTAAGACCCAAAGAAAGTTGATGGTTTTCGACGGAAGTGATGTATCGGTCTACCGGGATAGTGTTCTTTCGAATAAAGAACATCCGGTCGTCCTCTGAAGGTAAAGTCAAACGATACTTCTACAGTATATTGTAATGATTAGTGCCCTTGTTGATAGAGTAGTGGAAACGATGTGTTCCATTTCTTACTTCACTCGGTATCAGGGTAGTATAAGATATCCAGGACGGGTGGGAGTTCTCCTCCTATAATTTGTCCCACGTATGTAATCCCCGATCTTTAGAACTCCTGGTGGAATCTTAAGACGTATATTTACCACCTTTTAACCGAGAAAGAATTAATCCAAATTTTCGGACCTTTATTATAAAGTAATCGGGAAATGAGATAGCAGATACAACAGAAATGAACGTTTTCATTTCAATCTTACACAAAAGTTATTTGACCTCACAGACTGTCCGAAAACGTAAATAAAAAAAAGGGTAAAGACGTATAGTTGTTGAAAAATAAATACTTACAGTGTTTAAAGTTAGTCTTATGAATTTTTTTATAATAAAACGTACGTGAATTGTTTAGACTGTTTCCTCCTCCTCGTACAATTGAACGTAATACGATACCTCAAACTTGACTTGTCGGTTACTTGTGTCTAAATTTTAGTAATGCATGTCCATTGGTACTTGTGAAGTGACGTAATTAGTCTACCGTAGGATGGAGATACGTGTACAAGTACATTGTGATACTCATTAATGGGACGTCGTCTCCGTTTTACCTCTACCTTAGAGGGATTTTTGGTTCAAATTCCCTAATTTATCGTAACAGAAGTAGTAGTAGTAGTGATGGTTCTTGTTTCGACGACGGACACCTGTTCCCGGGAAGGAGGAATTGTAAAGGATTTGGTGGGTGTCAGGGAGAGAGCAGTCTTGGAAGTTTGTTAAACAGTGACCTTAGTAGTTTGTTGAAGAGCAACCTTAGTAGTAGAAGTTTGTGGAATAGTAGATACAGAAGTAGAAGGAAATGTAGAGGTAGAAGGAGTAGAAGAAAAGGTAAGTTTAGAAGTTTATGGAAAAGTAGACGTAGTAAAAGAAGTAGGAAAAGTAGTGGTAGAAATTCAAGGAAAAGAAGACGTAGAAGAAGTAGGAGAAAGAGTAGACTAAGTAGTAGTTTATAGAAAAGTATACGTAGAAGGAGAAGAAGAAAAAGTAGACTGAGAAGTAGTTTGAGAAAGAGTCTCGGAAGAAGTAGTCTGTGAAAAAGTCTCGACAGTAGAAGCTTAAGACTAAAAAGTCTGAGTAAAAGAAGATTGAGAAAAAGACCCTACAAAAGTAATTTAAGGAACAGTCTCCGTAGAAGGAGTTTTGGAAAGAGTTCCGGTAAAAGAAGATTGAGAAAAAGTCTCGGTAGAAGTTTGACGAAAAGGCTCGTCAGAAGTCTGAGAACAAGACTCAACAGTAGAAGTCTTCGGTGGAAAACCCCCGATCGGAGGGGGAGTCTGAGGAACGGTCTCGGAAGAAGAAGTCTGAGGAAGGGTGTCGACAAGAACAGTCCTAGCTAAAACTCGAAGAAGAAAAACCTATGAGAAAGTCCCTGTCAGAGAAAACTGAGAAACAATCCTAATGGGAGAAGTACGAGAAAGAGTCCCGACAGAAGAGGTCTAAGAGAGAGTCCCTTCAGAAGAAGTACGAGAGAAAACCCTGTCGGACGGAATCTGAGAGAAAGTTCCGTCGAGAGAAGTCTAAGAAAAACCCCTGGAAGTCAAAGAAAAAGTCCTGGTGAAAGAAATCGTAGAAAAAGTCTTCGTCGAAGAAGTTGAAGAGGGGATAGAAGGTAAAAAAGTTTGAAGAAAGGTAGATATCCAAGAAGTTTACGGTAAAGTCAACGCCGACGAACTTGAAAACAAACTCTACACGGTCCCACTAGTCTTTTTACGGATTGAGATCTTCCGGGACGGGAAAGGCCTCGTGCCTACCTTAGACTTACGACGTCCGGAGACAACCGGAGTCCTCGTAACTCCTTTCGGAGGGTAGGAGAGTCGGAAAGGAGGGAAAGAGAACACCAGAGGAGGTGAACTGTTAGACATCAAGGTAGGGTGTGAACCCGTCACTAAACTGCGGGTGGTTTGGTGGAAGATAACTCCCAAACTTATGTTATTAGTCGAAGGAGACCTAAGGATTTCCTGTGTCTCCGGTGTGGTAGTCCCACAGATAGTTTCTCTTCCTCGAAGGATTAAACGGGTTTGAAACTTGTGAGATGAGCTTCCAGAAGAGACTAAAGTAAGTTGTGGTCTCCTAGTAGGAGTTTTAGGTGACCTACTTTGTATAAAAACTATTACTGTTGAGAGAGTACCACGTAAGCCCTACCCGGTCGAACAGAGAGTCCAGAGGTTAGGTTGACGAAAACAACGTATCTGTCGAAAAAGAACATCAGAAACGTGAAGAAGAAGAAGAAACTCCGCAGTATAAGAGGGAAGTTGAGTTTAAAACGGTGGAGGTGTACATTAAACATCGGAGATTAAAGTAGAAGTAGGTTTTCAAAATTACGGTCTAGGTGTCTAAGAGAGAAGTTTATTGTCGTTTCAGGTAGAGGAAATTCTAAAGGAACTAATAGAAACATTTCGAACTGGAATTTAAGAGGACAAACTCCTAGAGAGTATTATTACGGTTTGAAACTGTACTCGACATATTTAAGTAGGTGACATTACAGACCTCCGTTTGGTCTGTGTATTTGTAAACATAAAGACAGTAGAAGTTGTACTTTGGTAGGGCTAAGTCAGAAAGAGAAAAGAGGGAAGGAAAAGCCTAGCGACCCTAGTCCCTCAACAGAAACACCTCCAAGAAGACGTTAGGATCGTGACGGTAGAACCTGTGAACATCATCTTGATCTACGTGGTTACAATCTTTACGGTATTAACCGGACTATACATCGTTACTTTAGAAGTCACTAGAACCCCTTGGTTCGGAAAAACAGATCCAGGGTGAGCATACCCCACAGTCAGCCGACGACAGGCTTTCTTAGCCAAAGACGTGGTTCTAGAAAGAGCCACAGGAACAGGAACCTCAGAGGTATGTTAAGAACGTAAGCGTTGACGAGTAGTTTGAGCAGTAAGCGCAGGTTCAACAACGGCGAGTACAACGGGTGAATCGGGTCTCCGTTCCAGGTCAGCTCGCTTCTTCGACTCGACTACGACCTTCCCTTGTCTCTTTTCCTCCAACCGGTGTGAGTCGGGCGAAGGGTAGCGAGGGGGCGACCGGTCGGAGGGGTGTCGTGGGGTCGTCGCGGGCCCTTCAGTCCCGGTGAGTGGCCGGCGTGACGGAAGGTGATAGGTCCGAAAACGTAAAATATAAGACAGAAAGTGAAGTTCGGTTGTCACAAAGACAGTTATATTAAAAGAGTTCTTGAAACACACAGAACGAACGTAAAATAACTCTAAGAAGTGTAATCTCTTTTAGGTGTGGGTGTCTATTGTAATTCTGTTAGTAAAGAGTTTTTAATTAACTTGAATATACGAACCAAAATAAGCCCCCGACAGATAAGATAAGGTAATTAGATACACAGGTAAAAATACGAGTAAGATACGACAAACCTAATGATATCGTAATAATGTATTTTACAACATGTGGAATTTGTATATGTAAAAATGATTTTTGTTTACTTTACCGACTCTATTTTATAAGACTTCGAAGGATCTCGGGAGTCTAAACCAAGTCTTTTAGACACGTAAAGTGGGAATTAGAGGACTTCCCCGTAAAACTAATTTATGAGACTTCAAAACTTGATTACAATATATCATCGTTTTTTTCGTATTATTGTTTGAGTCAAACAAAAAAAAAAAAGGAGAGACGGGGAAAATCGTGGTAAAGACGGAATTTTGTAGTAGACCCTCCAACTTTGAAAAGTTTTAATGGGTCAGGTCCAAGATAAAACAAATTACCAATAAGGTAGTCAAATAAAGAGATGAGAGTGTAAAAAAATATTCGTCGTTCTTATTTAGTACGTAGAAATTGTGATTTGAACTTTTGAGAGAGTTTATTAATAGATTCAGGTAACCTATGTTCAAGAAGAAAGTTGTATTAATATCCTGTATAAAAGTGATACCAGCGGTAGTGATGTAATGTTCCTAGGATAGAAGGAGTTCAAAGATTATTACCTGACGAATAAAAGAAGAGTAGGGATTGGTTGTCGTAGAAATTTTAAGAACAAAGATGGTTGTCATATATGTTCTGTTAAATCTAATCAGATAAGACGAAAAGTTTAAAGAAAGTCATACATGGAAGACGGACGAAGGTCAAGGTGAATTCTAGTAATACCGTCGAAGCATGAAGATATATGATGTTTGAAGTGACGGATTTTGTTGTAGTCACATAATAAAACGTGAAAGACCTCCGATTTTTAGACCCACACCATATTGACCCAAGAGAAGAATCCCAGGTCTACCACAATAGGTCTGACTTAAGAGGAGACCTTGAATCCAGGAGAAGTTTGAACAAATCCAAAAAGTGTTTTAAGTCAATGTAAACCGAGATTTCGAGATGAAAGAACGATCGAACTCCAAAGACAGTCGTAGACCTCTGGTGTGAAACCAGGATCGGTGTTAGGAAGGATGTTGTACCGTCGAAAGAAGAAGTGTCAGTTTCCTCTTAGAATAAGGACAAATGAGTCTCCTCAATATATCACATAACGTTAGTCCCCGTACCGATGAGTTATTGGTTAAGGTGTATACATCGGGTAAGTTCTCTTCTGATAGGTAGTATAACTATCCAGGACGGATATGAGTCTTTCTTCTCTAAAATATCTCGTGTATGTTACTTCCTGTCCTTGAATCTACGGTAGAACCTTAAAACAGATGGTGTTGTAGAATTTGAAAAATCAAATGGAAGTTAATTAACATGATGAATTTGAGATCTTATTCTTGGAACGTGATCATTACACATAATAACACAGTGACCACATACGTAAAATCATAACCTATATAATGTTTAAGGTGACACGTGACATGATGAAAACGAATGGACAGTTAACGTAAAATTTCTGTAAATTTGTTATTGTTGTTATTTATCAAATATACAAAGGTGTATAAAGACTGAAAACGATGTGAAGTGAATGGACGTAGTCTATAGATAGACCATAGTAAAGAAAAGGATTGGAAGGGACAACATGTCCACAAGTGAAGTCATTAAGAAAGTTCTAAACATACGACTTCTTCCGAAAGGAAAATGGAAACATAAACTTTCTGTGATGGAGACCCACATCCTATGTTCATCGGGTAAAAATCAAAAGATAGTTGTAAAATTTACACAAAAGACAGAACGTGACAAAGACTCCTCTCAACACGAAACAAGGAGTAGAAACAAGGGAAACTACATTAAACAGAAATAAAAGACCGATGGAAATTGTATAAGAGAAGTAGTAAGTAAATTCGTTAAACTAAAACTTAATGGAACCATTATCAAAAGAAGTTGTAAAAACACAAACTCAAAATAATTATAAGAACCAAGATATTTAAATATCAAGAATGGGTGAACCTTTTAAGAATCTGTTACAATAAAGTTTAAAAAAGAACAATAGAAAGAAAGAGTAACGTTAGGAAGTCCCTGAGTTTAATATAAACTTTGTAAATTCATATAAATTCATAAAGTCAGATGAATTTTAAAGGGTTTCATACGATCTTGTAAAAAAGTTAAGATAAAAAAATAAGGGTCAAGGTTTAAAGTAATAAAACAGAAGTGTCATTGATTAGCCTGATGTTACAGATTAGACGACGGTTATTTAAAGAAACGTAAACAGTAGAATCTTTGATATAAAAAGTAGGTATATTAAAGTAAAACCAATAAGACTTTTATGGATAAAGTGATGAAGTACATTATCTAGATATGAAGAGACGGTAAACCTTGTATAAATTTTATCAATATAATTGAAAATTATAGGAATGAATAAGATAAAAGACACAATTAAGACCTAGATAAAGATGACTAAAAATTTTAGGAGTAATACCCAATATAAAAGTTCGAATAAACGTACGTACAATGTAAAATAATCTACGTTTTTTGACTTAAAAGAGAAAAACCCAACGCTTATAAAAATATAAGGAAATTTAAAAGAAATCAAACAAGACCCTGAGTTAATTTAATGAACATTTGTCAAACTTTGAAACTTCAGTATAAGAATTACTACAATCCGTCTTGGTCTTATATGAAATTAAGTCTCGTACGTCACTTGTCCTTTTATTTTGAAACCACACAGGTAACTAAGTGTCTTCGACAAACTACGTCTACAATGAATAGAGGATCTGAGATAGTGAGTTGACACACACACAAACACACACTCACTCCCCTACAGATGGTAGGGAAAAGGATCAAGGTTTAAGTTCGACCAGAAGTCTGGGTTTCCCTACCATATACAGTGTAATATCTTCGACTATAGTGGGAGAATAGATGAAAACTGACAAAAATACATATCTTTTTACTTAACGTTTTAATACGAAGAAGTTCATATATATGTAATAAAATTTAAAGGATTCAGATATCTCTATTTGTACATTATTCATTTTACATTTAAAAAATATAATTAGTGTAAGATTTAACAGTCTATTATCTGGTATAAGTCAAGTTAAGTCAGCGAGTCATCACAGGCTGAGAAACACTGGGGTACCTGACGTCGTACGGTCCGAAGGGACAGGTAGTGGTTGAGGACCTCGAATAGTTTGAATACAGGTATCTCGTCCTCTACGGTAGGTTGGTGTAATATCTGGTATAATAGTAGTGTTTTAAAAAAGTCATATTCCGTAATTGTGTTCTTTCTATCCCCATTTGACACATTAATAAGTAGTTTAATCATTTTATAAGTATAGAACTAAAAATTATTCAATTAATCAAATCATATAAAGTTGTAATAATAAAGAATCTGTCACCTTTATACTTCTGATTTTATTTTAAAACTTTTCGATGAATTATATAAGTTTCCAATTTTGGTAATCACATCTACAATTTATAACGAATCAAACGGACAGTCAGAAAAATAATTAAGAATGTAAAGTTCATTTAAGAGGTAACAAGGAATCATGGACATAGTTATCAGAACTTGATATTTCAAAGATGTGTAATGAAACTAAGGTCAATCATTGACCCTGTACATTTCTTTGTAATAATTTCTCAGGATGACAATAATCACCGAAAGGTCCACCGTGATCTACATTTCCTGAACGGACTGTTACGTACTCTGTGTTTGCTACTCCCAAACTAGGGATTCAGACCTTTTAGGGGACCTCTTCCTTTACCGTTGGGTTAGGTCATGAGAACGGACCTCTTGGGGTACCTGTCTCCTTGGACTGTCCGATGTCTAGTACCCCAACGTTTCTCGACCTGTCCTGACTTCACTGAATCGTACGTACGTGACAGTAACTATTTAAAAGTCAGAGATTATTATCTCAATTTGTTACAAGAACTAAAATCCGTATCGTACAAAAATAGATACTAAATCTGAGTTTCACAAATAAATAGAATAGTTACATATAAATGATTCTTTTCATAATTACTTGTAAAAAATTCTACGATTTGAAATCTGAGACGAACTTTTATATAAGTATAAACTTTCGTAGAATAAAAGGAAAATATATTATTAATTACAAAGTTTGAGGTCTCTTCTTTTATCACAGGTCACTTATTATTTTATAAGGTTGAAGGTTTGTTTCATCAGACTGTATATGAAAGTATCTTTGTTGACTTATATAAGTTTTAAATAATGAGAGTACTTTTAATTTACAAAGTTATCGTGGTTGATAAAATTCTGTAATATATTACACCTAAAAAAAAAAGTTATTCAAACTGACGTCCTCTAAGACGGAAAATATGTCAGTCATAGACACCACGAGTCAAGTATGGTGTTTAGAATATAAAATAAGTGTAAAGATAAGGTTCTACTTGATATATATGAAAAATTATACAGTTATATACAAACAAACAGGTATAAATTATTCTATACTACGTTTATCGACTTTTACGTATGTAAAATTAACTAGTGTGAAACAATATTAGTTCTTTTATATAATTACCCTCTGAAGAAATTATTATAAATTTTTTAAACAAGAATGTGACTTTTGTATTTTATTTATATTAAATAATAGGTATAAATGAATAATTTACACGGTTTATTCATCTAAAATATTAAGTATAACATACACTATAGTTTCAATAAAGTTTAAGATAAATTTTCACTCTAAAAATAGAAAACAAGAAAAAACTCAAACTAATGGAAGGTAAAGAATTCTGAGAATTTTTAAGACTGTGACTTTTACTCTCTCACTTTCACAATCAACGAGTCAGTCCAGGTTGACAAACGTTGGGGTACCTGATATCGGGTGGTCCGAGAGACAGGTACCTTAGGAGGTCCGTCTTTATGACCTCACCCAACGGTAAGGGAAGAGGTCCCCTATAAGGGGTGGGTCCCTAGATTGGGTCCAAAAGGAGTAACCTCCGTCTAAGAAATTGTAGACTTTCTTTACGATATACGATATACAACATATTGTGGTTAGTCAAGTAAAAAGTTTGTTACACATATATTGTGTGACTGATTTTTATAAACGAAGATGTCATCCATTTATATTTACAAAACTTACTTACAAAATTTACTTAGTTAAATGAGAGACGAAGGGAACACCGAGTCGACCATTTCTTAAGTGGACGTTACGTCCTCTGGACCCAAGGTAGGGATCCAACTCTTCTATGGGACCTCTTCCCTTTCCGATGGGTGAGGTCATAAGACCGGACCTCTTAAGGTTCCTGATATATCAGGTACCCCATCGTTTCTCAGTCTGTCCTGACTCGCTGAAAGTGAATTCGAATAGTAAGGTATTCCTGACTTCTATAAAGATGAATCTAGTTTCCTTATTAACGTGGACAAAGTGAACAGACACTTAATATTGTCTGGAATAGCTGTCGACTATATATGTGTAAGTGAAAGTGCGTCAAACGACGACGACGACGATTAAGCGAAGTCAGCACAGGCTGACACACACTGGGGTATCTACCGTCGGGTGGTCCGAGGGGGAAGGGACCCTAAGAAGTCCGTTCTTGTGACCTCTCCCAACGGTAAAAGAAGAGGTTACGTACTTTCACTTTTCAGTTTCACTTCAGCTAGTCAACACAGGACTGAGAAACTCTGGGGTACCTGACGTCGGATGGTCCGAGGGAGTAAGTACCCCTAAAAGGTTCGATCTCATGACCTTACCCAACGGTAACGGAAGAGGTAAGTACGTCAAATCCATGTACGATTTAACATTTGATATAATAATAACCGGTAACACCTTAAAGATTGTTGTATCGAGTGAATTTTTTATGGAATAATACTATATTTCCGTATAAAATAAAATGAAAACAGTAATTGTATCGGATAGAATTACGGTATAGGTCCATAAATATCGGACTTATTATAATCTTTACATTAAGAGTAAGATCGTTAATTTAATGAGTTGACCAGTAAAGTTTATATTTCAAGATGACATTAACTTTATTTAAACGACCATTTAGAGTTCGGGAGGATAACACTTTATAAGTACGTTGTATAAATACTAGTATCAACATCGAATTTCAACATATAATTACGAACTTTAATACTTAATCCTCTGACATATTAATGAATAATGTATTTTTATATAAAGACTGAGAACATGGTGAGTCCTTTAGAACTATAGTACCTTTATATACAAATGAATAAAGAATAATAACAAACCAACGATTCAGTACAGACTAGAAAAACACTGGGTGGAGGGTCGGGGACGGGTGGGGTGGGGTGAGGTGACATCGATAGGTCGGTGGAGACAGGTACCTAAAGGGTCCGTTCTTATGACCTCACCCAAAAAAAAAAAAAATTGTCGACTCGGTGGATCCTTTGTGAATTTGGGTCACGTTTTGTGATATATCCGTACGTTTATGTATAATTATAATGTATAAATAAAATTGTAATACATCATTGTTAAGGTCTCTTCCGTTACCGTGGGGTGAGGTCATGAGAACGGACCTTTTAGGGTACCTGCCTCCTGGGACCACCCGACGTCAGGTACCCCACCGATTGTCAGGCTGTGCTGACTCGCTGAAGTGAAAGTGAAAAGTCAAAGGACGTAACCTCTTCCTTTACCGTCGGGTGAGGTCACAAGAACGGACCTCTTAGGGTCCCTTCTCCCTGGAACCACCCGACGGCAGATACCCCAGTGTGTCTCAGACTGTCCTGACTTCGCTGAATCGTCGTCATTGTCGTCATTGTTGAGTAATGGAAACCGGTTTTCATCACCCGAAGAATTCCCTTGTTTTAACATTCAGAAAGAGGATCAGAAAGTTTTAAAATCTGGAGATCCTTTACATTTACAAAGGGTCCTATGACACTTTTGGGTGTACAAGCCCGTGGGTGTTTCAGGGGACCCCAGGTTCCCTTTTTGCTCTCTTGGACCCACTATTCCAGAATGGAGAAGAAGACCCCAATCAGATCAAAGTAAAAGGACAGTGTCTGTCACTCGTTTCCGGAGTGTGGATTGTGTACCCTAATCACAAGGGTTTTTTCTTGGTGAAGCTCGTTGTCCCGTGAAACCGGTCGACGGACCACCTCTATGCGACGGGTCCTGTGCAGTCGAGTTCTACCGCTACGGCTGGGGTGCGGGTGCGACACGCGTCCCTGAGACGCGAGGAGTGCAGTCGGACTTCGAGGCACGCGTCGTGTCGACACGGCTGAGCGCTCTTGAGACGGGACAGGAGCGACTGTCCTTGTGACTTCTCGTCGGTCTGGGGCCGTGCAGTCCCTCTCGACACGGGATCTCACCCTCAATCAAGAAGAGGTAAGGAACTACTTTCTTATCTCGAATGAAAACGAAGACTGCCATTTTCGTAAACGGATGTTACGCCTTCTGGGCCTAAGCTAGGGACCCAACCCTTCTAAGGGACCTCTTCCTTTACCGTCGGGTGAGGTCATAACAACGGACCTTTTAGGGTCCCTGTCTCCTTGGACCGTCCGACGTCAGGTACCCCAGAGTTTCTCAGCCTGTGCTGACTCGCTGAAGTGAAAGTGAAAACGAAGACTTGACTTGAGGTTTGTGGACGATTCCCGAGTTTTCTGGATCCTGTGTTCCTCCGAATAAACCCCGACTGAGTCCTCCACTGTCACTCTCCTTACTATAAAATATTTACGAATTTTCTTGTGGTAGAACATCTTTGTCTTTTATTAAAAATATTAGGAGAACATTTAAGTCGTAAAATAGGTGTTTACAAAGACTTACTTTATCCAAAATAAACTGTCGGGACCAACGAGGAGACGAAATACTTTAAGTTTCCTATGGTTTACTTTTTCTGAAACATATTACTAACTTCGACACGACCGGTGAGACAAACAGTAAGGTGTCTCATTCGGAAGACTATTCGCAAAGTGAAATCGAGCATCTTTTTTCAACATGACCTTTGTTTCTTTGAGTACTGAAATGTTGTCCGAAGGGACTATCGAGTCAACCATTTCTTAGGTGGACGTCACGTCCTCTGGGGTCAACCTAAGGACCCAGTCCTTCTAGGTGACCTCATTCCCTATCCGATGGGTGAGGTCACAAGAACCTGAAGGGAATATCTAGTCGACCATTTCTTAGGCGAGTGTTACTCCCTCTGGACCGAAGTTAAGGACCAAACCCTTCTACGGGGTCTCTTCCCTTTCCGACGGGTGAGGTCATAAGACCGGACCTCTTAAGGTACCCGATATATCAGGTACCCCAGTGTCGTTCAACCTGTCTGACTCTTTGAAAGTGAAAGTGAGGAACCAATACCTCATTTTGTTAACTTATGGATTGTAAGTCTTTTGTTTCTAGTACCGTACGCCAGGGTAGTGAAGTACCCTTTATCTGCCCCTTTGTCACCCTTGTCACAGTCTGAAATAAAACCCCCCGAGGTTTTAGTGACGTCCACCACTGAAGTCGGTACTTTAATTTTCTGTGAATGAGGAACCTTCCTTTCAATACTGGTTGGATCTATCATATAAGTTTTCGTCTCTATAATGAAACGGTTGATTCCAGGCAGATCAGTTCCGATACCAAAAAAGGTCATCAGTACATACCTACACTCTCTGACACTTCTTCCGACTCGCGACTACTTAACTACGAAAACTTGACACAACAACCTCTTCTGAGAACTCTCAGGGAACCTGACGTTCCTCTAGGTTGATCAGGTAAGACTTCCTCTAGTCGGGACCCTAAAGAAACCTTCCTTACTACGATTTCGACTTTGAGGCCATGAAACCGATGGAGTACACTTCTCAACTGAGTAACCTTTTCTGAGACTACGACCCTCCCTAACCCCCGTCCTCCTCTTCCGACCTCCTATGTCCTACTCTACCGACCTACCGTAGTGACTGAGGTACCTACACTTAGACTTATTTGAGGCCCTCAACCACTACCTGTCCCCCCAGACCACATGACACTAAGTACCCCAGCGTTTCTCAGCCTGTGCTGGCTCGCTGACTTGACTTGACTTCTGGTCTTACGTTCGAGCGTGACAAAAGAAAGTGAATTGTAGTTGTTGGTCACTAAAATACAATGGAACTATAAACATGTGGATTACGTCTTAGTACCACCAGTTCCGATAATGTTGTTTAAGGTATCCGAACAGTCACCAATTAAGTCCTATCGTTTCTTTACTCCTTTTACGGACTTAAAGTTTTTAAAATACGTTAAAGATGAGAATTCCAGTGTAACGGTAGAGACATATACACACAAGTCAGTGAGTCAGGACAGACTGAGAAACGTTGGAGTACCTGACACTCTGAAGAGACAGATACCCTAAGAGGTCCGTTCTTATGACCTCTCCCAACGGTAAAGGAGGAGGTCCCCAAGAAAGGTTGGGTCCTTGATGGAGTCGATGAAAGGATAAGCTTTGATAAGTTTCCAGAAAGTCAGAAAGGGGGGGAATGTAAAAAAAAAAAAAAATTCCTTTGAAACAGTATAACAACGATAGTATAACCAACAAACCCAACAACAAGGACCTTAGGTACAAATGGAGATGAAAATACTAAATAGAAATATGAACAAATCTCGAGTCAAGTCAAGTCAGCGAGTCAACACAGGCTGAGAAACGCTGGGGTACTTAGCGTCGTCCGGTCCGGAGGGACAGGTAGTGGTTGAGGTCCTTAAGTGAGTCTGAGTACAGGTAGTTCAGCCACTACGGTAGGTCGGTAGAGTAGGAGACAGCAGGGGAAGAGGAGGACGGGGGTTAGGGAGGGTCGTAGTCTCAGAAAAATTACTCAGTTGAGAAGCGTAGTCCACAGTTTTCAAAACCTCAAAGTCGAAGTCGTAGTAAGGAAGGTTACTTGCGGGTCCTGACTAGAGGAAATCCTACCTGACCAACCTAGAGGAACGTTAGGTTCCTTGAGAGTTCTCAGAAGAGGTTGTGGTGTCAAGTTTTCGTGGTTATGAAACCGTGAGTCGAAAGAAGTGTCAGGTTGAGAGTGTAGGTATGTACTGGTGACGTTTTTGGTATCGGAACTGATCTACCTGGAAACAACCGTTTCATTATAGAGACGAAAACTTATACGATAGATCCAACCAGTATTGAAAGGAAGGTTCCTCATTCGCAGAAAATTAAAGGACCGACGTTAGTGGTAGACGTCACTAAAACCTCGGATTTTTTACTTCAGACTGTAACAAAGGGGTAGATAAAGGGTACTTCACTACCCTGGTCTATCTATGGTACTAGAAACAAAAGACTTACAACTCGAAATTCGGTTGAAAAAGTGAAAGGAGAAAGTGAAAGTAGTTCTCCGAAAAATCAAGGAGAAGTGAAAGACGGTATTCCCACCACAGTAGACGTCTAGACTCCAATAACTATAAAAGGGCCGTTAGAACTAAGGTCGCACACGAAGAAGGTCGGATCGCAAAGAGTACTACATGAGGCGTATATTCAATTTATTCGTCCCACTGTTATATGTCGGAACTGCATGAGGAAAAGGATACACCTTGGTCAGACAACAAGGTACAGGTCAAGATTGACAATGAAGGACTGAACGTATATCCCAAGAGTTACCTCGGTCTTTAGATAGGATAAGAACTAACACCGTCTATGACAGACCTTTATGATGTAACTCAAGAAATCGTATAGATCACATCCTAAGACGAACTTATGGACTGGGTCGTATAGGAACAAGTCATATTTAGAGTCAACACGTAACTGAAACGGTTGACGGTTGAATCAACCGGCGTAAAGGACCCGACGATTACGTCACTGACTGGTAGATTCGTAAACGAGAAACTGGAGGTTTTAAGAGAGAAGGTAAATAAGGGAAAAACAGAAAAAAACGACCGAATGTCCAAGTGTGGAAATTTTTTAACAAATCACCTTAAAACGCTCTCACACTATTTTTACCCATATCATACAAATTAGAATAGGAAATTTTAGTCTTCAGTCGTCACGTAAAATACGTAAATATGACTCCCTCTGTTGATAAAAAGTCCATCATAATATTACCCATTAAATAAAGTGGAATATTTACTTACGTTTACGTATAGACTTTCCGTCTTATCTTTAGGTCGTACCTTATTTATTCTAAAAGTTTAATTTTCGTTGTCCTCCCAAATTTTTATGAACTCATGAATAACTCCACTCGTACGAAAAGTAACGAGGGAACTTACGAGTATAACAATTATCAAAATAGTACCTTAAGAAACCAAGAGTAAATCAAACGTAATATTAACTAAAGAGTAAGTTCGTCATGTGTTATAAGTAAGTATGGAACAATACTTAGACAGTTTAATTGTGGATAATTCACCTCGTGTCTAACGACCTACCACTCGGTACCAAGTTATTGTCTGACGTTCTTTTTAACTTTACCTCTACGAATAATGTTCAGGACCTCCTTCACCGGAATGTCCCGGTGTGTCCCATCAGTGCCGTTCCATGTTTGTCTGTCTCTTAGTCGTGGACCCCGTGTACCAAAGTAATCTCAAGAGGACACTTCATTAAACCTTAAGGGTCCAATCCCGGCCTTACCTTCTAAGTTTGGTATCCTCACCTCAAACCCATTCATAGTACCTCCAGAATAAATTACTGTGTATTTCCCTTGCACAATCCTCCGACCCCTCGAATAACTAGTGTTCCGGACAACCACTTCAGGGTAGTCCCTAAATATCAACGAACACTGAGAAGGTGAACGGACGATAGATTCCGTACACGAACGTACTCTCTCGATTACAGTCAAATTCCAGGGAGTTCGTCAAACCGGTTTGTATTGTCTACGGTTCCGTCGTTACGACCACTTCGTCGAATCGATTTAAGAAGTATGTGGTCGACCTTCTTTTCCACTGACGACAAAAACAGATTCCATCTAGGTCCCTAACAGGTAGACACACATTTAGGTATCCTAGTCATGACAAAGGGAGAATGAGTAAAGGATTAATCTTTATAAGTTGAATGTATAAAGAAAAAAAAAAGGAAAAAATGAAATGTTATGACATAACCAAAACGGTATGTAGTTGTACTTAGACGGTGTCCACATGTATTCAAGGGTGAGGACTTGGGGGGAGGGTGGAGGGAGGGGTATAGTAGGGAGACCCAATAGGGTCACGTGGTCGGGGTTCGTAGGACATAGGACGTAGCTTGAATCTGACCGCTAAACAAAGAATATACTATAATATAATACAAAGTTACGATAAGAGGGTTTAGTAGGACGGAAGAGGGAGAGGGTGTCTCAGTTTTTCAGACAAGACATGTAGACGTAGAGAAAACGACAGAGCGTATGTCCCAATAGTAATGGTAGAAAGATTTAAGGTATATATACACAATCATATGACATAACCACAAAAAGAAAGACCGAATGAAGTGAGACATATTAGCCGAGGTCAAAGTAGGTGGAGTAATCTTGACTAAGTTTACATAAGAAAAATTACCGACTCATTATGAGGAAACACATATACATGGTGTCGAAAGAATCGGTAAGTAGACGACTACCTGTAGATCCAACGAAGGTACAGGACCGATAATATTTGTCACGACGATACTTGTAACCCCATGTGCACAGAGAAAGTTAAGATCAAAGGAGCCACACATACGGGTCGTCACCTTAACGACCCAGTATTCCGTCAAGATAAAGGTCAAAAATTCCTTAGAGGTGGGACAAGAGGTATCACCGACATGATCAAACGTAAGGGTGGTTGTCACATTCTCCCAAGGGAAAAGAGGTGTGGGAGAGGTCGTAAATAACGAACATCTGAAAACCTAGCGTCGGTAAGACTAACTCGACGTACTCAACGAACATATAAAAACTCTAATCAACAAACAGTCAACGAAGTAAACGATAATAAAAGAGGGTAAGGCTTCCGACAGAAAAGTGGAACGAATATCAAAGGAAACAACACGTCTTCGAAAATTCAAATTAATCCAGGGTAAACAAATAAAAACGAAAATAAAGGTTATAAGACCTTCCACCCAGTATCTTCTCGTTGTATATAAAGAATTTCTTCCAATTAGGGTCAAAACTGACTATCAAATTACTTTAAGTTGATATTCCTAAAAATAAAATAGTAATATTAACGTAATACTAACGTAATATTCCTAAGTGTATAGATGTTTGTGTCTATAAACCAATACACTAAAATTTTTATCATTCATTTTACTAAAAATCTATTTAAATTTTAACAAAATTTCCTCGTTAAAATATTTTCTAATATATTAAGTTAATTTGGTACAAACTTCTCATAAAGATTATAAACTTAAAGGATATAAAGGAAGTTGAAAAGTTTTGTATTCTAAACAAGTATCAACAAACACGAACGTCATAA
The DNA here is from genome assembly GCA_006410555.1 of Capra ibex. Classification (NCBI taxonomy): domain Eukaryota; kingdom Metazoa; phylum Chordata; class Mammalia; order Artiodactyla; family Bovidae; genus Capra; species Capra ibex. Next base: position 16,363,000 of record SJYO01048061.1, on the reverse strand, counting down.
GAAAGGGACACTGAAGAAAAGGAGAATTTAATCCAGTCACCTACCTTCCTTCTTTCTTCTGAAGGTAGGGGTAGTGTTTTTACGTTAATATTGTCCCAGTCTACCTTTCAATCAGTCTCTACAGGGTCAAAGAACTGATTTTTTTAACCAAGAAATATGTTATCGTGTTAAAAGGAATCTCCTAAGTAGTTGTTTCTTCCTATCGAGAGGAAAAACTCTGAAAGATAAATTGTAAACATTCCAGTATAAAAGATAGTTGGTTGTTCTCTAGGTTATCATTAACAAAACAGTGAGTTTTTTCACTTTAAAGATTTTGATAAACCGTTGTGTATCGGTGTCCCAATAGTATCGTTTAATTTCGATAAAGACAAGTTCATGTTCATGTGGGTTAGTAAGTTACTGTTTAGACGAAATATAGGTTTACCTTAATGAGAAAAATTTTTCAAATGAAGTATATTAGAACAAAAGTAATGTCACTGATTTAGTAAAATGAGATGGTAGATAAAATGAATAGTTTTTATCAAGTACTTTTGAATATAAATGTCTTTAATTATAATTTTATAATAAGAATTATTGTTACGTTAATGAATAATTGACTATAATTTATATTTATGTTAAGTGAATTTATTAAGGTCAATATTTTATACGTAAGGATCATTTTATTACTTACGTAATATGTATATTCACTTCAATAATTTAATTTAGATTAAATTATGGTTGTAACTCTGAGTTCGAAAGAATTAACGAACTATTCTATGACAATAAAAAGGACTGTTTTGAAATGAATAGACTCATATATTCCTCGGGTAGTTTCTTTTCCTAGTAAGAGAGATCTCTTATAGAAACTATTTTAAATCGGACTATAAAATAGTATCGTTTAAACGTCTGTTTACTCTCTTCTATCTACTAATATTGAATTTTATCGACTTAAAATTCTACCACACGAGATGTTTTAAAAACGCTGTTATCGACTGTCTGATCCGTGGTCGTGTATAAAGTTGGTATCTGAGAGGTGAAATTATGGACACAAATAATCTTAAGGTTTTTTAAAGGAGTTTTATTCTATGACGAGGAATTCCTTTATATTTTGGTGACGAAATACAATACGATATTAATTAAGTGACGATGTAGTACTTTTACAAATAGTACAAATGTACAAAATAAAACTAGATATAAAGAGATTTTCGATATCTTCGATATTTTTTGGTTAAGTATTTACCAATTAGTTTTACAACGTATCTATAAAATCACCAGACATGTGAATTTATACGGTATAGTGATTTGACGTTCTTTTTCGTCTCTAAAAATATTCATGTCTCCATTTAAAACGGATTAACACAAAGATTCGTCAAATATCCTTTATACATCTTTGATTTCATACGTTTTTTAGTAAAAAGTAACTAATTTTACACATAACAGTAATTGTGTTTATTCGTGGCTTCTGGTTTTGTGTTGGTAAATATTTGATGAAAGGTATTTTGATACACTTATTTCTATGAGAGGAGAATTAAATCATTGTCCTTCTCTGTGAACTTCTTTTTTTTAATAAATGTTTGAAAGAATAAGGAATAAGAATACCGACTTTATAAATAAATACCCACAATGGTATCGTAGTATTATGAAAATTGTAATTTATTTGTGAATCCAACTTGTACTATATTTATTGATTATAAGGGGTTTTTTTGTTAATAACTATATTACATAAGTTGATAGATGACTTCTTTTGAGGTTTTCATTGGATAGTAACAGAAGATCGTTGATCAACTGTCTTTATATGTAATAAACGAGATCTTATACAAACATGGACATTTTAGACAGTTTTCAAAAAGTAGGAGAATAAATTTACATATTTAATAGAAATCTCACTTTTCTTGTTCAAAGACGAAAGAGTGCTGAACGGACTATATCAGTTCCGATACGAACTAAAATTATTACTTAGAGACTTGTGATGATCGTAGGTGTTAAACCAATTTATGTGTAATTCTTTAGATCGTGAGAAACTTAATGACATATACGTTTTAATTAAACGTAAAGAATACTGGGTCCATAAAAATTGATGAACGTTTATAACTGAATAAATTAAGTAATCGAGAAGGGTTGTTGGGAGACTCATTCTTAATTTCTAAAATTTTAAATTTTTTATTTTTTGATTTTTTTTTTTTCTCACCTTTATTAAGTTACTTAAAGATTTTCATTTACTATACTTCATTCGGTCTTTCTTTTTGTGGTTATGTCATATGATTGCGTATATATACCTTAAATCTTTCTACCATTGCTATTGGGACATACGCTCTGTCGTTTNTATTGGGACTTACGCTCTGTCGTTTTCTCTGTGTCTACATATCTTGTCAGAAAACCTGAGACACCCTCTCCCTCTCCACCCTCCTAAAACCTCTTACCGTAACTTTATACATATTATAGTATATACTTTACTTTACGGTCAGGTCCAAGCTACGTACTATGACCTACGAACCTCGACCACGTGACTCTACTGGGTCTCCCTACCATGCCCCTCCCTCCTCCCACCCCCCAAGTCCTACCTCTTGTACACATATGGACACCGTCTAAGTACAACTACATACCGTTTTGGTTATGTTATAACATTTCATTAATTGGAAGTTAATTTTATTTATTTAAATATAATTTTTATTTATTTTCATTTACTATTTTTTTGTGGTCCTCGTTACTATTAAAGACTGAAAATGAACCTAGTCACAGTTGTGAGAAAGTCATTTAAGGCATCTTTATTTATAAAGGGACCACCGAGTCTGTCATTTCTTAGACGGACGTTACACCCTCTGGACACAAGTTAGGGACCCAACTCTTCTAAGGGACCTCCTCACGTACCGTAAGGTGAGGTCATGAGAACGGAGATCTTAGGGTACCTGTCTCCTCGAACCACCCGATGTCAGGTACCTCAGTGTCTAAGCCTGTGTTGACTCGTTGATTCGTGTGTCGTTCGGTATTTCATAAACACCGGTGATTTCAGATGAAATCAATGGTGTAACGTCTGATTTCGTCGACATTGTTATGTCTTTGTCTACCCGCACCGAGGTTATTTTGATTAAAAACTTTTACTTCATTACCTGACCTAACTAGGTCACCTATTATCAAACCGTGAGGATTGAATCTATTCATAACCTATACTAAGTCCAGTATACTAATATTCCCTTTGACTATTACGAACTATGATTTGTGAGGTTTGGAACAAGGGACTCCGAAAGAGGAAAAAACAACAACAAGTTGGTGATTCAGTACAGGTCGAGAGTCGTTGGGGTGCCTTACGTCGTGCGGTCCAACGGGACAGAAAGTGATATAGGACCTCAAACGAGTTTGAGTACGGGTAACTCAGTCACTACGATAGCTTGGTGGAACAAAAGACAGTGGCAGAAGAGGACGGGACAGAAAGAGTCATAGTTCCAGAAAAGGTCACTCAACCGAGACGTAGTCCACGGTCTCATGACCTCGATGTTAAAGTCGTAGTTAGGAAGGTTACTTTTAAGTCCCAACCAAAGAAAATCCTAACTGATCAAACTAGGGAAACATCGGGTTCCCTGACAGTTCTTAGAAGGGTCGTGTTAAACTTTCGTAGTGAAAAAGTCACGAGTCGGAAGAAATACCAGGTTGAGACGAGGAGAAACCCCTTGATATTTTCGTTAGACATGAGTCATTTCTTTTTTTTTTTTTTTCCTTTACACATTTTCTCTTTTGTTTTAGTATATACCACGGTGTCGACTTATATTGTAAATTCAGTAAAATAAAAACATAATTCACTTAAATTTTGTTTGTGCTAAACGTCATATAGCTTTTTTTTTTTCTTTACTTTCGAGTAAAACTCTTCTTCACCATCAATAAATTGTTGTTTCGTAAAGGTGTCTAGTATGGAGACTAATATGTGTTAATAAAACAGTCCTACAAACGACGCGATTCTGATTCAGTAACTATTTTCATTTTTATAGTGGTGTTTAGAAAAAGATTAGAACTTAGAATTTTTTGTACTATTGAGTTTTACCATTGTCGTCCCGACATTGTGACGAAAATACATATTTTCTCTAGCGTAACAGAGGAATAACTACTCATTAAATACTGAAGACTATATAAACCGATCGTCTTTCCTTGACTTGTCGTACCGGAACCATCTTTCTTAATTTACGTAGTCATATGAATAATACGGTTCGTTTACCTCGTTAAATGTCTAACCCTCGTCACGTTTCACAACAGTAAGACCCGTTCTCATTGTAGATAGTAAAGTATGTCTTTATCTTGTGAGACAAGTCGAACAAGGTCGGAACCGAAAGTTAAGGGTTCTATTTAGAATTGGGTCTTGTTCAGTCACTATCCTATGTCGTCTCTCGTATTATCTCTCGACTGTTACGTCACTAATCAATTAATTGGACCCATGAGTCTCTGATAAAGTATACTCTCTTACATGTTTCTTTTTTTTTTTTTGGGACTTATATATCTTCGAAGGATATAAACATTACTAAGTTTAAGACTTATATTTTTTATTGAGGCCACTCAATGTATTTCTTTTTATTTTTTAAATATGGTAGGGACTTATACCGTAAAATTAACACTTATCAAACCCAGTCTAAAAAATTTTCAATGTTTTAGGTTAAATGAACACTTTTTTACTTTTTTTTTTTATCTAACAAGTAAACTGAGTTATTGTAGATACACTGGTTCATTATTTAAGGGGATCCGAAATTATTTTGAAACAATTGAGTCAATTGTTTCTATTGGAGTTTAACCGAATATTAATTAACAAATGTATGGAAACAGGGATCCTTCTTGAACTCGATGGACCTCTATGTTTAATATACAAACATAAACATATGGAGTACGGTGTCAACCGTACGTGGGTCATAAGTCATTCATTAAGAAATTAATGCAGTTGACTTACATTGTAAAAGAACAACAAAACCCCTACCATGTCACCTTATATGTGTTTAGTAAGAAAAGGAAGGGAAAGATTAAGACTGAACAAAAATTTTCAAATGGTCAAACTAGTATTCAGGAACTGTAAGTCTGTACATTTAATACTTTAAAGTCCTGGTCCTTTTTAAGGATGAGAGACGTACTACTTATTATATTTTATTTTTATAAACTAAATCCGAAAAGGAGTTCCGTTTTTCACAAAATAAAATTTTGTAATTTAAGTGGATTTTTTTACATAAGATTGTTAGTCTCTCGTTCATAACATTCAAACTCCTTTGTTAAGTGACTTTATCTACGTACTTGGTGTTCTACGTATATATCTGGTAAACAATGTTATCATATTGTAAAATCTCTAGTAAACACGACTCAAATTACATGTAAGATCATTTATCCTACAATGATCGTATTTGCCTTGTTGACAGAAAACAATTAAAATTTGTATTTCTCCTATTACCTCTTTTCACTGAAAAATTAACTGACTATCAGGAGTCTATTAGTATGAACTACCACCGTCGTAAGTTTTTCATGGGGGTCGTCTCTTGTACTTGTCTGTAAAAAAACTTCCTTTTATGTTTATCGGTTGTCCATGTACTTTTTTTACAAGTGGTGGTGATTAGTAGTCCCTTTATGTTTAGGTTTGGTTTACCGGATAGTAAAAAGTAGTGTGCGTAATCTTACCGATATTAGTTTTACTTTTCAATGTCGTTTACACCCGTTCCTATATCTCATTTCTTTTTTTACACACGTAACAACCACCCTTACATTTATCCGCGTTGGTGGTACTCTTTATAATATCTTCAAAAAGTTTTATAATAAGTCTGTATTTTACTCTCTTTACGACAGTAAACGTCGTTGTATCTATTTAGAACTCCCGTAAACTGTCACAACAGTCAGTCTTTCTCCTTCACATACACTAGAGCGAAAATGTCCCTTGGATTTTTATCGGTCTGAGTATCTTTCTCTTAGTTACTGACCAATAGTCCCTGACCTTCCACCTCCTTTACCCCTCTATAACCAGTTTCTTATCTCCAAAGGTCAATATTCTTTTTACTCTAAATACCGAATTAGTTAACGTACCACTAATATCAATTATTATGACATAATTTATGAACTTTCAACGACTCTCATTTAGAATTTATAAGGATGGTGTCTATGTACTTTAATACATTAATACACTCTACTACTAGAAATTAATTGTGGCAACACAATTAGTAAAGTGTTATATTTAAACATAGTTTAGTGGAATTTGAATATGTTACAATATACGTTAACGAGAGTCGTTTTGACACCGTCTCCCTCAGTGGTCTTTGTACCCTGTGTCTCTTTTACGTATTACGACACTTTACTAAAGTCATTAAAAAAAATCAAAACAAACTACCAACAGATTATGATAACCAACCGAGTGTTAATTCTGTCTGTTTCCATATATTTATTTATTTATTTAATATATTTGAGTGTTACACACGATCTTTTCGGTAATCGTTTTTATTTTTACTTAAAAAAACTTATAGTCGTTAGTTTTGTTAAAATTATATTTAAATAAATAAAATTAACCTCCGATTAATGAAATGTTATAACATAACCAAAACACGGGTAAAATACTAGAAAAGACTTTTATAAAAGTATCCGTTATACTTCTGTACTTTATTCGTAACTGGTATTCATTACTTAGCCTCACGTTGAGACGAAAGGTGATGAACGATACATATATTTGAATCCGTATAATATAATAAATTATAGAGACTCGGACACTAGGGATTATACACTTTTAAGTTTTATTTTGTAAAGGAAAGAAACAATACAACGTTATAAATCCTTTACATAGTGTTTTGTACATGTTCCATGATTTTACCATCGGTGTTAATCAAAATTTTATAAAATAACTATGGAAGTATTGTTTTGTATCGTTCGTCTATAGTAGTTTTAGTTTACTGAACCACAATGTTAGGTTCAATACTGAGTTTTTAAGTAATTTTATGAGACCATGATTTCATTTACATCCAATAACCCGGTATTTTCGTATTTTTAGACACTTTATTCCACGATTTTATATCACTTATAGTCTATACCTATGGATTAACTATTTCCTTTTTCTATCATATTTGTAAAACACTTGGACTTCATCTCCTAGTCGACTACCTTTCGATTGAGTGTCAATGTTGTTAATTCCTTTTTACTACTGTATTAACGTATTAATGTAAACTTTATAATACATTCCCATCATCTTAAACAACCCTTGTTCTATATTCCTTATCCTATTGAGGTTATATTACTCGAGGGACTTTTCCCCTAAAAGAATTCCTTTTCCCCATTCTATATACCTTTTGTATTTCGTTTATTTACTCAATAATTCATCTGAAAAAGTCCCAACCCAGTCTAGGTTATATGAAATAGACAAATAGGTATAAAGCTAGATAGATTTTGTTACCTATGTAAGTCTACGGTTCAAATCTTGATAAGTTATCTTATTTTGTTACTTTTTTAATTCGCATAACTTATGGTAGAGTCCAAAAGTAAAAGATACGTAATCAAAAGTGATACAAGTTTAATAATATTAGATTGAACTCTGAAAATAAACATAGTTTATTTTATACACTTCGTGTAAAAACAGACGTAGTTGAGACTATCCGATTTTCGTGTTTACATCATCAAAACGTAGGAGTTTTTTACTTCCCATCTAAAAACAAAAGACAATGAGGTACACTTTCTCTTTTCTTGACGATCACCGAAAATATGGTATCAAAGTCTACTGGTAACATGTAGGAGATAGTGAATTAAATAAGAGTAACGAAGACCGGATCAAGACAGTAACTGAACTTTCTTAAAAGAATATTTACTGTAATTACAAGAAAGTGTGACTCACGACCGTCTGGTGTATCTTTAACGTAGACCTTTGAAAAATAGTTGAAAGCTTAACAAACATTAAACGTTCACTCAAGTGATATACGATAGGAATTTCAGACTCTCCTTATTTAGTCTAATTAGTGTCAACCTTCTTTTTAGTTATATGATTATTAATTATATTTCCCAAATTTTACTATAATTATAGTTGTACTATAATTAACTATTATAATTATTTATTATTTATTATATGTAATAATTTTATTTATTATTTTAATTGTATTTTAAAAAGAAGGGACCTTTTAAGGTACTCTTCTCCTCGAACCACCCGATGTCAGGTACCCCGACGTCTCAGTGACACTAATTCGTGTGTGTGTGGGTCTCTTTTTATAAGTTGTAACATACACCTCCTGATCAACATATAATGTTGTTAGAGACTTAAGGTAGTACACTAAGTTGATCTATTTGGAACTGAAGATATCTTCAAGGTTGGTAAGTGTTAGTAGAGGTAAGTTTTAAGTGGGTGTTTACCCAATAAAGGCACACTGTAGTTGGTACATTAACCTAGTCGACAAGAAAACGATTGACGGTAGAATTGATTACTGATAAAGAAGACAAGTGAGGTAGTCAAGAAAGGATCAAGGCGATACTTAGAATAGTAGTTTATTTAGTTTGAGAGAAATTGTTATACGAAACTTTATAGAGTGACAAATATGACAAGGAAAACCTTATCATATGAAACAGTCGAGAAAATAGGCCAATGAGTTCAGTGAAATAAGTTAACATGGTGATTTAAAGTGTTCTTAGTGTTGTATATAAAAATGACTAAGGTTGTGGAAAAGAAGGGGTTTAATTATAATATGACAAAAAAAGGGAGATACAGGTCTGATTTTAACCATTGTATTGTTGTCAATAAACCGACTTTAATATACTTAAGTGAATAGAGGGAAAAGGAGTCAGTGGTGACTTTGAGTTGGACATCTATTTGAGATATTAAATGAAACAGATGTACCAGTAATGTTATTTTGTAGTGTCTTTCGTTAGTTTATACAATTTCAAATTTCAACATTGAAGTCTGAAGTTAAACCTGAAGTACGAAAAAAAAAAAAAAAAAAAAACCGGTGTTTCATAACGTACACCTAGAAGGGGGTGGTCCCTAGTATGGATACAGGGGGACGTCACCTTCAACGTACCTTTGTCAATTAAGGGGTGTGACCTCGAAGGATAATTCGAAACAATCCGTTATGGTCTTTTATTAAATCAGATCCACTTTAGATTTATAAGATGAGTTATTCGGAACTTAATATATGGTAAGATGAAACCGACTCTCCTTATTCACGACAAGCATCAAAAAATGTTTACGTATACTACCAAGAAATTAGTAAAATCTACAAGAAGAGAACCAGCACCCACTAAAGAAGTGTACTAACATACTATTCATGAAACGACTTAAGACCTCCCGCTGGTATATACCTAGAGGTCTAAAGAGAAACATGTTTATAGAAGAAAAATAATGAGACGAAAGAAATATTTGGAATCAGTGGGGTCTGGAAATAAATTAGACTAAACCATGAATCGACCCAAGTAGATTACAGGACGGAGGATACGATACCAGTCGTTTAAGAGAGTCTCGTAGCCACGGACACGTTAGTATCCCGAGTGGAACAAACAAAGTAACGAGAAACAATTGGTCTCTGGTTACGGTGTTTTTAGTATATAAAACAGGTCTAAAAACAAGTATAGTAAGTCCTTCTATAATTATTTAAATTAGGGAAAATAGTGTACAACCGGACTTCACTATGAGATTCAGGAAATTTAGATAGTGAAATCCCAACGTTGTGTATACAAAGTGACAAAACACACAACAAATTTACTGTACACACGACACGACACGACACGAATCAGGGACAACACAAGCTGAGAAACGCTGGGGTACCTGACATCAGGTGGTCAGAGACAGGTACCCCTAAGGGTCCGATCTTATGACCTTACCCAACGATACGGGAGGAAATTTTACTACATTGTCAATTCAAGTCAGCGAGTCAGTACAGGCTGAGAAACACTGGGGTACTTAACGTCGTACGGTCCGGAGGGACAGGTAGTGGTCGAGGGCCTCACGTGAGTCTAAGTGTAAGTAACTCAGGCACTACGGTAGGTCGGTAGAGTAGGAGACAGCAGGGGAAGAGGAGGACGGGGGTCAGGGAGGGTCGTAGTCTCAGAAAAGGTTACTCAGTTGAGAAACGTACTCCACCGGTTTCATGGCCTCAAAGTCGAAATTGTTGTAAGGAAGGTTTCTTTAGGGTCCCGACTAGAGGAAAGGAATGATTTAAAATTTGAATTAATCTATTGAAGTGATCTATAGGTAACTAAAATTAGTTATCAAATATGTATAAGCCACGGACCTTTGTTAGAGTTGGACTTGTAGAGAAAACGAAGGTCTTAACTTTGTTTGAATGCGTACTTTCTTTTTACTCCTTCATAATAAGTTCAATTTCTTAATTTCTTGTGTTTTATTTAACCAAATTATTCCTGTTAAATTTCACATCAACTTTAATAGTAACTACATTGAAAACCTTAATTCATCTTGAGACGTTCTCAACTATTTATTACTCAAGTAAAGGTAAAGTTTTCTTTGTTGAGAATTATGTCGGGTTAACACTTTTCTGTCAGAGTACGACTGTTTCTACAAAATGTGTCACGTAGAAAGAACAGTAGTCTTAGTTCATTCGGGTCTACCATACACATGTTAATAAGAAATTATAGACTCAAAGGGTTATCCTTATCATACTCCCTTCACGACTTTCGTTCTCGAGTACCTCATAAGAGAATAGTCAAGTCAAGTCAACGAGTCAGTACAGACTACGAAACACTGGGGTACCTCACATCGTGTGGTCCGAAGGGACAGGTGGTGGTGGAGGGTCTCGAACAAGTTTGAGTATAGGTAGTTCAACCACTACGGTAGGTTGGTAGAGTAGGAAACAACAGGGGAAGATGAGGACGGAAATTAGAAAGGGTCGTAGTCCGAGAAAGGTTACTCAGTTAAGAAGCGTAGTCCACCGGTTTCATAACCTCGAAGTCGAAGTCGTAGTCAGGAAGGTTACTTATTAGTTCTGACTAAAGGATTTAACTGTTAGAAAAAACTTTAGAACCCCGAAGGGAACATCGAGTCAGTCATTTCTTAGACGGACGTCACATCCTCTGGGCTCAAGCTAGGGACCCAACCTTTCAGGGACTTCTTCCTTAACCGTTGGGTGAGGTCATAGGAACGGACCTTTTAGAGTACCTGTTTCCTCGGACCACCCGACGTCAGGTACCCTGGTGTTTCTCAGCCCATGTTGACTTGTTGATTGTGAAGTCAAGTCAGTCAAGTCAAGTCAACGAGTCAGCACAGGCTGAGAAACGCTGCGGTACTTAACATCGTACGGTCCGGAGGGACAGGTAGTGGTTGAGGGTCTCAAGTGAGTCTGAGTGCAGGTAGCTCTGTCACTACGGTAGGTCGGTAGAGTAGGAGACAGCAGGGGAAGGGGAGGACGGGAGTTAGGGAGGGTCGTAGTCTCAGAAAAGGTTACTCAGTTGAGAAGTGTACTCCACCGGTTTAATGACCTCAAAGTCGAAGTCGTAGTAAGGGAGGTTTTCTTTAGGGTCCAAACTAGAGGAAGTCTTACCTGACCAACCTAGAGGAACGTCAGGTTCCCTGAGAGTTCTCAGAAGAGGTTGTGGTGTCAAGTTTTCGTAGTTAAAAAGCCACGAGTCGAAAGAAGTGTCAGGTTGAGAGTGTAGGTATGTACTGGTGACCTTTTTGGTATCGGAACTGATCTACCTGGAAACAACCGTTTCATTATAGAGATGAAAAGTTATGCGATAGATTCAACCAGTATTGAAAGGAAGATTCCTCATTCGCAGAAAATTAAAGGACCGACGTTAGTGGTAGACGTCACTAAAACCTCGGGGGTTTTTATTTCAGACTGTGACAAATGGTGACAAAGGGGTAGATAAAGGGTACTTCAGTACCCTGGTCTTTGGTACTGGAATCAAAAGACTTACAACTCGAAATTCGGTTGAAAAAGTGAGAGGAGAAAGTGAAAATAGTTCTCCAAAAAATCACTGAGAAGTGAATGACGGTATTCTCACCACAGTAGACGTATAGACTCCAACAATTATAAAGAGGACCTTTAGAACTAAGGTCGAACACGAAGAAGGTCGGGTCGCAAAGAGTACTACATGAGACGTATCTTCAATTTATTCGTCCCACTGTTATATGTCGGAACTGTATGAGGAAAAGGATAAACCTTGGTCAGACAACAAGGTACAGGTCAAGATTGACAACGAAGGACTGGACGTATATCCAAAGAGTTCTCCGTCCAGTCCACCAGACGATCAGGGTAGAGGAAGTCTAAAACAATACTAGGTGTGTCAGGTTCCGAAACCGTATCAGTTATTTCGTCTTTATCTACAAAAAGACCTTGAGAGAACGAAAAAGGTACTAGGTCGTCTACAACCGTTAAACTGGCGACCAAGGAGACGGAAAAGATTTTGGTCGAACTTGTAGACCCTCAAGTACCAAGTATATAACGACTTCGGACCGAACCTCTTAAAACTCGTAATGAAATGATCGTACACTCTACTCACGTTAACACGTCACGTTTACACACACGGAACAGAAAGAAACCCTAACCTTACTTTTGACTGGAAAAGGTCAGGACACCGGTGACGACTCAAAAGGTATAAACGATCGTATAACTCACGTCGTGAAAGTGTCGTAGTAGGAAGTCCTAAACTTTATCGAGTTAACCTTAAGGTAGTGGAGGTGATCGAAACAAGGATCACTACGAAAGATTCCGGGTGAACTGAAGTGTGAGGTCCTACAGACCGAGATCCACTCACTAGTGTGGTAACACTAATAAAACCAACTACTGCGAAAGAATGAAAATTTAGAAGTTCAGATAGCGGACTTTACATGATTTAGTTAAAGAATCAACTGATTAGACATATTCGATAAAGAGACTTGTCGTGACAGATGACCCATGAATTACTTCATCCATGGTTTCTATATCTTCGTCTACTATCGAGGTCGAAACCCCTCGTGTAGTATCCAAACGACTCTATGAGATATCATTGTAGGTATTATCTGTACACACGTCAACCATTACCCTTTTTCACTACTTGTTATTTAAGTAGGATCTCATTACCACGGACAAATAGTTATGGATTTTGACGGATTCTGTCAAAGTAAAGGATTATATGTTCAACCAACTCCAAGTCACTCAAACGGGACCGATTATAAGTCAAGGTATCACTCTTTATTATTAAAATCGTAGAAAGACTTTAAATGGAGAGATAGTCTCCACTTCCGATTTAAATACATCTCTAAAACATAAACATACCTATCTTTTAATATGTTTCAACAGGTAACCAACGAGAAAAATCATCCAAGAATTTTTCTACACTGCTAATTAAACAAATTTTTTATCCTAACAAACCACATTTATATAACATCGTAAACAAAAATAATAACATTATGCGACGTCGTCAAATACGGTAATTTTTCGTTAAGATTAACTTTTGTACAAATGTAAGACGGAAGATTTAGTTTGACCGTCGATAAAATATATACGATTTAGCGAAGTCAACAAAGACTGTGACACGTTGGGAAATCCGGCATCGGATAGTCCGAGGAGAAAGGTACCCTAAGAGGTCCCTCGTTTGTAGACGTAGCCGTTCCTCCAAGAAGTGGTCATCACGGTTTATAATCCATGATCCTCTTCCTTCCTCTTCCATTACACCGTGGGGTGAGGTCATGAGAATGGACCTTTTAGGGTACATGCCTCCTCGGACCATCCGACGTCAGGTACCCCAGCGATTCTCAGCCCGTACTGACTTGCTGAAGTGAAAGTGAAAAATGAAAGTACGTAACCTCTTCCTTTACCGTTGGGTGAGGTCACAAGAACGAACCTCTTAGGGTCCCTGTCCCCTCGGACTACCCGACGGCAGATACCCCAGTGTGTCTTAGCCTGTGTTGACTTCACTGAATCGTCGCCGTCCTCGTCCTCTTCCTTTACCGTTGGGTGAGGTCATAAGAACGAAACTTTTAGGGTCCCTGTCTCCTCGGACCACCCGACGGTAGATACCCCAGTGTGTCTCACCCTGTGTTGACTTCACCGAATCGTGGTGGTCGTCGTCGATTTGGTTCCATGATTCGAAGACAGAGAGAGAGGGAGGGAGAGAGAGATGGAGAGAGAGAGAGTGTGTGTGTAATATAGGTACGACTACTACAATTAAATTCACTAAATTCGGTGAATTCTCCTCAATTATAAATTCAGTTTCTTGAGTATGAATGTTTACTCGTTCACTGAACATGAACTTGTTGAACTATTAAGACCAATTACAAACTTTTAGATTCTTCAATTAATCGATTTTTTGTTATTCACTCCCTCTCTTCCACCCATGTCACATGTGTCGTATATGAAATATTAGGTGAGATGTATAGTGACCCTTTATTTCTACGTGTAACCAGTTCCACGACCGGATTATGGAGACAAGACGAAGACGGTGAATGGAACCCAAGAAAGGTTCGGTTGGGTGTAAGACTTTGTAAGGAGGAGATATAAAAACGAAAAAAAAAAAAAAAAAATTTGATACGATACATACGTTTGGGCCCTCGGTATCCGACGGTCACCTTCACTAAGGGAGTAATAACAGGAAAGTAAGAAAAATACTCTTATTAGTTCGAAAAGTGGACCTCGTTATTGTACATAGTCGACTTCCAGAGAGATACGGTACGTAACTTAAGTTTAGTAAATAAGGAATCTATGGGACGTCCTAGCTATAAAAAAAAAGACTAAATTTTCTTTAGTTCTGTCGTCCCTTTCTCTCTTTTTCCTCACCTTTCTTTGTTTTACTTCATTTTTGTTTCTTTTCTCGTTTTTATTTTTATGTTCTGTTTTAGTCGAGGTTCATGGAAGAGTTAAACAAACGACGACGACGACGACGATTCAGCGAAGTCAGTACAGACTGAGACACGCTGGGGTGTCTGTCGTCGGGTGGTCCGAGGGGGTAGGGACCCTAAGAGGTCCGTTCTTATGACCTCACCCAACGGTAAAGGAAGAGGTTACGTATTTTCACTTTTCACTTTCACTTCAGCGAGTCAGCACAGATTGAGAAACGTTGGGGTACGTGACGGCGGATGGTCCGAGGAGGCAGGTACCCTAAAAGGTCCGTTCTCATGACCTCACCCCAGAGTTAAACGAATTTACATTCGATTTGGAATTATGACTAAAAAAAGTCTAAAACTATAATAATAGATACGTCAACGAAAGTATTGTATACTCGATGAAAGGAGAGAGGAATAACATTTTATTTAGAAACACAGAATCTTATGTTACTGTTATTGATTATTAATTGACTTTTAAATGGAAATATAACCCCTTTGTGAAATATTTGTAACGGACTAACTTTGAAACCCCCTTTTATCATTCCTTCTCCATTTATAATATAATAACTACCTCATAATATATAATATATATTATAATTTATTATTATAAATTAGTAATTTATAATTATTTAATAATGTATTATTATATAATATTATTATAATATATATTTAGTTATAATACAATAACTAAAATATATAATTTTAACCTCTATTATATACCCATTTAGTATTTTTAATGTGTTACATCCGGTACCCACATTGGGTCACAATGTCTTAGGGTTTAATAAACTTGTTGATACAACGTACCATTTCTTAGGTAGACGGTCACGTCCTCTACCTTGTCTGCACTTGAGTTAGGGACCCAGTCCTTCTCAGGGACTTTATCCTTTACCGTTCAGCGAGGTTATAAGGACGGACTTTTTAAGGTACTTGTGTCCTTGAATATAAATTTGTGATGTAAGTACAATAGATATACCAAAGGTTAATTAATAGACAATACATAATTCTTAAATATTACCAGTGTGTATAACAACTCTTATCAACAAACAGGGATGACATATAATTCACGAAAACATTGAAACATTGGAGTTTCTTTCTGTTTCGTCTACCGTCCAACTAGAGTTACTAGTATACCAAATCGTTCCCTTTTTTTTAGTGTTTACGAAATTAAACAGTTTTCAGTTCATCACATTTCATATTACTGACAAATACCCAAAACATATTAGTCACTTCCCTACGGACTTAATCATTTTGAAGTTCACTTTAATTTATCCCTCATATTTATTTAACCACTTTTCTTTTAATTTTCGTAAAGTTTCACCCCTTTATCCGTCAATAGTCCCGACCTGTCTCGAATTGTATATTCCTTAGTCTCCAGGTTGACTCTTTGACAGGACGGTCTACTATGATTCATGTGTAAAATAATTTTCCTTGACCAAATGTCGAATCATGTCCTATACAGCTTTTCAGAAATTCTTCCTATTTGTTAAAAATTTCCATAATAAAACTTACGTTTTATAAAATGTAAATCCGTTATTACATGAAAAATTGACCTAGAGTACCCTTCTCTAAGTGTCGTTTGGTCGTTTCTAAAGTGGATCCACTTTAAATTTTTTTATTGGTTCTACATACACTAAAAAAAAAGTTATTTAAACATAGTAGTCTTTCCTTTTGTAACTCATTTATCTTTAATGATACGCATACACGTTTCAGTCATATCTATTTGTAGTAAAACAGCACTTGTTACGGTGATACAAGACTTCACAAGACACTCCATCCCTCACTAAGTTGACAAAAAATGACCCATCTTTCTCAACTTAAAATTTAAGTGTAAACATCAAAGGAAGAGACTTACTAAGATCGTGTAGTAATATTTGTGTAAAACAGAGACTTATAGTTTTAAGTAAATGTCTTACAGTGTCTAGAAACAGAGGTACTTTAACACTTTGTGATCGGTTTTCATATAATTTCATTTTCCCTCTGAAGAAGAATTGGTACTCCGAACACAAATTTGACCTATATGTACTTAAATATTTTGTAAAATTGTTTCAACCAAAATTCGTTATTTGAACTATAAAGATTCGTAATCAATGAAGTAGACATTTTGGTCCACGATTGTTATGGGTGAGGTATACACAAGATGTTCTTAATTACTACGATATACGTTTTCGTGTACCCGTACGGATTTAGTATAACGGTCTATCCCTTTAGGTTTAGACTGAACTTTGAAAAAGAATCTTTTACAATTTTTTTGTTATAGTCCTTTTATATAAACTCTTTACTCATTTGTTAGAAGTCTTAATAAAAATTTAATGAAATCATACAGTATTTATTTTAGTTATTAACTAAATTATTTCAACAAATCAGTGATTCAGCACATGGTAAAACGTTGGGGTATCTGACATCGGGCGGTCCGAGGAGACAGGTACTCTAAAGGGTCCGTTCTTATGACTTCACCCAACGGTGAAGGAAGAGGTCCCCTAGAAGGAGTGGGTCCTTAGTTTGGGTGCAAATTATTTATCGGTAACTGACACATAAATATATATATATATATAAAAAAAAAAAAGAAAATATGTCACTTTATTACTCGAGACTATGGTCCTTTGATGTCAGTTTCTCTCTGTCCCTATATCTGGGAACCTACTCCATATTCACTAAGCAATAAAGGGAAAAGGTTCTTTGACCGTCATCTTAAGTACTCTGACGAGGGCCTCAATAGAGTCGTAAAGACTAGGTCATGACTACGTCCCGAGGAGACAAGGTACAGTAAAAAGTTTGGGAATGGGTGTACGATCAGTAGAGTAGACGACACGGAGACGTGAATAAGAGGTTATTGAGTACAAGAAATATTTTGTGTACCACATTCACTTCTCCGTAACGGACAAAAGACCTCTTCTCACTAAAAAAAGGGTTGACACTATTGTACACCAACCAACCAACTAAATCAACGATTTAACACAGGTCAGGAACACTAGGGTACCCAACATCGGACGGTCCGAAGAAACAGGTACCCTGAGAAGTCCGTTCCTATGACTTCACCCAACGGTACAGGGGGAGGTCCACTGGAGTTTGATCCCTAACTTTGACGTAGAGGACGTAACCGTCCGTCTAAGAAATAGAGACTCGGTGGTCCCTTCGAGACGTTATGGTGGTTAGGGGGGTTTTATCTTTTTAGTTCCATTTAAACATAATGGATTAAACGAAAAGTGTTTCTGAGAACAAATATTTTTTGGAGGGAAAAACTTCCCGTCACATTATGGACTGAAATCTCGAGTTGACGAGTTTACTAAGAAAAATATGTTAATTAATAATTTTGAATCTTTATCTACATGTATTTCAAAAATTTGTCTAAAATAAATGTATGTGAAGATTAAGACACTGAGTTGAAAAGACTATTATAAAATCTTTTAGGAGTCTTAATAAAAAAAGATTTTCGGTTTCATTCACTTCAAATAATGTATTATACTTGGACGAAGTCCAATCTTTTATGTGTTTTTTAATTTTAGTAGGGGATATACAAAATAATGTCACCTAAGACTTCCGTAACTATATTTTTTGATCAACATGACTTGTTATAAATAATCTAACATTTATCGAACAAAGAAAAGGAGAACTTGCAGTAAATTGAGAAAAGGTGAGTTAAGATTTAGATCTGTCTTTGACCAAAACGTATGTGGAAGCTTAATTCCTCTAACGTCAATTATTTGACGAATTGGTTTACCTTCGATGTAGTAGTCGGTACCGTAACTTCAATTTAACTACCTTTTAAGGTCCGTCATTATATGGTGTGTAACGGATAAAAGTTCCAAATCAAGTTTTATATATAAGGGTTAATGTCTAAGTCTTTGGTTTCGGTGATATTAATGTCGTTAATTGTATTTAGTGTAAACGTCTCTAAGTAAGTGAACGAATATATAAATAAGTAATTAAGAAAGTAAGAAGTTTGTAAACAAGTATTACGTTTCTTTAGTCTCATGTTAAGTAACATTCATTATTGTACACACTACATTCTCTCCGTTATCTGGTAAATATTGTTTTCACTCCCTAAACCCAAAAAAAAAAAGTAAATCTAATAGATAACATAAAAATGAAGATTCTATTCTTTCTCTTGTATATGTGTGTCAATGTGTATATACTTTTAACGTAAGATTTGAGATTCAGATACTTGTCTAATTAATAGAATATTAATAACATCGATAGTTGTATTCTTCATTTATATCTACAACTGTCAACGTCCCTCCCCTCTACCAACAATAAGTCCCGGATTATATAACCCTATACAATCTTAATTTTCCAACATATCAGTAATATGTCGGATACTATAATAGGGAAGTAGTGAAATACCTGTAATTGGACTGAGATTATTGTCAGTATATTATAAAATTACGTAAAAATTATGTATGTATATTACAATAATTATCTAGAATGAAAACCAAACAAATTTCGTTTAAAGGGGGTACCTATGGTCAAGTTAACCCTTGAAGTCACACAACTGCGACACACTTAAAATTTTTTCACGGTTTGCACGACACCTTTTATACACATCTGAACGAAATCGGTAACCGTTTCCGAAAGACACGGACGGAGGGAGGATTGGAGTGACTTTGTGAAAGGAAGACGAGGAAATGAAAGTGAAAAGTGAAAGTACGTAACCTCTTCCTTTACCGTTGGGTGAGGTCACAAGAACGGACCTCTTAGGGTCCCTGCCCCCTCGGACCACCCGACGGTAGATACCCCAGTGTCTCATCCAGTGCTGACTTCGTTGAATCGTCGTCGTCGTCGTCGTGTGAACGACATCGAAAATCCCGAACGTCAAAGATTCCTTGTGAAGTCGGTTAAGAAAGTTGACAACTGAGTGAAGGAGTGGACTTTTATTAACGTCAACAAAAGTAAAAGGAAGTCTTCGTCGAAATACTTGAGTTTAAAGACAAAAAGACTAAGAGTTGTACAGTAAGTACGAAAAGTGCGAGGAAGTAAAAAAAGAGGTAGAAGACGAGAGACCAAAGGGAACGCGACGTGTGTCTCTGATATTAGATGAGGGAAAAAATTTATTTTTTTTTAACATAATATAGTGACCTTTAATCTTAAATACCAGTAATTTTAAATCAAAAATTAACATTAATAAAAAACAAAGTAGGTTGAAAGGAGTAAACTGTGAACTTTTAGAAAAAGTCAGTTGAAAAAGGATTTTCGGTAGAGTCAAACTTCGTGAACATTATGTTTAAGATTTATCAAGTCGTGTATCTAACCTCCAAGAAGAACGAAGGGTTACGTTGAGGGTTCAGAAATGGACGAGGTGAAGACCATTTATAGGGATGACAGGTCTTCAAGTCAAGTAGAGGTCATAATTTGATGAGAGGGAGATCGAAACAGTAGAAGACGATATGACCAATGAAGGGTGTAGGTGACCCCTCATAAACATAGTGAGAAAAGAAATGACACGGTTGACTACTGTAATGGTTCTTCGTAGTCAATAATATAGTGTGTTTTGTGTGGCCCTATACCTAAAGAAATAGAGAAAAGGTCATTATGGAAATAATTAATTGGGTGGAGTTAAGTCTTTGTGTTACCTAGAGTGGTAATAAATGTAATTTGTATTTGAGAGTTCCCTAGTATCAGACAATAATGAAGGAAAAAATATAAATATATAATAGACGAATATACATAGAAGAGTTTTAAATCATAACGGATGTAGATATATTTATATAAAAATTGTCGTAAAAAGTCTGAAATCGTACAAGTCTTGAAGTACCTTTTGAAGACTTTTGTCTGACTACCCGAATTAGGAGTTTAAAAATTAATTTACTTTCATACAACGCACGTACACACGATTCAGCGAAATCAGTACAGACTGAGAAACGTTGGGGTGTCTGACATCGGGAGGTCCGTGAAGAGAAGTACCTTAAGAGGTCCGTTCTTATGACCTCTCCCGACGGTAAAGGAAGAGGTCCTATAGAAGGACTGGGTCCCCAGCTTGCATCCACAGAGTGCAACGTACGTCTAAGAAATGGACTCAGTGGTCTTTAGGGAAATTAACTCATTCATGTCAGTTCACGGAGATCCTTTCGAAAGGAGGGAGGAGAAGGAGTCAAGAGTACTGGAAGAGCTACACGACACACAATCGTAGGTACGGGTTGTGACAACACTTCCCTGAGAACGATTGTAATTATAACTGCTGTATAACAACTCAGATTAGTATGAAGAGAAGAACCAAGAGTTAATGAACTTTAGAGAAATGGAACGTTTTCTTAACTCTTACAGGTGTAGTAGTCCAGTAGAAAAAGTGACTGGAGTTACTATTATAGGAAAAGTTAGTGAAAGTAAAAATTTATAGTAAACGTCCATATCAACTGGGAACTTATTGTGTCCAAACACACCCAGATGAATGTGTTTCCAAAATAAGTTATTTATATATCATGATGTACTAGGTGACAACCAACTTATACACTTATGACTTAGTACCTATGCCTTCCGTTTGATATTTCAACATTAGGTTAAAAAGTGACCGACCTCACTACAGTGGGGATGGAGGGCATAACATGTTCATGTCTTAGTTGACATGAACATTCAGTCTACTTCAAATTAAAACTTTAACGACATCGGACAGTGAACTTATAAAGAGAATATATTAACGAGAAACCCCTTTATGAAAGACATCCGATGCAAGAATTTATTTTACTTTTAAATCTTTTATATCTCTTTCTTTGACCCTTACCAGTACTTTCCACTTTCATTTCATACACGAAAATCTAATATTTTAAAATTTACCTGGATGGTGTGACTTTAACACGTAGTAAATCATCCACATGTAAAATTGTAATAAGCATACAAATTTAATTTTTTTGTTACCTTTAATTTCGTACAACAGTTCTTTGGGATCATGAAGAGGTTGATAAAGGGATTATATTGTTAAGATATTCACGTTATTATTTATATATATATATATACATAAAATTTTATACGTCAGGATTTTTATATACTATATATAAAATATACCAAGTTTATACGATAAATATAGTTTAAGGTATCTGGTACTTCGTTTAAGGAAGGAGGTGACTTTTATAACAACAACAAGTCAACGTTTTAACACAGACTGAGAAACGTTGTGGTCCCTGACGTCATATGGTCCGAAGGGACAGGAAGTGGTAGAGGACCTCAAACAAGTTTGAGTACAGGTAACTTAACCACTACGGTAGGTTGGTAGAGTAGGAGACAGTAGGGGAAGAGGAGGACGGGAGTTAGAAAAGGTCGTAGTCCCAGAAAAACTTTTTCAGTTGAAAAACGTAGTCAACCACTTTCATAACCTCAAAGTCGAAGTCATAGTTAGGAAGGTTACTTATAAGTCCAACTAAAGGAAATCCTAACTGACCAAACTTGAAGAATGTCAGGTTCCCTAAGAGTTCTCAGAAGAGGTTGTGGTGTCAAGTTTTCTTAGTTAAGAAGTCACGAGTCGAAAGAAATATCAAGTTGAGAGTGTACGTATTAATGACCTTTTTGGTATCGAAACTGGTCTGTATGGAAACAACCGTTTCATTACAGACAAAAAATTATACGACAGATCCAAACAGTATCGAAAAGAAGGTTTGTTGTTCGTAGAAAATTAAAGTACCGACGTTAGTGGTAGACGTCACTAAAACCTCGGGGGGGTTTTTTATGTCGGAAAGTGACAAAGGTGACGGTACTTCACTATCCTGACCTACGGTACTAGAATCAAAAGACTTACGACTCAAAATTCGGTCAAAAAAGTGAGAGGAGAAAGTGAAAGTAGTCCTCCGAGAAATCAACGAGAAGTGAAAGACGGTATTCCCACCACAGTAGACGTATAGACTCCAATAACTATAAAGAGGACCGTTAGAACTAAAGTCGAGTACGAAGTAGGTCGGGGTGTAAAGTGTACTTCATGAGACGTATTCAATTTATTCGTCTCACTGTTATACGTCGAAATTACATGAGGAAAGGGTTAAACCTTGGTCAGACAACAAGGTGTGGACCAAGATTGACAACGAAGGACTGGACAAATGTCTAAAGAGTTCTCCGTCCATCCACCAGACCATAAGAGTAGAGAAATTTTTAAAAGGTGTCAAATAACACTAGGTGTGTTAGTTTCCGAAACCGTATCAGTTATTTCGTCTTCATCTACGAAAAGACCTCGAAAGAACGAACAAACTACTAAGTCATCTATAACCGTTAAACTAGAGAACAAGGAGACGGAAAAGATTTAAGTTGAACTTGAAGACCTTCAAGTACCAAGTACATGACAACTTTGGACCGAACCTCTGAAAACTCGTAATGAAACGATCGCACACTTTACTAACGATAACGTACCATCAAACTTGTAAGAAACCGTAACGGAAAGAAAGTCTAACTTTACTTTTGAATGGAGAAGGTCAGGACACCGGTGACGACTCAAAAGGTTTAAACGACCGTATAACTCACGTCGTGAAAGTGTCTTAGTAGAAAATCCTAAACTTTATGGAGTTAACCTTAAAGTAATGGAGATGGTCGAAACAAACATAACTACGAAGGATTCCGGGTGAATTGAAGTATAAGGTCCTATAGACCGAGTTCCATTCACTAGTGTGATAACACCAATAGACCCAGTACTTCTAGAAAAAACCTATCAAGACACATACGAATGGGGGAGAAGAATTATAGAAGACGAAGACAATCCAGGTATGGTATGGTAAAGGAACGATGGTTTACTAAACTAAGTATGAATCGGTATACAAATGTAAGTGAAATGAATAACGAATTATGACTTAATATAAGTATTAGGTGTCGAAGAGATGGGAGGTTACTCCTTAAGAATCCAACAAAGACAGGACCCTCCTATCTACAACACGACATTGGATACGAAGAAGTATATATAGGATCAAGTACCCAAGGAAGTTCCATTTGGGTGGATCTAAACCCTAACAACCTTGTCTCATAAAAAAGAGAGTGAAAAAGGTCCATAATCGTTTAAAGTAAAATTTTATATTAAACATGATGAAGTTTTTTTTATCACTTAGGTATACCACAATTTAAAATGAAGGTCTTTCAAAATTAAAGAATTATTTATCACTCTAACTTGTGAACAATTATATAAATAAAATGTCTGTTCAGAGGTATAGACACTTAATGTGAATTTAACTTTCATATGTCCATTGACGTGTTAAAATATGTTAATTAATACATTCCAAGTTGGAGAGGTGGGTCACCGTTTGGAAAACTGTTTTCGTTTGAAAGGACAAATCTTGAAGTGTCAAATCGATGATTCTCAGCTACAGAGAGAATGAGAGTGACAGAGAGAGGAATATTTAGTAATACATGTGTATAACAAATAATATGTTCACGTTTTAATTATTTATACTTGTTCAGTCTAATTTTTATTTCTCCTTTTTATCCCAAAACATACTAAAATTTCTATATATTTTTGGTCTCTAGTTTATACAAATTAATTTAACTATCTTTACTCGTGACTTTAACTCAGTGATTCAAGTGCGAATTTAAATTAGTAATCCAAGTCAACTAGTTAACGAGTTAATATATTTAACACAGTGGTTCTTCATCAAAAGATTTAGTATAATAATCATTCTACACTTTCTAAAATAACACTTTAAGATTTGGTTTTGGTTCTTTAAACTGTGACATGATGTCTATACAATTACAATACCCTATCTTTAAATTAAACTTGGTTATTTACAACTTAATTTGTGTACGAACCGATCTTTCTATATTTTAAGTTAGTTATTTTTATATTATGTCATTGTTAATTTAAAGATGACAGTGAAATAAATACATCCTTGGTTTCGGAAACTGACACACCTAGTGTTATTTGACACCCTTTAAGACTTTCTCTACTCTTATGGTCTGGTGGACTGGACGGAAAACTCTTTAGACATACATCCGGTCCTTCGTTGTCAATCTTGACCTGTACCTTGTTGTCTGACCAAGGTTTATCCTTTTCCTCAGGTAGTTCCGACATATAACAGTGGGACGAATAAATTGAAGATACATCTCATGTGGTACTCTTTACGACCTGACCTTCTTTGTGTTCGACCTTAGTTCTAAAGACCCTCTTTATAGTTATTGGAGTCTATACGTCTACTGTGGTGGGAACACCGTCTTTCACTTCTCCTTGATTTTTCGGAGAACTACTTTCATTTTCTTCTCTCACTTTTTCAACCGAAGTTCGAGTTGTAAGTCTTTTGCTTCTAGTACCGTAGACCTGGGTAGTGAGGTACCCTTTATCTACCTCTTTGTCACCTTTGTCACAGTCTGAAATAAAAACCCCCGAGGTTTTAGTGACGTCTATCACTGACGTCGGTACTTTAATTTTCTGCGAATGAGGAACCTTCTTTTCAATACTGGTTGGATCTATCGTATAAGTTTTCGTCTCTGTAATGAAACGTCTGATTTCAGACAGATCAGTTCCGATACCAAAGAGGTCATCAGTGCATACCTACACTCTCAACCTGACACTTCTTCCGACTCACGGCTTCTTAACTACGAAGATTTGACACCACAACCTCTTCTGAGAACTCTCAGGGAACCTGACGTTCCTCTAGGTTGGTCAGGTAAGACTTCCTCTAGTTGGAACCCTAAAGAAACCTTCCTTACTACGATTTCGACTTCAAGGTCATGAAACCGGTGGAGTACACTTCTCAACTGAGAACCTTTTCTGAAACTACGACCCTCCCTAACCCCCGTCCTCCTCTTCCCCTGTTGGCTCCTACTCTACCGACCTACTGTAGTGACTGAGCTACCCACACTCAGACTCACTTGACACCCTCAACCACTACCTGTCGCTCCGGACCGCACGATGCTAAGTACCTCAGCGTTTCTCAGTCTATACTGACTCACTGACTTGATTTGACTTGACTGATAAAATTATGTTAAAATTTTTCATGAGGTATATTATAAACGTTTTTGTATTTACTGTAACACGTTTGTTTATATTAAACATTTGGTTTATGTATTCTTGTTTCACTTATAATAATGATCACTACTTACATAGTAACATTCAAACATTAACAATTTTACATCAACCAAACCCATGTATTAAATTTGAGAGATTCTTTGTTAGAAGAGTATGAAGTTCCCTGAATGTTCTTCGTTGATTGTCCTAAACACTGAATTTAAATCTTTGTCTATAGCATCTCTCTCTTTGTAAGAACCGCTATTGTTATTTTTTCGGTACATTCACTGAGATATGAGACGTAAATAAATAAATTACCTTAAGTTTGGTAATTCTTCTTTATAAATATCTATTTTACTCATTAGTGACTAATGTGTCGTAGGTAAACTAGGTTAAATCAAAAATAGACCAAATGTCAATTATTTTAAGACTACTAAGTTATTTTATTGATACCAAAATTTTAAGTAAAAAGAAGGGACCACCGAGTCTGGTATTCCTTAGATGAACGTTACACTCTCTGGACCTAAGTTAGGGACCCAGGTCTTCCAGGGAACCTCTTCCTTTACCGTTGGGTGACATGATAAGAACGGACCTTTTAGGGTACCTGTCTCCTCGGACCATCTGATGTCAGGTATCGCAGTGTTTCTGAACCTGTGTTGACTCGCTGATTGTGATTCTAGGTAAAATGACACCGAGATAACCTTTCTTTCTTTCTGTATTACACTCATGAAAAATGATGTAAGTGAAATAAATTGATATAATCGACATGACGACGACGACGACGACGACGACGACGACGACGATTCAACGAAGTCAACACAGGTTCAGACACGCTGGGGTATCTGCCGTCGGGTGGTCAGAGGGGGCAGGGACCTTAAGAGATCCGTTCTTGTGACCTCACCTAACGATAAGGGAAAAGGTTACGGACTTTCACTTTTCAGTTTCACTTCAGCGAATCAGAACAGGTTGAGAATCGCTGGTGTACCTGACGTCGGGTGGTCCGAGGAGGCAGGTACCCTAAAAGGTCCGTTCTCATTACCTCACCCCACGGTAACGGAAGAGGCTAATCGACCTGTATAAGTTCGTTTAAAACTGATGATCACTGTCCTCTATTTTCGTCAAGTCAAGTGAACGATTCAGTACAGACTGAGAAACGTTGACGTACCTGACGTCGTGTGGTCCGAAGGGACATGTAGTGGTTAAGGGTTTTAAACGAGTTTAAGTGTAGGTAGTTTTGTCACTCCGGTAGAGTAAGAGACGGTAGGGGAAGAGACGGACGGAAGTCAGAAAGGGTCGGTAGTCCCAGAAAAGGTCACTCAGTCAAGAAACGTAGTCCATCGGTTTCATAACCTCAAAGTCGAAGTCGTAGTCAGGAAGGTTACTTATAAGTGTTGACTAAAAGAAATCCTAACTGACCAAACCATAGGATCGACAGGTTCCCTGAGAGTTCTCAGAAAAGGTTGTAGTGTCAAGTTTTCGTAGTTAAGAAGTCACGAGTCGAAAGTATCAGGTTGGGAGTATAGGTATGTCTTGATGACCTTTTTGGTATTGAAACTGATCTGTCTGGAAACATCCGTTTCATTACAGAGAAAAGAAATTATACGACAGATCGAAATAGTATGAAAAAGAAGGTTCCTCGTTCGTAGAAAATTAAAGAACCGACGTCAACGGTAGACGTCACTAAAAACTCGGATTCTTTTTTTTCAGACAGTAACAAAGGTAACGAAGGGGTAGATAAACGGTACTTCACAACTCTGACCTACAGCATTAGAATCATAAAACTTACAACTCAAAATTCGGCTGAAAAAGTAAGAGTCTGATTGTGAAAGTAGTCTCCGAAAGTCAAGAAGAAGTGAGAAGACAGTATTCCCACCACAGTATGGAGTATTCCCACTCCATTAACTATAAAGAGGACCGTTAGAACTAAGGTCGAACACGAAGTAGGTCGGATCGTAAGGTGCACTACATGAGACGTTTATTCAATTTACTCGTCTCACTGTCATATGTCGGAAGTACATCAGGAAAGGTTAACCCTTGGCCAGGTAACAAGGTACAGACCAAGATTGACAACGATGAACTATACGTATGTCTAAAGAGTCGTCCGCCCATTCCACCAGACCATAAGGGTCTTAAAAGGTGTCAAAAAACAATATGCGTGTAGTTTCCGAAACCGTATCAGTTATTTCGTCTTTATCTACGAAAAAACCTTGAGAGAACGAAAAAACTACTAGGTCATCTACAATCGTTAAACTGGAGACCAAGGAGACGAAAAAGCTTTAGGTCGAACTTCTAGTCCTTCAAGAACCAAGTGTATGACAACTTCGGATCGAAGCTCTTAAAACTTGCAATGAAACGATCACACACTCTATTTACGTTAACACACCATCAAACTCGTAAGAAACCGTAACGGAAAGAGACCCTAACCTTACTTTTGGCTGGAAAAGGTATGGACACCGGTGACGACTCAAAAGGTTTAAACGACTGTATAACTCACGTCGTGAAAGTGTCGTAACAGAAAATCCTAAACTTTATCGAGTCGACCTTAAGGTAGTGGAGGTGATCGAAACAAGGAACACAACGAAGGATTC
This sequence comes from Capra ibex, assembly GCA_006410555.1. Lineage (NCBI taxonomy): Eukaryota > Metazoa > Chordata > Mammalia > Artiodactyla > Bovidae > Capra > Capra ibex. Next base: position 16,334,802 of record SJYO01048061.1, on the reverse strand, counting down.
CGGGTGAACTAAAATGTAAGGTCCTATAGAGAGATCCACTCACTAGTACGGTAGTACAAATAGAGTAGTACTTCTAGAAAAATTATATCAAGAAGACACATAAGAACGGTGGAGAGGAATTACAGAAGACGGAGGCAATATCGGTGTGGCAAAGAGAGGAAATAACACAAGTAGAAACGAACTTTACAAGGGAACCATAGAGATTAAAAGAACTTCTCTAGAGATCAGAAAGGGTAAGATAACAAAAAGAGATAAAGAAACCTAAGTAGTGACTCCTTCAGAAAGAATAGAAGGAACGATAAGAAACCTTGAGACGTAAGTTTACCCAAATAGAAAGGGAAAGAGGAAATGGAAATCGAAGAGAAGAAAAGAGTCTATAAACATTCCGGAGGAGTCTGTCGGTAAAACGGAAAAACTTAAAGAAAAAGAACCCCTACCAGAACTAGTGACGGAGGACAAGTTACAGTGTTTGGAAGTAGGTATCAATAGTTCTCTATTTTATTCAGGACAGTTTGCATGACAACGAAGTACATGGGTGTAGGATTTGAAGTCTTCGTTGAATATAAATACTAATAAAAATAGTCACTTTGTCTATATAAGTGTAACGAGAGATAGTGAGTCTAATCATAAAAACAAACAACGAATCGACACAACCTGAGAGACGTTGAGGTAACTGAGATCGGACCGTCCGAGGAGGTTAGTACCCTAAAGGGTCCGTGACCTCACCCAACGGTAAAGGAAGAGGTCCCCTAGAAGGACTGGGTCCCAAACTTGGGACCAGAGGGTGTAACATCCGTCTGAGAAATCGTAGACTTGGTGGTCCCTTCTGAAGACAGCGAGTCTCCACACTCTGTTTTAACCGACTTCACATTTCAGTACATAAGAACAAAAGAAGTTTACTCTTCGTTTTATCCAAATAACTTTTGAATTGGAGAAGAATAATTATTACAGAAACGAAAGATATATAGTTAATTTTGGTAAAATATCATTGAAAATTAAAAATAGTAATACGTAACTAGACATAGGTGGTTCTCCGGTACTCGAAGCTTCTTATACATACTAAAGAGACTCTAGTGAGTCTTTTAATGGGAAATAAAGATATCATCTTATTTAATTCCCAAATAAAACTCAAACGTATTTTAAATTCTGAATCGTTAATTTTTTTTTTTTTCTCACATCATACTGGTCTACTGATAAAGGAGTCTTTTACAAATTTACATCTAACATAACTCTACAGTACAAAATATAATGACACACACGACTCAGAGAGTCAGTACAGACTGAGAAACACTGTGGTACCTGACATCGGGTCGTCCAAAGAGACAGGTATCCAAAGAGGTCCGTTCTTATGACCTCATCCAAAGGAACGGGAGAAGGTCCCCTAGAAAAGTTGGGTCCCTAGTTTAGGTCCAGTAGACGTAACGAAGAAATGACAAACTCGGTGAAAATAAGTTAATACAAAGTCGAAATACTTTCGTTCCTGATAGATTATATTATATACAAAGAATTTATATCAAAAATCAAATATAACTCCACATCAACTAAATGTTACAATATAATTAAATTCCACATACCATTTCACTAATTCAATACGTATATGGATTATACAGAATGTAAAATAAGAAAACAGTTCGTTTATTTAGATCACGTGAACAAATTTTAATAAATAAAGTCTATAACGATAAACGGATCGTATATTGTCGTTTGCAAGTCGAGAGTAGATATATGTTGATTTTATACTTTATAAGTTTTTCATACTTTAATAAATTTGGATTAATACGATAATAGACGAAATAAACAGTATAATACTAATGTGATATAAAGAACTAAATTCCTTCTCTATTAAAAGTTTAAAAGAATGTAAAATACAATCAAACTGTTAATAGAGTAAGAATTTCTCATTAAAAGAGTCGATGTTTATACTGTAATTAACGAACTAAAATAATTATTCTTATCTTCTTTAAAAATTTTCTTATAAATTATAAAGTGAACCATCTATTATAATCACTAAATAATTAATTTTCGACAATTAATAACTTTTATTAACTATAAAACGTACTTTTTACAAATCTAGTATATATTTTATGTAAGTTGTCTTACCGGTTTTGTCCAGTTTTAAAGATTCCTTTTTTATAAAGTTAATTACTTTTAGGATAAATAGAGAAAGTTACCTTTTGTATATAATAACGGAATTTTTGTCGAATCCATAGATCTTTTATTAAGGAGATTATTGTCAAGGAGTCGTAGAATTGTAGTCCCCGATTATTCGGACTGTTGTATCCCTTTTTAATTCGACGAAACTTTTAAGTGTCTTTCTCCTCCGATTGTTTTATTTAACATAAAAATTTCTTTTAGTAAATAGACTAGTTTAGAAGAACTAACAAAATTCCGTAAACCTAACTTTAAAATTGGAAATTTAGGAAACAAAAATAGAAAAAGAAAATTTAGATTGTTTTTGATTTCACTAACTTTATTTGTCGATTAAGACAGAGAATTTTTCTTAAATTCAATGTTGTTATATACAGTGATTAAGAAATTTTGAATTTGTAAAATCTCTTTTACATCGGGCTTACTTTGTTTCCGTACTGGATTTGGTACATTACTTAAATCCCTCATATATAAAAATACATGACTTTTTTATAAATTAAGTTACTGATTGGACCAACATGTGTACAGTAGATATTTTGAATGTGGTAGGTTATTTTACGTTATGAATTAGTATCCAAAATCGTTACGGATATCTTAAAATGAGTGTCATCATTTATATAATTCCACACTAACTATATAAAGTTCGTATTATAAACAAAATTTCTATAACTAATTATATAAAACGGTCGTTAGAAGACTTAGGGTTTATCAAAGATAATACGTCGTTTACGAAAACTTGACACCACAACCTCTTCTGAAAACTCTCAGGGAGCCTGACGTTCCTCTAGGTTGGTCAGGTAGGATTTCCTCTAGTCAGAACTTATAAGTAACCTTCATGACTACGACTTCGACTTTGAGGTCATGAAACCGGTGGAGTACGCTTCTCAACTGAGTAACCTTTTCTGAGACTACGACCCTCCCTAACCCCCGTCCTCCTCTTCCCTTGCTGGCTCCTACTCTACCGACCTACCGTAGTGACTGAACTACTGCACTCAGACTCACTTGAGGTCCTCAACCACTAACTGTCCCTCCGGACCGCACGACGCTAAGAACCCCAGCGTTTCTCAGCCTGTGCTGACTCGGTGACTTGACTTGACTTGACTACGTTGTTTGTCAACTCTCCATAGAAAGTTGAAAAAGTCACAACAAAGAGCGTAAATTCTGTCTTCATGGTTGAATCCAAGCTATTTGACTATTTCTCCGATACTCCTTCGTACGTTTCGTATGTAGATTGTTCCTGAAAATAAGTCTGATATCTTCCTTGTCAAGATTGAGTTTTTACTTTTCTGTTTTTCTTTGGTTAATTTTATACCTTTACGATACTTATTTATTGAAAGGTTTCATTTATATACTTACCGACCCTTTCGTGTATGTTTATGTGAGTTGTAAAAATCGGGCAGTTACTTTAAGTAGAGTTTTAACATTAACTTCTCAAGAAATGAGATAATCCTACTACCAGTATTATTAGTAGTGGTTTAATGTTGTTGTTATTATATTGTTCACAACCACTCTTACGCTCTTTTAGTCTTAGGAGTACGTGACTACCGTTCTGTACGTGTGACTTTACGTTGGTGAAACAATTTCTCAGAACAATAAAGAGGTTTACAACTCATGTCCATGATACGTTAGGTCGTTAAATTGAAGTTCCAATAAATGAGTTCTTTTTAGTTTTGATATAAATGTGTTTTTGGATAAGTGCTTACAAGTTTCCACGTAATAGGTATCGTCACTTTTATATCTTTGTTGGGTTTACGAGTAGTTGACTACTTCCCTATTTAGTTTAGACCGTATACGCATGCTACTTTACAATAAGTCGTAATTTTTTTTTTTAGTTTACGTCTATATACGTTGATGTATTTACTTGGAACTTTTATAATACGATAACTTTTGTAGTAAGTTTATTCACTTCACTTCAATAAGTCAGTACAGGCTGAGAAACACTGGGGTACCTGACATCGGATGGTCCGAGGAGTCAGACACCTTAAAAGGGTCGTTCTCATGACCTCACCCAACGGTAAAGGAAGAGGTCCCTAGAAAGGTTGGGTCCCTAGCTTGGGACCAGAGGGCGTGACGGGCGTCTACGAAATGGTAGAGGTAAACGTACTTTACAGTCCTATTCGTTTAGATATCTTTTCTAACGAGAAAGGATCTTGAACCCCACATCACCTTTACCCATACTTAACGATTATCACAAAAAAACAAACCTCTCTAATTTTGTAAGATAAAAAAATTATATTTAAATAAATAAAATTAACCTCTAATTAATGAAATGATATAACATAACCAAAACGGTATGTAGTTGTACTTAGACGGTGTCGATATGTGTACAAGGGGTAGGACTTGGAGGGGAGGGTGGAGGGAGGGGCATGGTAGGGAGACCCAGTAGAGTCACGTGGTCGGGGTTCGTAGGTCATAGTACTTAGCTTGGACCTGACCGTTAAACAAAGTATATACTATAATATGTACAAAGTTACGGTGAGAGGGTTTAGTAGGGTGAGAGAGAGAGAGGGAGAGGGTGTCTCAGGTTTTCTGACAAGATATGTAGACACAGAGAAAACGACAGAGTGCATGTCTCAATAGTAATGGTAGAAAGATTTAAGGTATATATACGTAATTCAAGTCAAGTCAAGTCAACGAATCAACACAGACTAAGAAACGCTGGGGTTCTTAGCGTCGTGCGGTCCGTAGGAACAGGTAGTGGTTGAGGACCTTAAGTGAGTCTGAGTGCAGGTAGCTCAGTCACTACGGTAGGTCAGTAGAGTAGGAGATAGCTGGGGAAGAGGAGGACGGGGGTTAGGGAGGGTCGTAGTCTCAGAAAAGGGTACTCAGTTGAGAAGCGTACTCCACCGGTTTCATGACCTCAAAGTCGAAATCGTAGTAAGGAAGGTTTCTTTAGGGTCCTGACATAACTACAAAAAGACATACCGAACGAAGAGAGACATATTATCCGAGGTCAAAGTAGGTGGAGTAATCTTGACTAAGTTTACATAAGAAAAATTACCGACTCATTATGAGGTAACACATATACATGATGTAGAAAGAATAGGTAAGTCGACGACTACCTGTAGATCCAACGAAGGTACAGGACCCATAATATTTGTCACGATTTTGTAAGATTCCAACTAACATAAGTACCAATGTAATGAGATATTTATGTGACTTCGAGTAACAAAACATGTGAAATTTATCTACTTAGTATATCTTAGACTGAATGTAAAGTTGTTTGACATATTTAAAAACTTGTTAAATTATATGTCACCAGTATAAGTTACTGATTTGACTTTCGACATCTTATGTTTTACTTTCTTTCATATCACAGTATAATCCATTCTAACAACGGTTATTTATTAATTTAAATAAGTGAACTTTATGTTATAGTAAGTCTTATGATATATATATATCTATATTAGACGTACACACGTATGTGTGTTTTTGTGTACATATGAAGACAAACGAAACCCCTTTAACAAACGTCACTGGGAGTCTGTCCACTTACTTGTTCAGAATTTCATACGTAAGATAGGTAAAGATTTGGGCGTCAAAACATCATATAAATTGGTTAATTGATAAATTTTTATAAATGTATTCGATTACGTTAACACTATTAATCAGTTCAAAAAGTTCACTTTAAACACTGAGTCTCACATAAATTCATCATAGACTTTTCCATGTTTCGATGAGTCTCCTTTTGATACTAATTTGAAGTCAAGTCAAGTCAAGTCAGTGAGTCAGCACAGGCTGAGAAACGTTGGGGTACTTAGCGTCGTGCGGTCCGGAGGGACAGGTAGTGGTTGAGGACCTCAAGTGAGTCTGAGTACAGGTAAGTCAGCCACTACGGTAGGTCGGTAGAATAGGAGACAGCAAGGGAAGAGGAGGACGGGGGTTAGGGAGGGTCGTAGTCTCAGAAAAGGTTACTCAGTTGAGAAGCGTACTCCACCGGTTTCATGACCTCAAAGTCGAAATCGTCGTAGCAAGGAAGGTTTCTTTAGGGTCCCAACTAGAGGAAGTCTTACCTAACCAACCTAGAGGAATGACAGGTTCCCTGAGAGTTCTCAGAAGAGGTTGTGGTGTTAAGTTTTTGTTCTGTCGTTTTTTCTGTGTCTACACATATGGTCTGAAAACCTGAGTCTCCCTCTCCCTCTCCCACCCTACTAAACCCTCTTACCCTTAAGATTGTACATATGACAGTACATTCTTAACTTAGCGGTCAGGTACAGACTGCATCCCACGTCGAACGAACCCCGACCACGTACCCCTACTGGGTCTCTCTACAACACCCCTCCCTCCACCCTCCCCCCAAGTACAAACCCTTGCGTACATTCTTAATTTCTAAAATTTTAAATTTTTTTTATTTTTTAATTTTTTTTTTTTGGGTGTTTTTGTAGTAAATTAAGAAGCCACGAGTCGGAAGAAGTGTCAGGTTGAGAGTGTAGGTATGTACTGGTGTCCTTTTCGGTATCGGAACTGATCTGCCTGGAATCAGTCGTTTCATTACAGAGGTGAAAACTTATATGATAGATCCAACCAGTATTGAAAAGACGGTTCCTCATTCGGAGAAAATTAAAGTGCCGACATTAGTAGTAGACGTCACTAAAACCTCGGGGGTTTTTATTTCAGACTGTGACAAAGGTGACAAAGGGGTAGATAAAATCAATTCAGAATAAGAATTAGAATACTCGAAAGACCAAGACAATTGACGTGTCTATTTAATTAAGTCTTTTAATAATTATTGTTTATTATAAATTTTAATAATTTTTAGTAATATTTATTTTATTGATTATTTTATTAAGAAGAAAATAACTTGTAAATACTTAAACATTTAATAAGTAGGTCTAGCTGACTTTTGGTATACAAGGACGAAGAACGATAAATCCAATAGAAAAGGTTTCGAGTTTTAGTTTAGTCATTTCTGTGAATAAACAAGAGTTGAATTATAAGGGAGTTATTTTATTTTTAAAAATTATGGGATTTAACCAATAAAATTTCAGGAAAGAGTTACTAATTTTCGTTCGTTTGTATGTATGTTTTTATTTGATAATCGTCACATTAACGAGTTCCTAGTTTACCAGCTTTATATTCAAAATAGATAAGTTAAATACTGACTGTGGTTGTATCGAGAAAACTACGGGAGAATTTTTAGAAGTTCAAGAACTTAGAGTTTTCCTTTTCTAACACAATAAAACTATTGTAAATTGAAATAAAACGACTTCGTTACAATAAAAATTGAAATTGAGACATTTCGAAGACTAAATAATTTTTTTTTTTTGTCCATTCTATGTAAGGAGGGATGGATTATGTATACTTACAAAGTCTAAAATTTGAGATATAAAGAGTTCAGTACTGAAATTTATTGATCTATATCCTTCTAGTCCGGAAAATCAACCTGAATTTATTGTAATTATGAATTAAATACCCATACGTTAAAGAAGTCTAACTTGATTTGACCCTAATTCCTGTAACAGATTGGTGACACTTTATTCAAAAGGTTTTTTACTGTAGAATTAAAAGTACTCAATTAAAAATAAAAGTGTTATAAAAAGACACATAGATCCTAAAGACCTAGTAAGTGAACTATAAAGTTAGTTGGAACCAAACCGTCATAAAACTATTATTGTTTTCTGTTTAAGTGTTCAAAACACAGTAATATACGTTTTATCTATTCTTATATCCGTATTATATACGAGTTTTGATGTTCGTTGAGACAAAGAAAAACATAAACTTCACTGTAAAATGTAAACGATTATTATAAATCTATCTTTTTTATTTTTTACTAAAATGAAATTTTTGTCACTTATCATAAATACAGTAAAAATAAAATTCATCTAATGTGAAGGTACACATAGGTAATAGATAGTAGTAAATAGAATTGTACACAATCAAAATTCTCTATATCGTCACATATTTTGTTTTTTAGAACTACAATTTCCATTTTCAGAGAGTCAACACAGGTTGAGAAGTGGTGGGGTACCTGTTATCTCAGGTACCTTAAGAGGTCCGGTCTTATGACCTCATCCATCGGAAAGGGAAGAGGTCCCATAGAAGAGTTGGATCCCTAACTTAGGTCCAGAGGGGTAAAATTTCCACCTAAGAAATGATCGACTCGGTGGTCCCATTGGTTTCTGATGACCTCACCCATCGGATAGGGAAGAGGTCCCCTAGAAGGGTTGGGTCCTTAACTTCGTCTCAGGGGACGTAACGTCCGTCTAAGAAATGGTCGACTCGATGGTGCCTTCGGGGGAACTACAAGTCAAGTCAAGTCAAGTCAAGTCAGCGAGTCAGTACAGGGCGAGAAACGTCGGGGTACTTAACGTCGTGCGGTCCGGACGGACAGGTAGTGGTTGAGGGCCTCAAGTGAGTTTGAGTACAGGTAACTCAGCCACTACGGTAGGTCGGTAGAGTAGGCGACAGTAGGCGAAGAGGAGGACGGGGATTAGGGAGGGTCGTAGTGTCAGAAAAGGTTACTCAGTTGAGAAGTGTACTCCACCGGTTTCATAACCTCAAAGTCGAAATCGTAGTCAGGAAGGTTTCCTGTGGGTCCTGACTAGAGGAAAACTTACCTGACCAACCTAGAGAAACGTCAGGTTCCCTGAGAGTCCTCAGAAGAGGTTGTGGTGTCAAGTTTACGTAGTTACGAAGCCGTGAGCCGAAAGAAGTGTCAGGTTAAGAGCGTAGGTATGTATCGGTGACCTTTTTGGTATCGGAACTGATCTACTTGGAAACAACCGTTTCTTTACAGAGATGAAAACTTATACGATAGATCCAACCAGTACTGAAAGGAAGGTTCCTCATTCGTAGAAAATTAAAGTACCGACGTTAGTGGTAGATGTCACTAAACCCTCGGGGGGTTTTATTTCAGACGGTGACAAAGGTGACAAAGGGGTAGATAAAGGGTACTTCACTACACTGGTCTACGGTAATAGAATCAAATCGAAATCCGGTTGAAAAAGTGAGAGGAGAAAGTGAAAGTAGTTTTCCGAAAAATCAAGGTGGGAACTACAATTCCTTCGAATATAAGGTTGACCCGTTCAGTTAGATGTCTCTTCAAAGTCATCCATTATGCACTTGGTATAAAGTTGATTCTTCTTTCACTAACCGTAAGTCCGGTAAAGTTTATCAAACTTTCTCCGTAGAAGAGAATTCTACACTTCATCCAATCTGGGAAGTTATTATCAGTAACTTCTACTTATTGATCTTTGTCCTTCATTTATAGTGGTTTTAAATCGTTATAAAATTAAGGACCTTCTAACCGTTTTACCGACAATATGAACCTGGTTCTCCCTTCACCATTCTTTATTTCTTTCACTATAAGTGACTCTAGACCAGCAAACTCTGAAATTTACAGTACCAGTGTACATACATCGAGTCTGACATTTCGTAGACGGAAGTCACGTCCTCTGGGTCCAAACTAGGGACCCAGCCCTTCTAGGGGACCTCTTCCTTTACCGTTGGGTGAGGTCATAGGAACGGACCTTTTAGGGTACCTGTCTCCTCGGACCGTTCGATAAGCAGGTTCCCCAGTATTTCTCAACCTGTACTGACTCACTGTTTGTGCGTCCATTAAGATATTAGTCACCTTTGACCTTTTTCAAATCCCTTTCATTACGGTACATACCAGACTTTACGCAAATGATTAATGTGAACCTCCCTTCATACAAGCTTCTCCTTATAACTTCCGTACTTTTATTCTCTAAAATATTTTAGGATCCTCTCAGAATACAAGTAAGTCTCGTCACACTATTTCACCTGAACTATTTTTAACGAAGTATAGATTCCCGTCTTAATTCCCCTTCTTGAGAATTATTTTACACGTTCCCTTTGTTTAGATTCCACTAAATAAAAGAAATTGGGTTCAATGTATATAAAAGTAAATGATTATAACTCCTAATTTTTTACCTCAAAACTTTCCATATCCTTTGTATTACTCAGATTTTACGAATAATCCTCATATGTCTTTTAATATCACTACACCATAAACTTATAACGAATCAAAAATAAATTTATTTCCACACCTGATATCCATTACTTCCAGTATATTTCAAAGTATTCTATTACTGTGTTTTTGGAGAAAAACTTTTATAAATACCTTTCATGGTTCTTCTCTTTAGATCTTTTTTCAATAACTATGTATCCTGTATTGAGATTTTTACTGAGTCATTACAAATATAAGATTTTTTAAGATTTTAGTCTAATGTATTTTATATACGTCACGTGTGTACGTTGATTTACGTATATGTATGTATGTACGTGATTTTAAACATATGTCTTCTGTGGTTTTATCCACTCTAAAATCCATAAACACACTTTAATAAATACCTGTATCTCCCCTTTTGTTTATTGAGTTTTATCAAGAATTCCAATTAGAAGTTAATTTTTTTATTTTTATGTTTCAAGGGTTGGTTTTATTTATATCAGTTATTTTTTTCTGTTTTTTGGTTTCGTACCATTTATTTTTTGTGTTATTATTCTACGGTTTTAGTTAGGATTTAAAAACACTTACTTACTGATGCACTCGGTCGAATTAGCGGATCTAGTCTTTCTTGTGTGATGTATAAGGTTAAGTAGTATTAGTGTACTATATAAATAGTTTTCGTTCATTAGACTACACTAATCGTTACTAGTGTATCTGTCTTCATACCGATTAATAATATTTCATCTATATAAGAACCCGAAGTGAGCACCGAGTCTACAATTTCCTAGAAGGACTTTACGTCCTCTGGACCCAAACTAGGGACCTCTTCACTTACCGAGAATCCCCAAAGGGTTCAACCACGATCATCATTTCTTAGGTGGACGGTTACGTCATGTGAGTTCTCCGAGACCAAACTAGGGACCCAGTCATTCTAGGTGACCTCTCCTTTACCTTTGAGTGAGATCATAAGAACGTACCTTTAAGGGTACCTATCTTCTGGGACCAACCGATGTCAGGTACCCCGACGTTTCTCAATCTGTACTGACTCGGAGACACGTGTGGTAGGTGTCTAATATAAAAATTCCTATACGACTATTCATTTCCGTAAACACAAAATTTCTCGTTTACAACTCTTTGTTCCCATAAACGAAAAAGTAAGGTATTCATAGTAATACAGAAACTCCTTTTATGTTTGTAAAGTGAATCCTATAAAGTTAATAGGTACTTATTCTATTACTCGTTTCATAAACTCTGTCTCCATTTTATAATATATGACTCCTATTAAATTTCTCGTTAGCTGTGATACTCGTCAGACTAATTTACGATCGTCATATGATCTACCCTTTACTAATTAATAAGTACAAAGAAGAAATCTGATATATTGTACTGTAATTTATCTAATCTCAAAGGTCTTTTGGGGATTTTTACCCACTCTCTCCGTTAAAGAGTAACGACTCTTTAATTTTAAGTCAAACCCCGTACAACACTTAGTTTGTTCATATCTATAGGTTTTATTTACATCATAAATACAGAACCAGAGTCTTGTCTCTAGTGTCGAACACTAAGTCTAAACTCTCAACATCTTCAATTGTAAATAAACGGGTCTACAAAAACAAGGATGTAGAAACTATTATCTGGAAATACTACCCTTTACAAGAGGAGACTTACGTGTCTAGGTGTGGAAGTGGGGGGTGTACATATACTGTTTAAGGTCTGGTTAAATTAATAAAGACGATCTTTGATCCCGAATTCACGACATTCAGTAAGGAAATTGGAGAACCCTTTTATTTAATTTCAAAGACAACGAATTTAGACTTTTGACGGAAAGGTTGTTTAGAATATTTCCAGGCACCGATTCCAGAAGGAAATTAAGATGTTTGATAAAGGTAAAGAAAAACGATAATGACAACCAAAGACTTCGACCTTTTGTCTTTTAGGTTATTTAATAACTTTAACCAAGGTTTTTCACTCGATATCCATAATAAGGGACACCTTACTACACGAACCTTAATTTGTGACTCGACGTAAAGTCACTTACCGTTACTCGAAGACCAAGTATAAAAGTTTTACAATTTTCTTGTCGAATAAAATCCTTCAACTCTTTATCAACGAGTTTGTTACCAACACCAGTATATCCCGGTACTCAAATAACTTTCTCTACGAGACTCGGTGTTTTATCAAAGACGGTATCTTATTGAAGTTTTAATTGTGTACATAACTTCGGTACGAAATTCCTTCGATTGAACTGTACTGACTTTTCGTGTCACTCTTTACATGTGTAAGTGTATAGTCTACCTCTAGGACCGAGGTCCAATTTTTAGACCTCAAAAGTCCAGATTAACATCCGTTACTATTCCTGAAGTGGATCGTCACAATACGGACGGGGTGTAGGGCATATCACGTGTCGGTCACGTAACGTTCATAGATTCCCCTTAATGACAGTTCTTCCGTTCCGGAGATCGGTCAGTAAGAGAACCGAATAAACGTAAGGATCGGGTCCGTGACAATAACGATCCAAAGAAAAACACTTCAGAATCCCCCTTCAGAAGTTCATGGAGAATACTCTGGAAGAATATTCCCTCTTCTGTCTCTTTTGAACTTGTGTGCAAAGGAGTAAGACTAGACCAAGAAAAGGTGAGGATAGGGAAGGAGAGTGAGGTTCCAAATAATTGGAAGACCTTCAACCGAGTCTCAGGAGGTTTCTTTTTCTTTTACGGGAGATAGAGTGGGAGTTGGGTACGTGAGAAGGTACTCTTTTTTACCTTGTCCCTACCAGTGGTAAAAGAGGTCAAAGTCTGAGAACTAATATCGTAACGTCATTCACTAATTTTCAAATTGAGAAAGTAAAAACCGACCAACGAAATCAGTAGTAGAGGGTGTAGACCATCGAATCGAGACAGGGAAATCGAGTTGACTCGAGGACTGTAGTTCTACGAGTCGTATTCTGTGTCTTACTTTGGGTTACAAAAAGACATGAGTTTGACTTTCTAAGATAATAACTGGTACTGAGACTTTCACTCTAGCAAATAACCGTTGGATCTACCGACTAAGACATCCAACGATGTAATATTACAGTCAACTTAAATGTTGGACGACGCAGTGAGACATACTTGAACTTCCGTGACTCACTATGACTTACCCTATTCTTTGTAATCTTCTAGTGATAGTACTACTTATACTTTTCGAACCTCTTTACAGGTATGACACCTTTGGAACAGACTGTTTCGGTATAAGTGAACGTTTTCTTTTGATTATTACCAGTTTCAGTATTAAAATATTTTAAATGGTTTTTGGATCCTATTTTCGAGATATTAGAAAACCCCAAACTTCCAATTTTCGTTCTTATTGTTTCTCTTCCTAAAATGAATGTCTTTTAGATATTTAAATCGAAATATATTCTTTAGAATGTTTAAGTACCTAGACGAAACGTTTTCATCTATTTTAATACCTACACTTAAGTAAGTTATCCTCCAAATGTATATGTTAAGATTCAACGTCATATATACGGGGAATTTTATAGAAACGAACAAAAACCTAAATATACGACTCAAGACTTTTCTGTTCTAAATCTCATCATTCTTGAAAACCATATTATAATTTTTATAATTTTTATGGACTACCAATATCCGATTCTGTAAATCTGACCTAGATAATATCCGTACACCGGTTACTGGACGAATTAAACAGAGGGAGTCTAAGACCAGTTGACGAATAAGGAAGATGTATTATAACTTCTTTCAGTCTTAAAAATTTTGTACTGTTTTAGTCGTCCGGTCCTTACAATGTCCAACACCATTTTTAACCTTTGAGTTGTCACTTCTAGTCTTATTGAGACCTATTGGTACAAGGATACCTATTTGTACTATGTATCTTGGTATACTATCCTTTGTAAATTAGTATATAGTTCTTCACTTTTTTGTCCAGTCAATATACATGATGATAGATACAGATGAATAAACTGAATGTAGTTTATATTTTTGGTTGTTTATTTTGTCGAGGGTAGAATGGTTATGATCACTTTTATTCGGTACAACCCGGTAGTATAATTTTTGAGTGTCAGAAAGTGACTTAATCTCTAAGTATCAGAAAACGATCTAGTATTGACATCTAGACCACCATCATCATTGTGATTGTCAATACCATCATCGTCATCTGTTTCGTTGTCATTTTCAATTTTATATAATGGGAACTTCTTCGTACAATATTGTACGATATACATAAAGTTTCCTGTAACGTTACTAATGGTAATGGTAGTGGTAGTTTGTGCAGTTCCTATACCCCGTTAGGATCGTGTAATGTTACATTGAACGGTACAAGTTTTATTATTTTACACAACTATTTTTAAAACAACCTATGAACAAGGTCAATATAAACGAAGAGGTCTACACCAGAGGGACAACCTCTTTTATTTATATAAGGAAATGAAAACCTTATTCCGATATCCGAAAAGTTTACGTAAAAGAGTTAAGGTTCTTTTTTCACTCTTTAACTTTTAAAATTCTATACTTTTATAGATGGTACTGAAAAGTTATTCAAAGATTTTCTTTCCCCTCTGTACTTGTCTAACAAATAGTGTTCATTTGTACGTCAATGTTTTGTATGAAGTAAAATATCGGTACGTATATTACAGTTTTCTTTTGAGTGACAGAATTTTTGTTGTCTTCCTTTTTCAGAAAGAGTAGACCCTGGGTACACGGTGTATGTGACCAGACGACGTACTAAGAGGGTAGGAAAGTCCTTACTCTGGGAAGAGGGGTGTCCAAGACTTCAACACCTCTTACTTCTGAGAATCGACTCAGACCCTCAGCTTCTCTCTCCCAAGGGAGTGAACTACAGTAGTGAAAGGTCCCGATGGTTATAGATCACTGACTTTACGGTTATAGATTACTGACTCTTCGTTTTCCTTTCCCTCTTTCCCTTTCTATATGGGTTAACTTATGTCTCAAGGTCTCTTATAGTTCCTCTCTATTCTTCCGGAAGAATTCACTTGTTACGTTCCTTTATCTCCTTTTGTTAGTTTACCCTTTCTGATCTCTAGAGAAGTCCTTCTATAGTTCCTTTGTAAAGTACGTTCTTATCCGTACTATTTCCTGTCTTTACCATTCCTGGATTCTCTTCGTCTTCTCCAATTTTTCTCCACTGTTATATGTCTACTTAATATGCTTTTCCAGCATTACTGGAGGACTACCAGTAATTCTCCAGAATAATTAATGTTACCACATCAGTGAGTGGATTTCGGTCTGTAGGACCTCCCGTTTCAGTTGACCCGGAATCTTTCGTAATGAAACTTGTTTCGATCACCTTCACTACCTTAAGGTCGACTCGGTAAATTGTAGGATTTTCTAATATGACAATTTCACAACGTGAGTTATCCGGTCGTTTATACCTTTTGAGTCTTCATGGGTGTCCTGACCTTTTCTAGTCAAAAGTCAGGGTTTCTTCCTTTTCCGGTTTCTTACAAGTTTGATGTCGTGTTAACGTGAGTAGAGTGTACAATCCTCAATTACGAGTTTTAGGAAGTTTGATCCGAAGTTTTGTCATACACTTGGTTTTTTAAGGTCTACATGTTTGACCTAACTCTTTTTCGTCTCCTTGGTCTCTAGTTTAACGGTTGTTAACAACCTCGTATCTTTTTTCGTTCCCTTAATTTTTTTCTGTAGATGAAGACGAAGTAACTGATACGATATCGGAAACTGATACTCCTAGTGTTGTTTGACACGTATTAAGTTCTCTACCCTCATGGTATGGTGGAATGGACGGAGGACTCTTTGGACATACGTCCTGTTCTTCGTTGTTCTTTGTCTGTACCGTGTTACCTGACCAAGTTCTAACCCTTCCCTTATGTTGTTTCAACATATAACAGTGAGACGAATAAATCGAATATACCTCTCAAGTAGTACTCTTTGTAGCCCGATCTTCTTCGTGTTCGACCTTAGTTCTAAAGACCCTCTTACTAGTCATTAAAGTTTATACGTCTACTGTGGTGGGATTACCGTCTTCCACTTCTTCAAATCAAAAAATTTGATTTTTCGGAGAACTACTCCTACTTTCTCCTCTCGTTTTTTCAAGCGAATTTTGAGTTGTAAGATCTGATTCTAGTCCCATAGACCAGGGTACTGAAGTTCCGTTTATACACCCCTTTGTTACCTTTGTCACTGTCTGAAATAAAACCCCCCGAGGTTTTAAGACACCTACCACTGACATCAGTACTTTAATTTCCGGTGAATGAGGAACCTTCCTTTCGATACTGGTTGTATTTGTCACATAATTTTTCGTCTCTGTAGTGAAACGAATTTTTTTCAAGTCGTATCAGTTTCGATACCAAAAAGGTCATCAGTACATACCTTCACTCTCGACCTAGTATTTCTTCTGACTGTCGACTTCTTGATTACGAAAGTTTAACACCACGACATCTTGTGAGAATTCTCAGGGAACCTGACGATCATTTAGTTCGGTCAATTAAGATTTCCTTTAGTTAGGACTTATGAGTAACCTTTCTGTCTACGACTTTCGACCTCAAGGTTATTTAACCCGTGGACTACGTTTCTCGACTGAGTCACGTTTTCTTGAACATAGTCCTTTCTAGCTTCCGTTTTCCTTTTCCCCCACCGTCTCCTAATCTACCAATATATTGTAGTGACTGAATCACCTGTACTTTAACTCATTTGAAGAACTTTATCATTTCCTGTCCCTCCGAACCACTCGACGTCAAGTACCCCAACGTTTTTCAGTCCATACTGAATCACTGACTTATTGTCGTTGTTGACCACTTATCCCACAAATTATCCGGGTCGGACCATCGGAGTTCTGTCACGTTAACAAACCACATATGACGATCTAAAAGACTCCAGAGACAACGTTGGTGTAATGTCAAAAGAGTAAGACGGGTCAAGATGAAGGTAGTGTCAGTTAGTAAAAAAAAAAAATTCAACCTCCTATTAATGAACTGTTAAAACACCACCGGAGATGACATGTAGTTGTATTTAGTCAAAATTAATATACATTAGTAAACATAGTCATCTATCGTTTTCTTTGAAGGACCTACGTTTAAAAGTAGGGTCTCAGAAGAAGTGTCTGTGTAATTGAGTTCTAAAACCACACTCTTCATTAGACTCGTTAGTGAAGATTTCTTACTCTAAACCTTGGACTGACTGATCGTAACTCTCGTCTACTTCGTACTTTTCAGGAACGTACCACATTACCATGTCGAAAAATAACCCTGTGTTTTCCTTCACTTACATGACTGTCCACGTCACAAGATTCACAAACTCTTCTAAACCGTCTTCATTATCAACATTTTTCGTTCTTTAAAAGACTGACGGGGACCCCTTTTAAGTGTTCAAACTCTTTTTGTTACTCTAAGTTAGGTAGTTGTTAACTTTCACTTCATAATTATATTTTCAACATGTGGAAGGAACTGAGGATAGAAGACACTAGTCTTCTGTCTCATACTCCAGCTCCTATATAAAATCTCATAGTCTCGAAGTTTTATCCGACTTAAGAGTTGGAACTTTCGAGACGATACGGTTTCAGTCTCTGAACTATCCCTTATCAACCCAAGGACCCTGTACCCTATATATTCGTCTATTTATCTTGTCACAAGAGTAAATGTCTCAGTGATGAAAATAAATAAAGGATAAAATTACATCATCTGTAAATTTATACTAAAATTATTTTATGTCAATGATGGGGTGAGGTCACGGACCTCTTAGGGTACCCACCTCCTCGGATCATCCGACATCAGGGACCCCAGCGATTCTCAGCTTGTGCTGACTCACTGAAGTGAAAGTGAAAAGTGAAAGTACGTAACCTCTTCCTTTACCGTTGGGTGAGGTCACAAGAACGGACCTCTTAGGGTCCCTGTCCCCTCGGACCACCCGACGGCAGATACTCCAGCGTGTCTCAGCCTGTGCTGATTTCGTTGAATCGTAGTCGTCGTCGTCGTCATGTCGAAGTTGTAAAAGTTTATACTTTTATTGAAACATAAACGGAAGTCCGGTATGTGAGATGTATGTCGTTACCAACAATGTCCTATTAAACATAAATCAATCTCGCCCTGAGGCCTCTTCCGTTACACTGGGATGAGGTCATGAGGACGGACCTTTTAGGGTACCTGTCTCCTCGGACCTTCCGACGTCAGGTACTCCAACGACTCCCAGCCTGTGCTGACTCGCTGAAGTGAAAGTGAAAAGTGAAAGTACGTAATCTCATCCTTTACCGTTGGGTGAGGTCACAAGAAAGGACTTCTTAGAGTCCCTGCCCCCTCGGACCACCCGACGGCAGATACCCCAACGTGTCTCAGACTGTGCTGCCGTCGTCGTCGTCTCGTCCTGAGTTTATGGTGTAAGTAATTAAGGTTTTATTCCACGAAACCTGTTTCAAAGTATTTGAAAAGTTGGTAAATATAGTAAAGAAAGAAATTAAAGTGTTAACTTTATCAAAGTATCAACTTATTTTACTATGAATAGAGTGATCTGATGAACATCCTAATTATTATTTTTTCACATTCAATAATCAACGTCCCAGTCTATGTATCACTTGTAATTTAACATAACCTACGATAAACACACCCATTTTCATCATCTAACATTGACACAAGAGAGTTTTAAAGACTGTAACGAAGTAAGACATGAGTTAAAACTTACGTCATGAACTACTTTTAAGTTGAATAAAGACAAAATCCAAAAAGAAAGGTTTAGACTCATTTCAATAAAAAGATATAATTTACATTTATATAAAGGGAAAAGTGGTAAAAATACTACCAATCATCAAATTTATGTACGGAGTAATATCTGACACTATACACATATTGTCTTTCACTTAAACTATAAGGATTAAACATAGTGTCCAAGGTTATATATTTTACATTAGTTATTATACGACGGTCAGGTGTAAATTTTGTCACATACATCTCAAATGTAGTCTATATCTAAGGTACTGGGTGTATGAGGGGAAGGGAGTTTACAAAGATACAATTAAATAAATAACCTAAGTATAATGTATGATACGTTACAGGTTAAGTTAAAAGAAAAGTGAAATAAACATCAGTAAATAGATGAGAAGGTAATTAAGTCATTCGTTCGTATAAACCTTCACGAATGATATACGGTTAGGAACATGATATACGTTAGTAAAAGACCATCAACATCCTCGTCTTAGTTATTTATTATCTTCAACAGTCCTACTCCTATGTTAGACTTCATTAGGGTCGTGGTCCCGTTGTCTTTTTGTGGAAAGATTAAAAAGTAAATGACGTCTACAATTCAAAGACAAGATCTGTTCATAAAAGTCAAAATATTAACAATACCAATGTTTAATTACGATTACTCTTCTTAAATAAGTAACCGTATATAGTTTTGTGAAAAACTCCTTTCGGTTCCCAGTATTTATCCAATACATGTAATGTCTGATAAGTGAAGATACCGTCTTTTGCTTCTCCTTGATTTCTCGGAGAGCTTCTCCCACTTCCTCCTCTCATTTTTTCGGTCGAATTTTGGTTTATAATTTTTTGATTCTAGTACCGTAGGACGGGGTAACACGACACGAATCAGTGAGTCAGTATAGGTTGTGAAACACTGAGATACCAGACATCGGACGGTCCAAGGAGACAGATGCCTCTAAGAGGTTCGTACCTATGACTTCATCCAACGGTACGGGAATAGGTCCCTTATAAGGGTTGGGTACCTGTCTTGGGTTCGGTAGGTGTAACATCCACCTAAGAAATGACAGATTCGGTGGTTCTTCGGGTTCTTATTACCTCACCCATTGGATAAGGAAGAGTCCCTTAGAAAGACTGGGTCCTTAACTTGGCCCCAGAGGACGTAACCTCCTTCTAAGAAATCGTCTACTAGATAGTCCCTTCGGGATAGGTCGGGGTAATGAAGTACCGTTTATTATCCCTTTTTCCACCTTCATCACTATCTAAAGGAGAAGAACCCCAGATTTTAGTGACACCTACCACTGACGTCGGTATTTTAGTCTTCTGTTAACGAAGAACCCTCCTTTCGATACTGGTTGGATCTATCAAAGGACCCTTTGTCTCTATAATGAGACGGTTGTTTCCAAGTATATCAGTTCCGATACCAGAAGGGTCACTAGTACATACCAACACTCTCGACCTGTCATTTCTTCCGTCTTGTGGTTTCTTAACCATCAAAGTTTGACTACGACCTCTGCTGAGGACTTTCAAGGAACCTGTCGTTCCTCTAGTTTGGTCATTTCAAATTCCCTTTAGTCAAATCAGTTCCGATACTAAAAGGGACACCAGTACATACCTACACTCTCAACCTGACACTTCTTCCGACTCGCGGCTTCTTAACTACGAAAACTTGACACCACAACCTCTTCTGAGAACTCTTAGGGAACCTGACGCCCCTCTAGGTTGGTCAGGTAAGACTTCCTCTAGTTGGGACCTTAAAGAAACCTTCCTTACTACGATTTCGACTTCGAGGTCATGAAACCGGTGGAGTACACTTCACAACTGAGTAACCTTTTCTGAGACTACGACCTTCCCTAACCCCCGTCCTCCTCTTCCCCTGCTGGCTCCTATTCTACCGACCTACCGTAGTGCCTGAACTACCTTCACTCAGAGTCACTTGAGGCCCTCTACCACTACCTGTCCCTCTGGACCGTACGACGCTAAGTACCCCAGCGTTTCTCAGTCTGTGCTGACTCGATGACTTGACTTGACTTGACTTGACTTGTGACTTATGAGAAACCTCTCTGACTACGACTTCGACTTCAAGGTCATAAAACCAGTAGACTACACTCGTCAGTTGAGTAACCTTTTCGGGGACTACGATCCTTTCTAACTTCCATCTATCTCTTCTCTCACAGTCTTCTACTCTACCGACCTGCTGTAGTGACTACGTTACCTGTACTTGAACCCGATTAAAACCCACTACCACTCCATACCCTTCCGGACTACGTGACGTCAGGTACCCCAGTGTTTCTCAGTCTGTACTGACCCGTTGACTTGTTGTTGTTGTTAACACTGAACATTCAATTTTATATTTCGTTTCTACCTTATATTCACTGTAATGGATTTTAGGATAGTATTAAAATAAGTAAATTACATGTGTACCGACTTTTATTCCGTTAAAACAATTTCTCAAAGAAGGAAAGAAAGAAAAAATATCCAACAGACTCTACTAGTTCGAGATTTTATTGATTTTGCTTATAATGAGTCAATTCGTTTTTTTCTTCTTATATATATATATATATACTAAACTTAATGGTGAGATAACTGAAGTCGGAAAACTGAGATCAGACATTTTGTGTTAGTATTGTCGTTTAATAAAGATAGACTAGATACAATTGATCAAAAGAGAACCGTGATCGTAATATACTACGAGGATTTAGAAAACTATTCATAACTGAACAGAGACTCAACACACAGTTAAAGACCCTCAAACGTCCCGACGTGTATAGTAAAATTAGTACCAAACCGTAATTAGAAATACTCATTATTTTTACTCACGGTAACTTTTTATTTAACAAACTGACGTACGGTTAATAATCCATGATATGTTTCATGAATTTCAGAACACGGAACTCTAAACTATAATGATAAAGGTTGTATATATAAAACGACAAAATTCTGTAAAAATCGTATCCACCGTGATGACTATTTCTTAAACGTACGTTACGTCCCCTACGTTCTATTGGATTCAAACTAGGGACCCAACCCTTCTAGGGACCTCCTCCGTTACTGTTGGGTGGGGTCGTAAAAACGGACCGCTTAAGGTACCTGTCTCCTCGGAACCTCCCGATATCAGGCATCCCAACGTTTGTCATCCTGTAATTCGTGTGACGTTGTTGTTGTTACAATTTACTGAAATATAATTGAAGAAGGGTCCACTGTGATCACCATTTCTTGGGTGGACGGTTACGGTCTCTGTACTCAGCACCCAAGTCAGAGACCCAACCCTTCTAAAGGAACTCATCCCTTACCGTTGGGTGAGGTTATAAGAACGGATCTCTTAGGGTACCTGTCTCCTTGGACCGTCCGATGTCAGGTATCCCAACGTTTCTCAGCCTGTCTTGACTTCGCTGAACCGTCCGTGTTCGATTGAAAATCCATGTTCTAAGTACGTGAAAAAAGTCCTTTATCGTATAAAAACACACAATTATTTATAAACTTCTTTGAAAACTAATTTTGACAAAAATCTTTTGTAAAACTTAACTTCGGATGAATAAAAGTGAAAGTATCAGACTTTCCGAAATTCCTCTTCCAATATCTTAATTACTAATATTAATTAACTGGAATATAGGTCCATTTTTAGAAAGTCAACTTCTACTTTCTTTTAGTATTAGATATCTCTCTTTTCAAACATTCGAAAAAAAAAAGGAAATTTTTATTCGACTTTCTTTTACCACATACTTTCTCATTAAAACACACACCCACCTTTGGTTTGTACGAGTCAAGGATTCAGTACAGGGTGAGAAACACTGGGGTACCTGACATCGGACGGTCCGAGGAGACAGGGACCCTAAAGGGTCCGTTCTTATGCCCTCACCCAACAGTATAAGAGGAGGTCACCTAGAAGGACTGGGTCTCTAGTTTGGACGTAGAGGACGTAACCGTCCACCTAAGAAATCGTGACTCGGTGTACCCTTCAAGTGCACCTTTGGTTTCAATTCCCAACTTTTCTTGTCTCGACTATTTTTAGTAAAGAGTATATTCTTCTTTAAGTATCCTTACTTCAGATCCTTTTAATAACGTAAAGAACTATGCGTAATTGTGGAAAAATATTTTATATAAACTCGAGGGTCCTAAACCGGTCCATACATAGACGTGTCGTAACAGAACCGACATTCTTTTTGAAAACATTCTTTTTAGGAACCTCAATTTCCCTCAATCGTATGTTTACTTTCTTCTTTTATTTATTCGTTTATTTACACACTCTACAGTCTTCGACCATTCATCATATTCCTTTTTATTAACTTCCCATTCCCCTAACTTCCCGTTTGAGGTCCTCTATCACTCCCTGTCTCTCCGGATCGGACGACGTCAGGTAACCCAGTGTTTCTCACTCTGTACCGTATCACAGACTTGTTGTTGTTCCCCTAACACTATTCTTTAACGATGTCTCCCTTGACTGAAATACAAACTTTCGACCGTTAATCACCTTTCGTCTTTTTTTGACGACTTCATTTTGTTATCTATAAACCACCTTCTTGGATCCCCGTCTTTCTTGTTACGCCTCAGAGACCTTACTCCCCTATAAGTACACGTCGTTTCGACCATCTAACCACCTCCCTATCTTCTTTGTCTCTTCCCAACCTTCCAGACCATCCTTTACTCCTTCCTCAAGTGTGTCGGTATCTTTGTAGATCTAAAATTATACCCATTTATACTTCATTTAGTACGCTAAACTCGACTGTATTAGACCGAGAAAAAGTCCAACTAAATACCTTTTGTCTCACTTCCCTTACCAAGACAAAAATATAAAAAAGAAGGTAAAAAGACACAGGTCAAAAGGCAGGGTCAACCGTGTAAAGAAGGGAACATGAGGACGTCCCCGACTTTTAATTAATCGTTATAGGATTCACATGAGGTCTTAAATGTAGAATCCACCCGACCTTAGGAATTGTAAACTAATACACATAACGTTTAAACATATGTAGAATAAACTGAAATGGACCTTATAAACAAGTATAAGTGATTCTACGTTATTTGTAATTTATATTAAACAAAAGTGTGTATACGTGTATATGTGTAACTATGATTGTTATTTGTGAAGTATTAGAAATAGGAGTTAATACTGTGTTAAAAAATAAGAGAAATTAAAAAATTAACGGTCTATTAAGTTTAAGTTTATTAGGTTTAAGTCTATCTATTAAATACTTACATGTAATCACCATGATAATATAAAAATATTTTAAGTCAAACTTTGTCGACACGATTAAAAGTGTCTATACAAATTTTTAATAAATTATAGAGATAGAGACCTCTTCCGTTACCGTGGGGTGAGGTCATGAGAACGGACCTTTTAGGGTACCTGCCTCCTCGGACCACCCGACGGCAGATACCCCAGTGTGTCTCAGTCTCTACTGACTTCGCTGAGTCGTCATTGTCGTCGTCTAAAATGACAAAACAAAGTTCTAAAGAAAATAAGGCATCACATAGAAAATCAGAAAACTTCACATGTACTCGTGACAAACAGAAACGAATGAAGATCTGACGAAACAATCAATATATTGACACTTACTTGACGATTCATATAGATTAAAACGAATTTGATGTCAAGGTTTATTAGGTAGAGTTTACCTCAACAAAAAAAAAAAAAATTAGTCACCTCTGGTTCTTGTTTATATAGAACCTATGTACTTACACTTTACAAATGCTCTGGAGAATGTTCTTTTTTTATGACGTATTTAATATATTTGAACAAACCGAGTAAAGTTATATTGATTTAATCTGGAAGACATTGGTACATTAAGGTTTTTTCTAAGATTATAGATAGACTCAATAAAAAGTCGTCATTGTGAAAGGTCATATGTTAAAAACGACTGTTGCTGTATGAAAAGTAAACTAGAGATTAAAGAATCCAAACTTTTTGTAGGAATGGTACAGTAAGTTTTGTTAACGTATGTGGGTGTCTCTCGTTTGAGACTTACTTTACCGTACTTGATGATCGGAATAGTTTTTAGACTATAGAATCTGACTGTAATCACCGTCAGTGGTAAATTTATCCAGTCAAAGATTCCCTTTTATTTCACCTTTGTTTTAACAGGTTAAAAAAATATAGTTACCTTTACAACTCACACTAACCGTCTTCTTCGTCTAAGTGTTATCACTAAGTTATTTACCTAAACAGATTGAACTGGGACTTGTGAGTGAGACCCAATGGACCTTTTACTCGATGGACCACGACCTCCTTGTCCGAGTGAGGGGGAGGGAGGTAGGAGTATTGCCTTACGTGAATTCTATTATTGAGGTAACCTAAAAATCAATTGGGGTGTGACCTGGTAAGGTGGAAACGGTGTTTAAGAGTTCTTATCTCGTCGACCACAACAGGTTTCTAGAGAATCTGTTAACTGTGAGGTATCAATCTGACAAACGACAGGTTAAAATTTGACGAAATACAAGTCAAGTCAAGTCAAGTCAGCGAGTCAGTATAGACTGAGAAACGCTGGGGAACTTAGCGTCGTGCGGTCCGGAGGGACAGGTGGTGGCAGAGGGCCTCAAGTGAGTCTGATTGCAGGTAGCTCAGGCACTGCGGTAGGTCGGTAGGGTAGGAGCCAGCAGGGGAAGAGGATGACGGGGGTTATGGAGGGTCGTAGTCTCAGAAAAGGTTACTCAGTTGAGAAGTGTACTCCACCGGTTTTATGACCTCAAAGTCGAAGTCGTAGTAAGGGAGGTTTCTTTAGGGTCCCGACTAGAGGAAGTCTTACCTGACCAACCTAGAGGAACGTCAGACTCCCTGAGAGTTCTCAGAAGAGGTTGTGGTGTCAAGTTTTCGTAGTTAAGAAGCCACGAGTCGGAAGAAGTGTCAGGTTCAGAGTGTAGGTATGTACTGGTGTCCTTTTTGGTATCGGAACTGATCTGCCTGGAATCAACCGTTTCATTACAGGGACGAAAACTTATACGATAGATCCAACCAGTATTGAAAAGAAGGTTCCTCATTCGCAGAAAATTAAAGTACCGACGTCAGTGGTGGACACCACTAAAACCTCGGGGGTTTTTATTTCAGACTGTGACAAAGGTGACAAAGGGGAAGATAAAGGGTACCTCACTACCCTGGTCTACGGTACTAGAAGCAAAAGACTTACAACTCGAAATTCGGTTGAGAAAGTGAGAGGAGAAAGTGAAAGTAGTTCTCCGAGAAATCAAGGAGAAGTGAAAGACGGTATTCCCACCACAGTAGACGTATAGACTCCAATAACTATAAAGAGGGCCGTTAGAACTAAGGTCGAACACAAAGAAGGTCGGATCACAAAGAGTACTACATGAGACGTATCTTCAATTTATTCGTCCCACTGTTATATGTCGGAACTGCATGTGGAAAAGGATAAACCTTGGTCAGACAACAAGGTAAACGTCAAGATTGACAACGAAGGACTAGACGTATGTCCAAAGAGTTCTCCGTCCAGTCCACCAGACCATAAGGGTAGAGAAAGTCTTAAAAGGTGTCAAATAACACTAGGTGTGTCAGTTTCCGAAACCCTATCAGTTATTTCGTCTTTATCTACACAAAGACCTTGAGAGAACGAAAAAGGTACTAGGTCGCCTACAACCGTTAAACTACAGACCAAGGAGACGGAAAAGATTTTGATCGAACTTGTAGTCCTTCAAGTACCAAGTGCATAACGACTTCGGACCGAACCTCTTAAAACTCGTAATGAAATGATCGTACACTCTACTCACGTTAACACACCATCAAACTCGTAAGAAACCGTAACGGAAAGAAACCCTAACCTTACTTTTGACTGGAAAAGGTCAGGACACCCGTGACGACTCAAAAGGTTTAAACGACCGTATAACTCACGTCGTGAAAGTGCCGTAGTAGAAAATCCTAAACTTTATCGAGTTGACCTTAAGGTATCCTAAACTTTATCGAGTTGACCTTAAGGTAGTGGAGGTGATTGAAACAAGTATCACTATGAAGGATTCCGGGTGAACTGAAGAGTAAGGTTCTGCAGACCAAGATCTGCTCACTAGTGTAGTAGTACTAATAGACCCAGCACTTCTAGAAAAAACATGTCAAGAAGGCACATAAGAACGGTGGAGAAGAATTATAGAAGACGAAGACAATCCAGGTATAGTAAAGACAGGAAATAGTTCGGGTAGAAACGTACTTTACAAGGGAACCATAGAGATTAAAAGAACTTCTCTAGAGATCAGGAAGGATAAGATAACAAAAGGAGATAAAGAAACGTGACTAGCGACTTCTTCCGAAAGAATAGAGAAGAACGATAAGAAACCTTGAGACGTAAGTCTACGAATATAGAAAGGAAAAGAGGAAACGAAAAGCGGAGAGAAGAAAAGTGTCGATAAACATTCCGGAGGGGTCNTTCCGGAAGGGTCTGTCGGTAAAACGGAAAAACGTAAAGAAAAGGTACCCCTACCAGAACTAGGGACAGAGGACATGTTACAGTGCTTGGAGTAGGGTATCAAGTAGTCCGTGAGATACATAGTCTAGATCCGGGAATTTAGATAAAGAGTGAAGGTGACATATTAGTATTCCCTAAACTAAATCCAGTATGGACTTACACCAAAAGGGATGAAAGAAGTTAAATTCAGACTTAAACCATTATTCCTCAAGTACTAGTCTCGGTGTAAGTCGAGGACCAGAACAAAAACAACTGACATATGTCGAAGAAGTAGAAACTGTCGAACTACAATGTATCAAGTTAAAAAAAGGTAAATCGTTTCAATGAAAGTGAGGATACGGTATTACCCCTCGTTATACCGTCGTCATCATCAATGACGTGACCCTATATTTGGGTTCAAAGAAGACGGATTCAGTGTTATCTGTGTCTATATCCTTGGGTATTCACTATTCTTTAGTTATTGAAGATCTTTAAGTATCCACCTTTTTTCAAACAATAAAACTGGACGGGTCTATAGGAACTTAGTTTTAAATTTCTAATCTTATTCCTATACGTAGAGAGAGAGGAGTAGATAAGTAAATCTAATGTGTAAATACATATGTAAATATGTATATAATAATAAACCTTTTGAGTCGTCACGGGTGTCCTGACCTTTTCCAGTCAAAAGTAAGGTTAGGGTTTCTTTTCGTTACGGTTTCTTACGAGTTTGATGGTGTGTTAACGTGAGTAGATTGTGTGATCATTTCATTACGAGTTTTAAGAGGTTCGGTCCGAAGTCGTTATGCACTTGGTACTTGAAGGACTACAAGTTCGACCAAAATCTTTTCCGTCTCCTTGGTCTGTAGTTTAACGGTTGTAGGCGACCTAGTACCTTTTTCGTTTTCTCAAGGTCTTTGTGTAGATAAAGACGAAATAACTGATAGGGTTTCGGAAACTGACACACCTAGTGTTATTTGACACCTTTTAAGACTTTCTTTACCGTTATGGTCTGGTGGAATGGACGAAGAACTCTTTGGACATACGTCTAGTCCTTCGTTGTCAATCTTGACCTGTACCTTGTTGTCTGACCAAGGTTTATCCTTTTCTTGATGCAGTTCCAACAAATAACAGTGGGACGAATAAATTGAAGATATGTCTTATGTAGTACTCTTTACGACCCGACCTTCTTCGTGTTCGACCTTAGTTCTAACGACCCTCTTTATAGTTATTGAAATCTATACGTTTACTGTCGTAGGAATACCGCCTTTCACTTCTCCTTAATTTCTCGAAGAACTTACTTTCACTTTCTCCTCTCACTTTTTCAACCGAATTTCGAGTTGCAAGTCTTTTGATTCTAGTACCGTAGACCAGGGTAGTGAAGTATCGTTTATCTACCCCTTTGTCACCCGTGTCACCGACTGAAATAAAAAGACCCGAGGTTTTAGTGACGTCTAGTACTGACGTCGGTACTTTAATTTTCTGCGAATGAGGAACCTTCTTTTCAATACTGGTTGGATCTATCGTATAAGTTTTCGTCTCTGTAGTGAAACGGGTGTTTCCAAGTAGGTCAGTTCCGATACCAAAAAGGACACCAGTACATACCTACACTCTAGACGTGATATTTTTTTTTTGACTCGTGGCTTCTTAACTACGAAAACTCGACACCACAACCTCTTCTGAGAACTCTCAGGGAACCTGACGTTCCTCTAGGTTGGTCAGGTAGGATTTCCTCTAGTTATGACTCATAAGTAACCTTTCTGACTACGATTTCGACTTTGAGGTCATGAAGTCGGTGGACTACGCTTCTCGACTGAGCACCTTTTCTGGGACTACGACCCTTTCTACTCCCGTCCTCCTCTTCCCCTACTGTCTCCTACTCTACCAACCTACCGTAGTAGCTGAGTTATCTGTACCCAAACCCACCTGAAGCCCTAGACCACTACCTGTCCCTCCGGACCACGTGACAACAAGTACTACAGTGTTTCTCAGACTGTGTTGACTCGGTGACTTGACTTGACTAGTATATTTTGGAAACTTTTATAATACACATATAAAACATATAAATTTATCAAAACCTACATATATCTACAGTGTGTGTACATATGTAAATAACTGAAGGGTCCACCGTAATTACCATTCCTTGGGTGGATTGTCACGTTCTCTGGATTCTCTACGTCCAAGTTAGACACTCAGTCTTTCTAGTGACCTCCTCCAGTACCGTGAAGTGAGGTCATAGGAACGGACCTCTTAGGGGTACTTGTCTCCTTAGAATGCCTGGTGTCAGGTACCTCAGCGTTTCTCAACCTGTGCTGACTTCGTTGACTCGTCGTTATATGTAAATATATTTTATAATAGTATGAAGGGATTTTGTAATTATTCGTCTTTGGAGTTTTATCTCAACCCTCTGGTCTTTCCCCTCGAGAGTACGGGATGTGACTTTCGTCTTTGGCTATCCTTTTTCTTTCTCAACAGAACAAAGGACGAGTCCTGAGTCGGTTACTTTCTCGTACCTGAGAAATGAATAATATCTAGAGGAAAGGGGAGGGATGTTTTAAGGGAAAAGGACTTCCCTGAACGTGTATCGAGTGACACCAATATCCGGGAATAAACGTTAAGAGACAACTAGGACTGGTTCGGGTAGAAACGACCTCTTTATCGACCGTCAGATAAATAACGTCTAGTTGCAAAGGAATAATATAACTTAAATTACAACACCAATGAAAATTATATAATAAACGGTGACGAACATTTCATATCGTTAATATTGTCCAATATAATGTCATTATAATCTGAATTGTAGTTAAATCTAGACAGAAACATAACAAAATAGGATTGTCTTAGAAAGTTATGTTTCACATCTATATATAGTATCCCAAAGATTTCATTAAATTTATGCAAAAAAATTATCTCTATATTCATTATCTATTTTATTTATAAAATTTTAGAATATTTTATAATTATTGTTACTATCATAAGTACAGTTATTGAATTATCAATAGCAACAACGTAGACTCGAATTTTACTACTGAATTTCTGTAAATTTCACATCTAAAGTTTATTGTAGACACTAAATGTACAATATATTTTGGTTTGTTCCGTGACTTTTTACTGTAAATTCAAGATGAAAACTGTTATAGGTTTTGGATTTTCATAAACGAAATAATTGAAAACTAACTTTTTATGTGATTTTTGGAATATATATATAACTTAAGTTCTAAGGATTATTGGGTATAAAAGAGTCTTTATACGTATCGTACTATTTTAAACTACTCTGGTTACAATAAAATAATATACCTTCGTAGTAGTTAGAAGTTCGAAAAATTATTTCTAAAGGATCAAGTAAACCAATTCTTAAGTGTAATATACAATTTAGACTTGAGGTACGGAGGTCGTTTACGAGAACTTATATTGTTCAAAGTTTTACCTTTCAACTTCACAACGAACTTATAGAATGTCAGTTAATCTCATTTATGTTAATGGAAAAATTTAATTATCCTAGATCATCATGTTCATAGCTGACGTAACACGGCAAAATTTATATTTAACCACACTACAATCTGTGTCCTCAATTTGGGTCTTGAAAGTGAAAGGACTTAAGAAAACGAAAGATTTTATAATTGTTCACCATACAGTTTCATAGTCATGGAAGTCATTAATTTATTTGGATTGATGAACATGTCTAACACAATATAACAGGAAATTACTCAAGTACTTTTCAATACTCTAACATGTAATAGACTTAAGAATAAGTATCCAACCCTCTTTTCAAGAAAGGAGGAAAGATGGAGGATCTGTTTTAGTTTCCAAGAAATTCCAGATCAGTCTGTTTTCGTTTTTGTCCTTCTTTTTTTTTTTTTTTGTATTTGTGTATATAAGGATCCATTTTACAGTTTATTAAATAAAATAAAGTCATGTCTTTTCGTTTAATTACTATTATATAATATAAGGACGAAAGGTCTGTCTACTTCTTAACAGGTCAAACTCTAATAAAACGTTGAGATTATACTTCTACGTTTCGGGTTTGACGGTATATTTTAAAACACATATCGGATCGATAAAACTTTAAAAATACAAAATCAAAAATTCATATCATATATTCCCACTACTGCAGTCACTTTTACCATCTCATTCCTTAAGACTTTAAGAAAGTATTTATTTTAGTTACACTTTTGAACGTTTTAATAGTCTTGGTTATAAAATTTTTGAGATTTTTAATGGATTTCTGAGTGTTTAGACCTTTGTAAATAAGTTCTTTTTTTCACGACTTGAAACCATTCTTGACACTGGAAACACCGTAAAATCAAACACGGTAAATGTAAGGATAAAGAGATCGAGAAAATCTTCAGAATTTTTTATTACGAGACGTCCGTATCACTTGTGGTCTTCGGACCGTTGGTGACTTTACCCTATTTGTTTCAACCGAGAAGAAGTCTCGATATAAGAGTTTCTCTTAATATCGAATATATAAACCACAAAGGAACCTTCTAGGGTCAAAGTTCAGACGGAAACAAAGGAGACTAAACCTTCAGTGGGTTCTGTTTTCCGAAAAATAGGTCTCAGTAAATAGTTTTTAACAATCTCCGTAACCGAACTACAAGGTCGAAGGACTTTTACATCTATTGTCAACCCCCGTTTATCATCTGATTGATTTTTCTTCTTTTCGTTTTTGATCCTCCACTCTACAGATATATGTGAAACTTTTTACGACTATATAAGAACCTTTAGACCTTCCAGTATTCGTCCATATCTTAAGACACGTTCGGGTTCCGGGACCTGTGTAAATCCTTTGTGGACTTTTTCGGGATTCACAGTGTAGACAAACCGGAACTTGGAGGTGTGTTCGTCCTTCACTTTCGATTCCATATTAACGATAAGTAGACCAACATAAGACCACGTACCCCTACTGGGTGTCTCTACAATACCCCTCCCTCCACCCTCCCCCCAAGTACAAACCCTTGTGTACATTCTTAATTTCTAAAATTTTAATTTTTTTAATTTTTAATTTTTTAATTTTTTTTTTCTGTATGGTATTTTGTGTGTCTCGTGGAAGTGTTCGTGACCTTTAGATAACCAAGGTGCAAAAATTGTTTAAAAGACAGATCATCAATTTGTTGCTGATTCAATGAATCAAGTGTATACTGTTTCTGACATCTAAAACGTCTGATTTTAATCTTTTCAGTGATTTGTTTATTTATTAACTGTAACAGTCTCTTTAATTCCTTCTGGATTTTTTACATCTGTACAGTACAATTACCTAACCTTCAAAACTATAACAATTCTACCGATTTAAGGGGATTGAATACATGTCCAAGTAACGTTAGGTATAATTTTAAGGGTCCTCAGTAAAAATATCTTTAACTGTTTGCATAGGATTTTAAATATGTCATTCCGTTTCTTGTGTTTGTCACTTTAGTTTGAAATTTTTTCTGGTTTAAACTTCTTGAGTATGAAGGACCAATGATGTCTGAATGGTAATAGTTATATCACATGAAGACCGTATTTCTATCTGTATATCTAGTTACCTTCTTCTTAATTTTAGGTCTTATTTAAGAACTATAGAAACTATTCAACTAAAATCCGTTCCAACGGTTTTTTGAGTTATCATTTTATCAGGAAAGTTGTTTACCAAAACCCTGTTAACCTATAGAGGGATGTTTTCTTACTTTACCCTGAAGTTCAAGTGAGAAATGTATTTTTACTTGAGTTTTACGTAGTTTCCGGATTTATATGGAGAACACTCACGATTCAGTAAACTCAACACAGGTTGAAAAACGCTGGGGTACCTGACATCGGGTGGTACGAGGAGACAGGTACCCTAAGAAGTCCGTTCTTAGGACCTCACCGAACGGTAAAGGAGGAGGGCCCTTAGAAGGACTGGGTCCCTAGTTTGGAAGTAAAGGACACCGAGGACGTAACGTCCAGTTGAGAAATGGTGAACTCGGTCGTCCTTTCGGGAGGTTTTCGTTGAGTAGGGGAACGTTGACCCCGTCTTGAGCTTGGACGTTAGAAGACTATATGGAGAATTTTGGTCTCTTTAGTATTTTTTTTTCTTCAGATATACTGAAACTTATATGTTACTTATGAATGTATACTATATATTTCGTCCTCGTTTTCCTTCTTTTTGTATCCATTTCGTCTGAAGTAGTTGTATTTTTAGACACCAAATTTCTTGTGATAGTTCATCACTTTTATGTTGGAATAACTACCAACTTTTCCAAATGTTTAGAATATAAACTGTACTCATACCATGGATCTTCTAATTTTAGGTTCTTACTACTCATTGGGTCACTTTTAAACTCGTTTCCAAAACTTACCGTAAAGAAGTTTCTTTTGTACGTTTAACGGTTTTTGTGTACTCTTTTGTAATTTATATTAATCGGTGAACCCTTTATGTTTAGTTTTGGTGTCATTTTTGTTAGGGACCTTACCAATATTATTTATGTATTTTGTGTTCACGACTCCTCTTACATCTGTTTAACTTTGGGACGTATATAACCAATGTTATATTAACCATGTCAACAAACTTTTTATCCGTTAAGAATTATCTTTAATTATCAATTTATCGATGATGTACTAGGTCATTAAGATGTTGACCCATGTGAGGAAGGGTTTAACTTTTATGTACGAGTACACTTTTGAACTTGTACTTATAAGTATCGTCGTAATAAGTGATATTGTTTTCCAGCTTTGTCGCGTTTAAGAGAGTCAACGACTTATCTATTTAACATAAAGACACGTCACCTATAAAAATAGGTATTTTTCCTTACTCAATGGTTATTTCCCCCGTTGTACCTAATTGGAACTTTTATAATATGTTTCAATTTCTTAGGTCTGTGTTTTTCGGTGTATAACATACTGACGTAAATGTAATTTACACTTGTTAGGTATATCTATGTTTCTCCTAAGTAAAAAAGTCCCAGACCCTCACCACTCACTCCTTACTAACACTTACCCATAAGACAAAGAAACCCCCTACTATCTTCATAAGACTTTAATCTATCACTATTACCAATAGGTCGATACTTATACGATTCTTGGTGACTTAAAATGTGACATTTTAAGTCAGAAAGTTACTTTTAACTTAATACATAATTAAATCGTTTTCATGACTACGGTCTTTCTGACTGAGACGGTAAGTTGTACGACACTATAACCGATGATAAATAGTAAATAGACGATTTTAAGACCTAGACGTTGTACAGTCTTGTAAGACATATTATAACAATCCTTATATACTCCGTTATGTGTACGAAAAATTGTATGTTACCAATACTTTGTGTTATCTTATGTTATTAATACCTATAAATAACATTAAAATTACACAAGGTAGGAAAGGTATGGTCGTAATGTGTATAACTTATTATAATGTGATACTATATAATGACTCCTTTCAGGATAATAATTAGAGTAAATTACCTATTATTTTACTCCCCGTCTCAAAAATTCCTTTATCGGGTTCCACTGAGTACACCCACCTTCTTGAACCGACGTTTGAACCCATTAGATTAGGGTTACATTCCCTGGTGTAACGGTGTTAGAACTAAGGTACTGTTACCCGTAACGAAGGTACCTCTCCTATTCCCATAAAAAGAAAGTCAATTCAAGTCAAGTGAAGTCAGTGAGTCAGTACAGGTTGATAAACACTGGGGTACCCGACGTCGTGTGTTTGAGTACAAGTATAGTAGTCACTACGATAAGTTGGTAGACTAGGAGACAGTAGGGAAAGAGGAGGGTGGAAGTTAGAAAGGGTCGTAGTCCCAGAAAAGGTTCCTCTGTCATGAAGTGTAGTCCACCGGTTTCATAACCTCAAAGTCGATATCGTAGACATGAAAGTTACTTATAAACTCGACTAAAGGAAATCCTAACTGACCAACCTAGAGGAAAGTCAGGTTCCCTGAGAATTCTCAGAAAAGGTTGTGGTGTCAAGTTTTCGTAATTAAGAAGTCACGAGTCGAAAGACTCGTGAAAGACAGGTTGAGAGTGTAGGTTGTACTGATGACCTTTTTGGTATCGAAGCTGATCTACCTGGCGACAACCGTTTTATTACAGATACGAAGAAGTATACGACAGATTCAACCAGTATTGAAGAGAAGGTTTCTTGTTCGTGAAAATTTAAAGTACAAGTGTCAGTGGTAGACGTCACTATAACCTCGGAGGGTTTTATTTTAGAGAGTGACAAAGGTATCAAAGGGTAGATAAACGGTAATTCACTCCCCTGGTCTACGGTGCTAGAATCAAAAGACTTACAACTCAAAATTCGGTTGTAAAAGTGAGAGGAGAAAGTGAAAGTAGTTCTCCGAAAAATCAAAAAGAAGTGAAAGACGGTATTCGTACCACAGTAGACGTATAGACTCCAATAACTATAAAGAGGGTTATTAGAACTAAAATCGAACACGAAGTATGTCGGACCGTAAAGAGTACTACATGAAACGAATATTCAGTTTATTCGTCCCACTGTTATATGTCGGAAGTGTATGAGGAAATGGTTAAACTTTGGTCACACAACTAGGTGCAGGTCAAGATTGACGAGGAACTGGACGTATGTCTAAAGAGTCCTCCGTCCATTCCACCGGACCATAAGGGTAGAAAAATTATTAAAACGTGTGAAACATCACTAAGTTGTCAGATTCCGAAACCGTATCAGTTATTTCGTCTTCATCTAAAAAACCCCTTGAGAGAACGAAAAAAACTACTAGACTCCCTACAACCGTTAAACTATACACCAAGAAGACGGAAAGATTTAGGTCAAACTTGTAGACCTTCAAGTGCCAAGTGTATGTCGACTTCGGACCGAGCCTCTTAAAACTCGTAATGAAACGATCATACACTCTACTCACGTTAACGCGTCATCAAACTTGTAAGAAACCTCGACGGAAAGAAACCCTAACCTTACTTTTGACTGGAAAAAGTCAGGAGACCGGTGACGACCCAAAAGGTGTAAACGACCGTATAACTCACGTCGTGAAAGTGTCGTAGTAGTAAATCCTAAACTTTATGGAGTTGACCTTAGGTAGTGGAGGTGATCGAAAAAAACATCACTACGAAGGATTCCGGGTGAACTGAAAAGTAAGGTCCTACAGACCGAGATCCACTCACTAGTGTGGTAGCACCAATAGACCCAGTACTTCTAGAAAAAACCTATCAAGAAGAGACATACCAACGGTGGAGAAGAATTATAGAAGACGAAAACAAACCATGTATGGTAAAGACAGGAAACATGGGTAGAAACGTACTTTACAACGGAACCATAGAGATTAAAATAACTTCTCTCGAAATCAGAAAGTGTAAGATAACAAAAGGAGATAAAGAAACGTGACTACTGACCCCTTCCGAAAGAAAAAAAAAAAAAAAACTCAAAATAAATAAATAAATAAAAACCTCCGATTAATGAAATGTTATAACATATAAAAAAAATTAAAAATAGAAATTAAATAAAATGAAATGTTATGACATAACCAAAACGGTATGTAACTGTACTTAGGTGGTACCCACTCCTTCCGAAAGAATAGAAAGGAATGAGTCAAGTCAAGTCAGTGAGCCAGAACAGACTGAGAGACACTGGGGTATTTAACGTCCTGCGGTCCGGAGGAACAGGTAGTGGTTGAGGACCTCAAGTGAGTTTGAGTACAGGTAGCTCAGTCACTACGATAGGTCGGTAGAGTAGGAGACAGCAGGGGAAGAGGAGGACGGCGGTTAGGGAGGGTCGTAGTTTCCGAAAAGGTCACTCTGTTGAGAAGCGTACTCCACCGGTTTCATGACCTCGAAGTCGAAATCGGTAGTAAGGAAGGTTTCTTTAGGGTCCCAACTAGAGTAAATCTTACCTGACCAACCTAGAGGAACGTCAGGTTCCCTGAGAGTTTTCAGAAGAGGTTGGGGTGTCAACTTTTCATAGTTAAGAAGCCACGAGTCGATAGAAGTGTCAGGTCGAGAGTGTAGGTATGTACCGTCACTTAACAGTTGAACGTCTACAATTTCGACCGAAATCTTTTCCGTCTCCTTGGTCTCTAGTTTAACGGTTACAGGCGACCTAGTACCTATTTCCTTCTCTTTTTGTAGGTCATTTTGTAGATAAAGACGAAATAACTGATACGGTTTCGGAAACTGACACACCTAGTGTTTATTTGACACCTTTTAAGACTTTGTCTACCCTTATGGTCTGGTGGACTGGACGGAGAACTCTTTGGATTTACGTCCAGTCCTTCGTTGTCAATCTTGACCTGTACCTTGTTGGCTGACCAAGGTTTATCCTTTTCCTCATACAGTTCCGAAATATAACAGTGGGACGAATAAATTGCAGATACGTCTCATGTAGTACTCTTTCCGACCCGACCTTCTTCGTGTTAGACCTCAGTTCTAACGACCCACTTCATAGTTATTGGAGTCTATACGTCTACTGTGGTGGGAATACCGTCTTTCACTTCTCCTTGATTTCTCGGAGAACTACTTTCACTTTCTCCACTCACTTTTTCAACCGAATTTCAAATTGTAAGTCTTTTGCTTCTAGTACCGTAGACCAGGGTAGTGAAGTACCCTTTATCTACCCCTTTGTCACCTTTGTCACAGTCTGAAATAAAGCCCCCCGAGGCTTTAGTGACGTCTACCACGAACGTCTGTACTTTAATTTTCTACGAATGAGGAACCTTCCTTTCAATACTGGCTGAATCTATCGTATAAGTTTTCGTCTCTGTAATGAAACGGTTGTTTCCCGGTAGATCAGTTCCGATACCAAAAAGGTCATTAGAAAGGAATGATGAAAACCTTGAGATGTAAGTTTACCCATATAGAAAGGAAAAGAGGAAACGGAAAGTGAAGAAAAGAAAAGTGTCGATAAACATGGAGGAGTGTGTTGGTAAAACGGAAAAACGTAAAGAAAAGGAACCCCTACCAGAACTATGAACGGAGGAGATCTTACAGTCCTTGGAGACAGGTATCTAAAAGTCCGTGAGACACATAGTCTAGTTTCGTGACTTAGATAAACAGTGAAGGTGACAAATTAGTATTCCCCAAACTAAATCCAGTATGGACTTACCATATCACTAAAAAGAATGAAATAAGTTACAAACAGACTTAAACCGTTATGCCTCAAGTACTAGACTCGGTGTTAGTCGAGGACCAGAAAAAACGACCGATATATTCTCGAAGAGGTAGAAACCGACATGTCTTATATTAGTCAGAATAAAGTCACAACTGGTAGAACACTACAGGAACACATCTCAGAAGAGTACACAACAACCATCTCGTACAAACGATACTGGTCACACAAAGGAACCGTTTTGAGAAACGGGACGAAGTAAGGTATGAGACTCTGTTTTGAACGGAAAATGAGACCTATAGAGAACTAGAGGATGAAGACGTAAGGTCAAGGGATATTACTTTTCTTGTAGACAAAACCCCATTATCAAGATCTTCCAGAACATCCAGTAGTATCTTGACAAGTAGAAGGTGAAAAAGTCGTAATGACCAGTCCCCTATCTGAACCTAATGACACTATCGATTACTAAAAGGAACCTTTACTTGTCTCTAGTAAGATAGCGAAAACTCTAACGTAGGTTCATGACGTAAAACCTGAGAAAACAACTGACACTACCGATGAGGTAAAGAATATTCCCTAACAACGGGTGTCAACAACTATATTAGTTAGCAGTAGATTCAATTAAAGTGGGTAAGGTCAGGTAAAATCAAGTGACTAAGGATTTTATATCTGCAAGTGAAAACGGTATAGGACAAACTGATGAAAGTTAAATGGAATTAAGTACCTGGATTGTAAAGTCCAAGGATACGTTATAACAAGAAATGTCTTAGTCTGAAATGAAGGTAGTGGTCAGTGTAGGTGTTGACCCACAACAAAAATGAAACCAAGGTAGAGAAGTAAGAAAGACCTCAATAAAGAAGTGAGGTCATCGTATTACCCGTGGATCACTGTCCCCCTCAAGTAGAAAGTCACAGGATAGAAAAACGGAAAAGTATGTCAAGTACCCCAAGAGTTCTGTTCTTATGACCTTACCCAACGGTAAGGGAAAAGATCCCGTAGAAGGGTTGGGTCTCTGGTTTGTGTCCAGAAGACGTAACGTCCGTTTAAAAAATGGTAGACTCGGTGGTGCCTCGTCTTTTATTTTATCTTTGGTTTAATTTTTGTTATATTCTTACTTTACAAAACTTACGTTTTTTTGATATTTGAAGGTTTAATATAACGTCAAAAGACATAGTGTTTGTACTATTAGTTAGTTTGACAACTTTCTTTTAAGAATGTGTTACCTGATGACTTTGACAAACTGAAGTAAAGGTCCCAAGGATTCTCGAGACCATGGTGTCAGGAAATATAGAGTCACATCTTTCCTTAAGTCGCTAGCCGTTTCGCTATCTAATTTTCGCTACATAATCTTATCTTACGGAGATTCCAAATATTCGTTAGTCCATTCGTAACGGGACGGACTTCATGAGTCACATACACACGACGATAAAAATACTAGTTTCCTTCTGTCTCCTCTTACTCTTCTGGAAAAGACCGAAAGAACTCATCCGTAGTACGAAGGTAGTAGTCAATGAAAGGGTCCAACCCGTCTCCTTAAAAGAACAGGGATATACGTCAGGTAAGACTTCCTCTAGTTGGGACCCTAAAGAAACCTTCCTTACTACGATTTCGACTTTAAGATCATGAAACCGGTGGAGTACACTTCTCGACTGAGTAACCTTTTCTGAAACTACGACCATTCCTAACCCCCGTCCTCTTCTTCCCCTGCTGGCTCCTACTCTACCGACAAACCGTAGTGACTGAGCTACCTGTACTTAGACTCACTTGAGGTCCTCAACCACTACCTGTTCCTCCGGACCGCACGACGCTAAGTACCCCAATGTCTCAACCTGTACTGACTCGCTGACTTGACTTGACTTGACTATACCAGTCAGGTCCTGACAGTATCGTGAAACCTTTAAAAGAAAGTTCAGAGTCCTATTACTCCCAGAAAGTAAAACTTTTCTGTGAAACAGGTATTTACTAACAAAAAAACACACACGTGTCTAGTACAGGACCCCCAGTAATTGAATTACTGTGGTCACCCGTTCAACATCTGGAATAAGAATGATAACCAAACGACA
This sequence comes from Capra ibex, assembly GCA_006410555.1. NCBI lineage: Eukaryota > Metazoa > Chordata > Mammalia > Artiodactyla > Bovidae > Capra > Capra ibex. The sequence continues at coordinate 16,294,613 of SJYO01048061.1, read as the reverse complement.
AACCCTCGTAAGATGTTTCTTGTATAGAATCCCCATTGTCTCGTACAAAACCCCCAGAAATTGAGAGACTCGAGTGACCCGTCCTACATCCAGAGTACGATAGTAACAAAATAACCAAACCCCATACAGAGTACGAAGACAACGTACTAAATAACGATTCTTTTAATCGACCTAAAATAACAATTCGATCAGTTAGACCGAAACTACGGTTCGTTGAACAAGACGAAATCCTTAGTTCGTTCGAATGTAATAAATTCCTAAAAGGGTAACGAAAGAACTCACTAGTAATTAGAATAACATCAGAGGGTTTCGGGGGATTTCAAGGGAGAGATCGATTTTGAGGGATTACCCCAAAGATTCGGTTGATAAACTCATAGGATAAGATAGGGAGAGTCATGGTAGACAAACTTTAACACAAATAATAGTAAAGAATTTTCCAGTTAGTTAAATGGAGATCTTTGTTATAGTTATTATCATGTCTACAACACCGTTGATTGATTGTGTTCATATTAGAAAGAACTTGAACTTAGAGAAATTATTAAACGTTTGGTATAAATGTGTGACTGTTGATAGGAGGAAGAATTAATATTACATTACTTTATTTTTAGTAAAAGTTTTTTCGATAAACATTATTTAAGTTTGATGATTTTGAAAATTTAGAGTCAAAAGTTTAGAAGTATAATCGTAGTCAGTATGAATAAAAGGTCCCACACACTTGTCGATTTTTACTTAAGTGTGTACCTTTTATCATCCGTACTTTACCCGTTAATAAATTTTTGTAAAGGTATAATATTAATATGGAGTTTATAAAGTTTCGTAAGTAAAACGTGGAATTAAATTATCTATGTATTAATATACACACGTAAGAGTTAGTGAAGTCAATACAGAATAAGAAACACTGGGTTACCTACCTGACATCGGACAGTCCGAGGAGACAGAGACACTAAGAGGTCTATCTTATGACCACACCCAACAGAACGGGAGGAGGTCCCCTAAAAGGAGTGGGTCCCTAGTTTGGGCGTAGATAGTACAGAGGATGAAACCGTCTACCTAAGAAATCGTGATCACGGTGGGTCCTCCAGGGTCTAAATATTAACATTTATCTACCTATAAAACATATATATTGATATATGTCAAAATATCATTCATTTTTTGTATGTTTCCTTGGTTTACAAGATGAAAATTGACTTTGTAAATTTAGATGTAAATTTAATTGAAACTAAATTGAAATGTTATAAATAGGCCAAGATGTGATTATTACATATCTTATTTTCTGAAATTTTTATTTTTAAATCATTAAAAAAGGTCTTAATATATCCAATACTTTACAGATACACCTAGGTCTTAATTAATTAATTAAATTTTTTAGTGTTAAGTGTAATTATAACTTTTTAACTCTTACACAAGTCAATACGTTTTCAACAAAGAAAATCTACTTTTATAAATTGTTGTAACGTTTTATATGAAAAGTACCCACAAGTTCTCATTAAGAAAGGTAAGACATATTTTATTTTTGTTTTATTTTTATTTATTATTTGTGTATGATGAATATTTGGTGTTAAACAGACTTATTCTTTTAACGTACTTTGACGAACTATTATTAGACTTTAAATACGGATAGACGCTTTAAACGTTTCAGCCAATTCTCGTTTTAATTGTCTTTTGTTTTCGTTTTTGTACTCAAATTCGACAACTAGTTATTATATCTTGTTGTTGTTGTTGTTTTTAATTGTGTACCTTGTTGTTTTATGGTGAGTAAATACTTCCAATTATTGGTGATCGGTGACTCTTTTTGGCTTCTTGTGTTTGTCTTAAGTTAGTGTTCAGAATGACTTCAATAGGTGCCCTCTAGACGGGATGTTGTCAAGTGTCGTTTCACTAATTTAATTTACTTCAAATTCCTTCGAATGTCCTCTAAACTAAGTACCGACATGTATAATATACAGTCAGTCCATAAATCGTGCATATAGTCTTACTGGGGTTCTTCTTTCCCCCCCTAGGGAAAGAAACAAATAAGTCTATTTGTTACTCATTCCATCAAGTCTTTGAATGTTGTAGGATGCCCGTTATCCTTTTGTTTCCATTTGATGAAACAAAGTGACAACCACTCCTTTGATTGGACACATAAGGGGACGATAAGATATAAAAGAGTTGTGAAGTTGGTCCGTATTGACAGGATCCTACAGTTGGTGGTAAAAATATTTGTAGTTCAAAATTACTTTACCTCGTTCCAGTAAATATTTAGTTGTAAAAAATCGTTTTGTAAACTTTTTATGTTTGTCGGTAACCTTTACTCGGTCGTGTAAAAAAGGAAATCAACAGTCTCTTCCTGTACGGAATCCGTTAAAACATCCACGACATCATAGAACTTATTAAAAAAGAAAATATTGGTTTGTATAATCTTCATATACGATAAGGTCTGACTATAATATTACTAAAGCACTCACTGTATGTACCCACACAAGTGAAGTCAAGTCAAGTCAGCGAGTCAGTACTGGTTGAAAACGGTGGGATACCTGACGTCGTACGGTCCGAAGGGACAGGTAGTGGTTGAGGGTCTCGAACGACTTTGGGTACAGGTAGCTCAACCACTACGGTAGGTTGGTAGAGTAGAAGACAGTAGGGGAAGAGAAGAACGGAAGTTAGAAAGGGTCGTAGTTCCAGAAAGGGTTCAGTCAAGAAGTGTAGTCCGTCGGTTTTATAACCTCAAAGTCGAAATACCACATATATATACCCACACATATACGTACATTTTAATAAATGAACAAACGTGTACACACACGAGAACACAGACTGAGAAGCGTTGGGGTCCCTGATATCGGTCGGTCCGAGGATACAGGAACCTTAAAAAGTCCGTTCTTATGACCTCACCCAACGGTAAAGGATGAGGTTTATGAACAAATCTTGACAATATTATTTTGACTTTGAATAAGTAACGTGAGAACTATATGATTAATTAAAAAATATAACCATAGTCCATTGTAAAGTTCGTCTTCTTTACAAAGTCGTAATACGATAAATGAGTAAAAATATTAAAGTATCTATAAATAAAATATTAATATTATAAAATATTATCACTTATCTCACCAATGTAAATGATAATAAAAAATCATGAGTGTCACAGTCGGACCACTAATGAAATTAACCACTTCAAAGGTTCTAAATTAAAGTACACATATCCGTTATTTCATTTGTATAAACAAAGGAGTAACAATTATGAAAACAGATGGTAGTCTTGATGTGTTACAAAACACAAAAAGTCCTGTGGGAAAGAGACTTGATGATTCAACATCTTTCGTTTCTAACACACACATACACACACACACACACACACACTCTCTCTCTTTCACATCCACACAGACATGTAAAAAACACAGAGACTAATAGGTTCTGGAGATATTGTCGAGTGAACATATTATAACGTACGTGAATGTTGTTATATTCCTTCTTTCTTGTGACAGAAAGGGTTTTACTACATCTTGGTCTTCAGAAGGGTAAACGGAGACTGAGGAATCGAAACGATACCTGTTAACTGAAAACGAAATTCATTACGTCTATTATGAATTTTATTTCACCAGTAAGTAGGTACGAACTTTCTAAGTAACCTTAGTGTAACGATCGATACTTATCTATTTGTGTAAGTCACCTCAAACGTCACGATTAATTTTTGACAACTAACCTATAAAACTCAAAAAACGATATCACAAAATCCAGAATCAGCTCTATACGTTCTATAAATCAACACCATACGTTTGTGTATCAACGACGAACACCCTAGATCAAGGGACTGGTTCCTAACTCGGACCCAGGAGATGTAACCCTCCCACCTCAGAATCGGAGACCTAGTGGTCCCTTCAGGGAAGTGGTCAGAGAATCGTTAGGAAAGACACAACAATAAAAGTCCAAAAATGAGGTGATGACGCCATCCAAGAATCAACGCAAGAACTCGGTAGGGTTTCGATAAAAGTAAGTACCAAACGACAGATTGACAAGAAATAGTACCCCTTTTCTTCGAACCAAGGGAATAAGACAGTAGAATAACTGTAAAACAGGAACCCTAGATTCCAGATAACTATATAAATTAAAAAAACAATTAATGTTCTACCATATACAAACAGTGTCGAGTATCTTGACACACACATCTTCAACCTAAAATAACAAACATTTTATACAGAGTAATTTACATTACACATTCCAGGGAACTTAAAATGTAGTTATAAATGGTTTAAAGTAAATAAGACTGATGAGTGACCCCAGGATCTATCTTCTCTAAAAAGAATACGTTTACGATTTTCGATGTATTTTGAAGTTACATACTAACTGTCTTCGGACGGGAACATCAACTTATACCAAATGACCTCGCTTTGCGCATGTACGTTCCAACGGTTTTTACTCGTAAGAGTTCTGTGTAACTTTGATTATCACAGTACAGGAGTGTGTCTCTTTCTAGTTGAGTCTCTAAAATAAAATATATAACAAGTCTTTAAACAGGAAACTGACAGTAGGTAAAATATGTACTTGGTAATTCAAACGATTAAAGAGTCATATTCCCATTCTCCCGTCATGAAAGAAACAGTTGATACTAAATGAAGGTTTACGAAGTCATGTCCTTTTACATTTTACAATTAATTAAAGTATTTACGTGTATTACGTGTAAACGAAAATACGGTGAAAAAAGATAGAAAGGTACCTTATGAGTCATATTCTCCTTTTTATACTACCCAAATTTTTTATTGAAAGATTTACAATATATTGAAAAGGAAGTCTTTCTTAAAATTACCGTACAATTTTGTCATATTGATGTCTTACTTCTAAAGTTCTTAACAAGTTATAGAAATACTAAATCCATTTTTATTGTAACCTCCAATTTCTCCTCTTTTTCTTTCATTAATCTAATTTTTGACAGAAAATAATAATATTACTAATGAAAAACAGTCAATGAAATTAATAATAAAAACAAACGTGAATCTTTTAAATATAAAAGGGAAAGATTGGAGTGTTCATACTCGAAGAGACTCTTACAGGTTTAAAATTATTAAAGGGAATAAATACTAGAAAATAGCACTGTATACAATTTAGTTGTATAGGAATTATAAGACGTACAAACATTTTATACATCACTCTACTAAATCGTAAAAAGATAAAATGAGAGACCGTTGGGACCAAAATCCTGTAATAAATATTTGGAGATCAGTTGAAACTACTACTCTCATAAGTCATCACTAATAAATTTTACATATATAGAAAATCATCCATTCTGGTTATTTCAACCAAATCATTCTCATTCTTTATCAATTTAGTCTGAACTTTGTTATCACGTTGTTACAAAACAACCTTCCACTCTGTCGATTGGAATTCCCAAAAGATGTATAAATTCACATTTTTAGGAAGTACAGAATTTTTAGAATTCTTATTAGTTTCAATTAGTTTCAATTAAACTAATATTTAAACTAATTATTAGTTTGTATAAGTTTCCAATTCTTATTAGTTTTCCCTATTACTTAACAGGACAGAAACGGATCTAACGTTATGAGTGTATACTCTTGTGTTTGTGTAAGGTAAACATATACGAAAGAGAAAAGTTATTTTAAATATCAGTCAAATTACGAACATTTGTTCTTTCAAATACGACGTCATAAACTTGTTTACCTCACGTTATTATAACTCCCATATGGGAGTACTCAGAGGACGTCAGGGTACTCCACCGGACAAAATAAAACAATCATTTTATTTTATCTTCCTTATCTTCCTCCTACATCCTCCTCTCCTATCTGTCTTTACTCTCTTACACGCCGTATTAAACTCTTCCCATCTGTCTTACATTCTCCGTTAGTCGAAAATGAGTACGAGTAGTCAATAGTCGCTTTTGCCTCAAGTCTGAAGGTAAATACACAGACAGGAAAAGGGAACTCATAAGGAGTCTATGATTCAAGAAGAAGTGTTACCAAATTTCTAAGAGATAAACGTATAATAAAACATAGACTATAATTAGTACGTATAAAGACATTTGGTTAATAAATGAAACCAAATATATATCAGGGTTGTAAATCATATTCAGTAGAAGCGGGTTAAAGAACCTATAATTCACTAAAACAACAACAAGATCAAACGTAAAGGTTACAAAACTTCTCCAACTCTTAGAGAAATACACAAATAAACGATAAATATCACCTCCAGAGAGTCAGTACAGACTGAAAAACACTGGGGTACCTGACATGGACGGTCCGAGGAGACAGGTACCTTAAAAGGTCCGAGGAGACAGGTACCTTAAAAGGTCCGTTCGTATGACCTCTTCCAACGGTAAGGGAAAGGGTCCCCTAGAAGGACTGGGTCCCTAACTTGGACACAGAGGACGTAACGTCCGTAGAAGAAATAGTAGACTCGGTGGTCTCTTCGGGTTTTTCACACACGAATCAGCGATAGTAAGGTTGGGAAACACTAGGTAACTTGGCCTGGGTATCAGGAAGTCCGAGGAGACAGGTACCTTGAACCTGTAAATAAATATTAAATATATTGGACCTGTAATAACGATGAATATTACAAGAGATTTAATAGAGATGTATGGAAAAAAAGCCAAACATAACTAAACACATGATATTTAACAATACATCATTTACCATCACTAGGAAGTAAAATATATAAAATATATATAATCCGGTTTTTCGAAAAGAAATTATAGAATAACTTTTTGGACCTACTCGAAAAACGGTTTTGTTATTAAATAAGACGACACATAACAGTAAGTAACAGGAGTATACATAAAACTCACTAGAATTACACCAATACCAAATACAAAACAAAACTATGTTGTGGATAAAATCTTTATTAAGAGATTCTATCTTAAAATTACTGTAAAGGATCTGAAAGACTAGGGTCAAAGGTTATAAGTATGAAGTCAGAATTAGTTAATTATAAATAAAAACACGGATCTATAAATCATTCGATAAAAGGAAAGGCTATTGATAAAATGTGTCTTAACAAAAGATTAACAACCAAATTACTATAAAAGGATGACTTGTTACTATGTCTAATGAAAAAGTACACTGATGGGTCCTGTAAACAGACAAAAGACAACACTCCTAAAATAAGTTCATTAAATGAAAACACGGAATATAAACGAATATTCTTAATAAAAATATGGGACCATGTTTAAGATCCTTCAAAATTTAAGATATTTATGTCATAGTAATTTACTTCAAAAAAATTTCACATAATTTTTAATTGTAGTGTTATAAAACTGTTAGTAACGAATGTAATAGAACACATTCTTTATAAATTTATTGAAGATCCAACGTTACTACGAAAACACACAAGTTGACCTTCCGAATTTAAATTTAAAAATTTAGAAACGTAAATCCAGAGATTATGTAGAGTTTAAAACTTATTCCATACTCCGTCCAAAGAAAAATGGTATACTTATAAGTCATCACGGTAGTAATAAAGTAAATTTTTTAAGAAGAAGTTTATTTAACAAATCGTGAAATTTTTTTTTAGATGAACAAAAAATTCATACAAAACAATACATGTGAACTGTAAGACTAGGTAACTAGATCAAAAGAAGGAAATACGGTTACGGTATAAGAGAACTAAAGATATTCAAATATCGATCTAAACTGTGATTACTTTACGTTCAAGAAGTTGAAACGGGAAAAAACAAACCCAAAAACAAAACTGGAGGATCAAGAAATGTAAAGATACATGTAAAATCACAATTAAAGAGTTAAACAACGATGACAAGACAGTGATTCAACACAGACCGAGAAATACTGAAGTTCCTGATGTCGTGTCGTCCGAGGGGACAGGAAGTGATAGAGGGTCTCAAACGAGTCTAAGTACAGGTAACTCAACGACTACGATAGATTGGTAGAATGGGAGACGATGGGGGAAGAGGAAAACGGAAGTTAGAAAGGGACGTAGTCCCAGAAAACGTTACTCAGTCGACAAACATAGTCCACCGATTCCATGACTTTAAAGTTACACGACGTTGATACATAGTAAAACCGCTTAGTAGATTATACATTTGTAAAATTAATTGAACGAACTCAAATACTGAAAGTAGAAACTTTTTATAATTGTTATTATATTAATTGTTTAAAAGACGGTCAGAGAAGGACAGAAATAGAGGGAAAGGAGAGAAATACCTGACACTCATGAATAATAGGACGATATGATCTCAAGAGACCTCTTTATGTTAGTTATCCTACTTATGTCTCTAAATTTTTTTTTTTTTTTTCCACACAATATTCCCTTACTGAGTGTGTTAATACCTCCGATTATTCAGGTTTTGGACATCATATCTAGGTGTCCAATCTCTGGGTTCTTTCGATCCTGACTTTAAGGTCAGGTCACTTTCAGACAACTTCTCAAGGTAGAACGGATACCTTTGACTTAAAAAAAAAAAAAAGATAAGTCTAGAAGTCAATTAAAACTCCGGGTATATACTTGTTAGTCGAATAGAAAAAAAAAAAAAAAACCGATACGACGCACCGAACACCCTATAATCAAGAGGGTGGTTCCTAGTCTGGGTACGGGAACCGTCACTTTTGTGTCTCAGGATGAGTGACTTAGAGGTTTCTTACGGAAGACGAATGAATTTTAAGTGACTAAATTTACAATTAGAGTAGGTTTTTGTGAGAGGTTCAACTATGTATTTTAATTGGTAGTATAGACGAAATAGTGGACAGTGTCAAACGAAAGAATGTAAAAAGGGTAGTATTAAGAAACACAAAGTCTATTGGAAAACTAAATGAGAGTTTACATGACTATCAAATAAGACAACCCAGATTATACGGTAATTCGAGGCGGTCACTTTAATATTATAAAAGGTATTTGTTTAAGAATTTTCATTTTGAAACACTAAATTTAAATACATATTACAACATTAACGATTAATGATTACAAACAGAAACGTAGACCCTCGTAATACCTTAAAGGGAAAAAAAGAAGTAAAGTAGTAAACCCAAGGAATGTGAATCTACCTTTTTAGTCTACCGGGACTAAAGTCCAAAATGAGTGTTTCTGTTTACGATTGTGTATTTTACTAGAGAATAAATGAGTATCAAGAGTTTTATATAATAATTCGGAAGATGTAGAATCTATCAGAAAGGTCTTTTCGTATCAAGGGTTCTATGTATGATAACCTTTCTCAAAAGTAGTCCTTAGAAAAGTTTACCCTTTAATCTGTTTGATTCGTTATGTGTTCTATCGTTTAATTAGATTCTTAAACAGAAGTAATTTTGCGGTACAGTCCACTTACCGTTTCTTCTTTTACCATTAAATGTTCACTTCCCAGTCTACCATTAGACGGACGTTACGTCATCTGGACTCAAACTAGGGACCCACCCCTTCTAGACCTCTTCCTTTACCGATGGGTGAGGTCATAAGAACGGACTTCTAAGGTACCTGTCTCTTGGGATCGTACGATATCAGGTACCCCAGAGTTTCTGGACCTGTGTTGACTTCCTGAAGATGAAGTGAAAAAAACGATAATTATTTTAATTTCTAAAATTCAAAACATCGTTTAATATCACACCTCTTAGGACATGTCTATTAGAAGTATGAACAGTGTCGAGATGGTGGTCGGTTTAGATTATAAACTAAGAGTGAATTGACAACCAATAAGTATTGAAGTCGAAAACAATATCCGTAAATCCCTTTAGAACGATTCTTGTCTTAATTAATGTTTTTACTCTGTGTCTACGGTGATTAAAATATAGGAAACGGATGAGAGTCAGGTCAAGTCAGGTCAGTAAGTCAGTACAGACTGAAAAACGATGGGTTACCAAAACGATGGGACACGTAGTGGTTGAGGACCTCGAACGAGTTTGAGTACAGGTAGGTCAATCACTACGGTAGGTTGGTAGAGTAGGTGAGATCGGTGACCATTTGACAAAAGTCCAACTAGAACCTTTCTAAGACTAATATGTCGAATATATCAGTGTAATGATGGGATTTGTTCGAAGATCCTCACTAAGGTGTAAGAGGGTAGGAGTGGTTCTTTAACAAAACGATCTAATGAGTCTGAAAGCAAAAAGTCAGCAAGTCAGTACAGACTGAGAAACTCTGGTGTACTTGACGTCGTACGGTCCGAACGGACAGGAAGGGGTAGAGGGCCTCAAACGAGTCTGAGTACAGGTAACTCAACCATTACGTTAGGTTGGTAGAAAAGGAGACAACAGGGGAAGAGGAGGACGGAAGTTAGAAAGGGTCGTAGACCCAGAAAAGGTCACTCACTCAAGAAGTGTAACACACCGGTTTACAACCTCGAAGTCGAAGTTGTAGTCAATAAGATCACTTATAAGTCCCAACTAAAAGAAACCCTAACTGACCAACCTAGAAGAACGACAGGTTCCCTGAGAGTTCTTAGAAGAGGTTGTGGTGTCAAGTTTCCGTAGTCAAGAGACTGTGAGTCGGAAAAAATAACAGGTTGAAAGTGTAGGGATGTACTTATGACCCCTTTTTTTTGTATCGAAAGTGATCTACCTGAAAACAACCGTTTCATTACAGAGACGAAAAATTTTACGACAGATCCAAACAGTAAAGAGTCTAATATAAAAAATTACATCCATTAAATATAACATAACCTAATATAAAATTTTTCTTGAACCTTTAATAAATTAAAATAAATCAATTCTTAAATTATTTCGTTTTTCACTCTGTTTCCTCTCTAGAAAATGAGAAAATTTTTTATACCTGTGTACTAAAATTACGTTCGTTTGACTGTAATAATTCTAACGTTCAAATTATACTCATGTTTCTTTTGTTATTCTGTGGTCTAAGATAAAAGTTTTAAGGTAAATTTTAATATCACCTCATAATCATCCCAAAGAATTTAGTATGGTACCCTTCATTAGGCCTTGGATTATTATGACTTTACGCAAAGTCATAATAAAGAGGGAAACATTATTAATCCCCGTAAAGTTTCGATGACGTCGAAGTACAATTTTAACTTTATTAATACTAAGAATGGATGGACTCAGGAATTATTATACACTTTGACAACAATTTTATAAATAAAGGGATGGATATTATACTTCTTTACAAGTTGTAAATGACTATTAAATACTACAAGTTTACTAGTAAAACTACTATCCTATACTATTTTTATCACAGTAATGTTATCAATGGTTACTTTTTTTTTAGTGTAATTTTCGTTTATAATACCAAAGTATTCATATCTTCACGTAAAACTTCGTAAAGACACCTTACTGTAGTTAAACCTTTGATAGACCTTCCTTGGATATATGGAAACTTCGACCCCAAAATTTAACATTCATTTCGTATTATACCAGTGATATTCTTATCTTTCCTTTTCTTTGTAAACGTACTCACATTCTACTAAATTTACAAACAGTCAGAAGACAAGAAGGTGAATCTAAACAAGTTTTCATTAGGAATAATAGTAAGGTATTTCTACTACTTTAATTCGTTATTTTAAATTCGTGACATTAAAATTTTAATAAAAATAGGTATTCTTAAAATTTTATAAGTGTCAAGGAAATACTGAGAAGGGGTTGAGTTGTAACACAATTAGATATTATAGTTTATTAAAGTAATAACCGAAACGAAGTCTTATAGATATACCGAAAGAGGGTCTTTTCGTGAGACTAAAAAAAAAAAAAAAACGAAATGGGTGACTTAAGACTATGTAAATGTTTTTCGTAACTTTTAAACAGGACTCTTAATCTTTCTTTTACAGAAACAATTAATACAGGAACTTGTTGATTATGTGTTATAGTTTAACTACGTCTTTTTTCCTTCCTCGTTATTTATTTCCTCGTAACACTCATTTTTCCCTGAAGTAATTTGTTGATCTTCGTCAAACGGTGAATAGAACTTTAACGGACTACTGTAGAAGGTTTTAATTATCGCTCGTTTTCACAATAACTTTCCAGAAAATTCACAAGAAATGTTACTGATCTATCATTATCGCACCTTTAATGGGTTTTCTCAATATTATTATTTCGTATGTTACACTAAATTAAACCTGAAAATACTTCGTTTAATATACCTACTATAACTGTAATTTTTGATTAAACCTTTTTTCTATAAAAAATACTTAGTCTTAATATAAACCACCAAATGTTAAAGAGTCTTTTATCCTTCCGTATTTTTAATCTCATTTAGTGACTATTTATAAAATTGTACTTTTTAGTCGAGTCTATTTAGTAAAATTCGTTTATTAGAGAACTCCTTATACCTATTAAAAAGATCTTTAGGAGGAATACCCTTTACAGTACAAAAAGAATTCTGTATAAAACTTTATTATCAAATACTCATATTTAATTGGAAACTTGAAATTGGACATCAGGTTTCATTTACTATTAATCGTAATACTTAGTTACCATGTTTCAATGTCTGTTATAACACATAGTTCTAATACATCCTCGTCAATGAATATAAAATACTTACGTATATTTAAATCTGTTATCTAGTGGTAATCTTTACAACCTTAAGTTGTCCACGACTTTTGTAATTTTAGAGATATCGGTCATATTTCATAATAAGTACGTAAAAAGGTCATTAAAATAAAATACCTTTAATTGATAAAATGAAGTTAAATCGTTATATAAAATTTTACTTTTTTATCGTGATAACATTTGGTTTATTAAAAAAAAAAAAAGTAAAAGAGACCGGTCGAACGTCTTCTGGTTAATTAGTCTATATACAATGTTTTAGTTTCACTAAATTACCATTCGCTAGTGTAAAAAATAAAATTTCTGGAACCGTTTACTCACTTTTAAACAAAAAATCATATTAAACGTAAGGCAAACCTCCTCGTCTTACTTTCTTAAAGTGTCTCGTTAAACTTTTCTAAATCTTAAAGTTATAAACACTACATACTTTTTTAAAAAAACACACAGAAAAGTTCTCTTGATACAACAAACAAATTTATTTATATTATGATTTAATTCCCGTAACACATACAGGACAATCGAACGTTTTTCTTCCTTTTTATACATATAGAACTTAAACATAAACTTATACAATAATTTCTCTCTCTTATATCCTATTAAATTTTGTCATATTGTTTAGACTTTAAAGTCTTATTTACTGTTAAAAGAGTAGTTCGTCCTCTTTAGTCTTAGAACTGTTTACTAGACACACTGATACACAAAATTTTAGATTGTAAAATTTAAATGGTATCATAAAAGTATATAAACGTTTACATTCAGAATAAGACCCCTATGTGTGTTCTAATCATCTAATCAGAAACTTTGGTTGTTGTTACTTTTTATTAATTTATTATTTATAAATGTTTGTCTTAGTCATACAATAAGTAAGTAAATTCGAATTTTTACAAGTAACTCCAAGATGAATAATACAAGGTCTATAATAACCAGTGTACCATTATATGTTCTTTTCTTTTAGAGTAGATAGTACCTAAGATGGTGTACGTCCTTCTAGGTCTACTATATGTTTAGAGATAAGTTACATCGTTTGTAATAATTCTTTAATATATAAACGTGTATCTACTATTTACATATATGTATACAATATACGTGTCATCCCATACATTTTAACATGTCTCTGTATATATATATATTACATCGTCTGTATTACAATATATATTATAATTAATTTAAACGAAAACTCGACATGTTTATAGACACTTCTCATCTCTGTCGTTCACGTTTTTTAAAACTCAACTCTTCCAAACACTTTAAGAATTTCTTGTGATTCCTCTAGTTATTCCTCATCCTTTTGGTAACTTCTAAAGACGCGTCCCTCAAGTCACTGGAACAAACTGTGAAACCGACGATGTATCTCTTATCAGAAACACTCCAACCATCTGTCCCTACTTTCGTTCTAGTGAAACCTCGAATCGTAATCGATACATTATTACCTTCACCACTATCTCTTACTATATACATAAAATCTATCGAAACTTTACAAAACACTACCCAATGTACTGTATATACTTTTTCCTCAGTTCTTACTGAAGCCAAATAAATCGAACTCGTTTTGTTTTATTTGTTACTATAATGAAAAACTCTACATACCTTTTTATCCCTTCACCGTATAGTGTTCCTAATAAGTTTCTAAGTCAACACCTGTAAAAATAAATCACAACGAATAAACGTTCCCAATAATTGTTTAACACTCCCTTCGTGTGTGGAGACTTTTAGACATAGGTCTCCTTACAGTTGGTGGTGTCAAGAAATAAACTTTAAAAGTATCACTACTGAGTTACTCATAAAAGTCTTTCATTTATTTTAAAAATGTGTTTCATAAAATAAACCGTACTAACAAACGAAGTGGAGTGTTTCAGGAAAATTGACTTTCGAAAAGAGTCCAAATAAAAAGAGAGAGTTTTATAAACACACTTCATCAGATACATTCACGGTTTTAAATATTTTAGTCTTTATACTTTGTGTTATTAAAAAGTGTATCGAATATATCCGATGAAAATTTTAGTTTTATTAGTGTACACTTAACACATCTGAAAAGATACAAATCGATTTAATAATAGTAGTACAACAATCAAGTTACATTTATAACTTCGTAATGAACACTTCGGATATCGGGTTTCTGAGACATGAAGTTTAACAACATCTTTTATTACAACTTAAGGGTTGTAGAGATTAGTAAAGAGAAGACTCGGTAAGTACCTGTAACGAGTCCGTCGTTGGATCGGTCGAGACGTTCTTAACACTAGCCAAATTAGGTAAATAATAAAAAGGGAAAAACAAAAAAAGGGTTTGAAATTTGAAAAATAACACATAACTCTATATCGGTTAATTGTTACAACATCATCAAAGTTCACTCGTCCCTTCACTGAGTCGATATGTATATTTACATAGGGAAGAAGGAGTTTGGGGGGGAGGGTATGTCCGACGGTGTGTTGTAACTCGTCTCAAGGTACACGAATATGTTATCCAAGAACAAACAATAGGTAAAATTTATGTCGTCACACAGGTACTGGAAGGGTTTCAGGGATTGATAGGGAGGGGAGGTTGGTATTTAAGTAAAAGATCCAGATTACGTGAATATAAATAGGACCATAGTGAACTTTGACCCTCGCCCACCCCCCCAACCAACAACAACCACGACCACCACTACCATTCCCTTATCCCCTTACCTTTAACCGTTTTTGTGGAGTCCTTTGTATTGTAGGACCCAGAGGAAGAACAGGAAACAGTCGGACTTTAAGAAACCCTTTCAGAAAGACCTAAGAAACTAGGTATTTAATAGGCATCCCTATACAGTAAAGATCTTATCTTCATCTCTTGAACCTTAGATTAAGATGGAGAATCTCTGAAAACTTTATCTGAAGTTCAAGTATCGAAATAAGATATGGTCCGAAACATAGTAAGTCACTTAGGTATAGAACCCCAAAAGAAATCAAATTCCCATTTTTAGTAATTCGACGAAGAACAGTAAAGGAAACCCTTTCTCGAACTATAAGTCACAGAGAACAACCGATTAAGAAGTAAAGGAAAAGTAGAAATACTTTAACCAATGTACGGAACAAGAGGTGAATTGAGGGTAATTCAAAATGAAATGGGTACACGAAAACTTTGAAAAATAATACATAAAAGTAAAACCACACCGAGACCCTCCTTCTCTCCTAACTTTTTGAGGAATTTTAATTCACTTATAAATTAATCTTCACGGATAATTCACGATAAATACTTCGTAAATCATCTAACCGTTTTTATTAATTCCTTTGTAACAATGATATTTACCTTTCGATCAAGAATTTCAATCTGTAAGAGTTTTATCATTACAAGTTTGACAGAATTACCACGTTAAATTAGTACATGACGTCCAATGTTTGGTACCTTTTAGTACATTATTCAGTGATTACTCTAAAATAGACAAAATGACTAAAGTTAAAGATCTTAAGTAATACGTAAAAAAAAGTACTAAAGATAAATTTCGTTATCCTTTATTTTTACAGACGGTCCTTTCCTATACTTTACAACCTAACACGAAGATTCAGATTGAAGTTAAAACTTATGAAGTAACAACTCATAACTACACTAAACACTTGACGTCGATATAACCTTTAATTTTACCTTGGTGAAACCGTTTTCTCGAAGGAATAAAAAATATATAAACACGTATATCCAATTTAATCAAACGACTGGTACGGTTCTGTCTTATGTTTTACTCTGACAAATACTTGAAGTTCACTTGGTTCATACGACTACATTTTCCAGTTAATTTTAATATACATTATTCCTTTTGACCACGACACTCTTTCGGTCTCAGTCTAAGTAAGACCGACGTCACGACCACTTATGAAGAAGGAAAGTCTTCTTTCTGACCGTTTTAAAGATCATCGTAACGTACGGTTCATATAAAACCAAAACCAAACTCACCGTAACAAAAATCGACGTCACCTTTGTTTTTACAATTTCTAAGTGTCATTTACTGAACATGTTTTGGAAGTACGATTGAGTATCGTTTCCCTCGTGTTTATATATCTATGACAACTACAGTAACAGTGTATGTCAGGGGACACTGATTCAGTTCTAAAATTCAAGATAAACATATTTTTTGTTTTTTTTTTTGTTTTTTTTTTTGTCTTTAGTTCGTTACTGGAAAGGTCGAACAGATAGTCTTGTTTAGATATCTTGAGTCTTCAAATCCTGACGGTGAAACTTAGAATAAAAAGAAAGAGGAGAACCAATAGAAGAGAAAAGAGATTACTAAGTTATATTTTGTAATAATTACCCGTTGACTAGAAAGTCAGAAAAATAGGATTCTAGAAATGTGTATTCTCAGTAGTCTATCCCCTGATTTAAAAGTCTACGACTACTTCGACTTTATAAATGTGTGTTTAATTCACCTTTTCGGTGACACAATAGATGTTTTTTTAAAAATTTCGTACATTACCCTATCCAAAAGTACTTTATGCTGACTTTATGTTACTTTTGAAAGTATGTTTATGAACAGAATCACTATATCGGTCACATTAAAGGTTTGAGTGTTTCTGATGATACGTAAGAGACAGGGTAGTCTTATTAGTTCTTTACTGGTTGTTTGGAACTACGAATACACGATTTACTGACGGTACGGTTCAAGTTACATACAACACATATGTATAGTATTAGGTCTTCACTATACCAAGTCCTTACTATACCAAACACACAAACGAATTATCAAAAATAGAGAGAGGACTGTATTGGATATAAAAGTTATTATAAAGGAAATTGAAAAGACTTATAAATATTATCAACGAAATTTAATTGACAGTCGACTTAAGTTGAAATTCATAGAACTTGATCAAAGAAAGAAAAATAATAATCTCTTATTAACGAAATATTATAACACAAAGACGACATGTCGTTTGACTTAGACGATACGTATATGTATATAGGGGAGAGAAAACCTAAAGAAAGGGTAAAGTCAAGTCAAGTCAAGTGGGGTTTCGTGACTCATCTCAAGGAACACGGTTTGTCGATCAGGAATAATCAATAGATAATATATACATCATCTGGTTGGATCTGTCGTATAAGTTTTCGTCTCTATAATGAAACGGATGATTCCAGACAGATCAGTTCCGATACCAAAAAGGACACCAGTACATACCTACACTCTCAACCTGACACTTCTTCCGACTCACGGCTTCTTAACTACGTAAACTTGACTCCACAACCTCTTCTGAGAACTCTCAGGGAACCTGACGTTCCTCTAGGTTGGTCAGGTAAGACTTCCTCTAGTCGGGACCCTAAAGAAACCTCCCTTACTACGATTTTGACTCTGAGGTCATGAAACCGGTGGAGTACACTTCTCAACTGAGTAACCTTTTCTGAGACTACGACCCTCCCTAACCCCCGTCCTACTCTTCCCCTGCTGTCTCTTACTCTACCGACCTACCGTAGTGACTGAACTACCTGCACTCTGACTCACTTGAGGCCCTCAACCACTGCCTGTCCCTCCGGACCGTACGACACTAAGTACCCCAGCGTTTCTCAGCCTGTGCTGACTTGCTGACTTGACTTGACTTAACTCACATATATCCGGTCAGGGTCAGAGAGTCAGGTGAGGTGAGGGAGGAAGGAACCATAGGTAAACAAGACATGTAGACACATAGATAAAGAAAAAACGTTTATTCAAGTTGATATGTTAATAAGATCTAAGGTGTGTATACGTAAGTATATGTTACAAACAAAGAGAGAAAACCTAAAGTGAAACATCCTGACCAAAGATATCTAACGTAAAAACAGTTGATATCCCGTGTAAAGGACAAAGAAGTGTTCAGACCTTAAAAATAACGAAAGAGAAATAACGTACTCTTCAAAATCCGGAAAACTCAAGACGATATAAAAAAGTCCATCCAAAGTAGAAGATAAGTCGAGACAACTCAATATCATCCGTTAATTTTAACATTATGTAAATTTCACATCTCACACCACCAAACTATGTCTTGTATAACACTTTCTAAAGGGTGTTAGTTCAATTAACCGTGTAGATTGTAGAGTGTACGAAAAAATACTCGTTTGAATTATAGATAGAAGAAGTGTTTAAAGTCAATATGTCATCTCATAATAGTTGATATTAGTGGTACAATATGTAATCTAGGAGTCTTGAATAGAATATGGAGTTTTAAACATGGTAAAATGGTCAGAGAGTTTACCTGAAAGTAGAGACGAACCTAGTCTAGAGGTTGAAGGAAATCTCAACAAGTCAGTGTCCACAAAGACAGAAGAGAGTTGACCAGGTAATAAACTCCTCGAAGTCCCTCCGAGAAGGACCTAGATACATTGGTGTGAAAGAAAGTCCCTGAGTCTCCCCTGTGGACGAAAGGGACGACCCATTAAGAAAAAAAAAAAAGTCGCAGTTTTAAGGTGTTTACGGTCAAGCGAGTGGAGAGGACTTTTGAAAGGAAACTAGAGAGTCGAGGGACCCTTGTACCGTGAGACGAACCTAAGGTCAAACGATACGACAAACCTCTTGACAGGGGTCATTCTCCATCTACATTATATTCTGAATGGAACTCTTGAAGGGATAAGAATCCCTAGGTAGTAAGTTTGTCCACAACGACAAAAAAAAAAAAAAAAAGGGTGGGTCAAAGTGTATAAAAAATGTTACACTCGTGAAGATGACATACTTTATATACAATATTTAACCGTTAAAAGAAGACCTTTTTATTTAGGTGTTTACCTCACATTTATAGTTATCAAATGATAAAGATCTCTTTTAGGTAAAAATGACGACCGACTAGTGGAATCGGTTTACTCCTACGTGATGAAAATTAAGCTTAAAGAGAAAAATACTTTCTAATAGAAGAGCAAACGATAAAAGCACTATATTTGTTTTAGACCTAACGAATAGTACCTAGAGATTAAACAGGTGTGGAGTTGAGAACAAGAATGGAGGTTCAAAAGTATTCTCCTTTTAGAAGATTTAGAAAACCTAGGAATGACAATAGATTCCATCACCTGTAGTGTTATTAGATTGGTCTTTAACTCGACTAAGTTTTGACTCTAATTGAGAAACACTTCCGATCACATAAACAAACCTGAAGGGACCATCTAGTCGACCATTTCTTAGACGGATGTTGTATCTCCTGGTGACAATACAAGGACCCAGTCCTTCCAGGGGACCTCTTCTCTATCAGACGGGTGAGGTCATAAGAACCCGAAGGGACCACCGAGTCTGTCATTTCTTAGGTGGACGTTACACCCTCTGGACCCAATTCTTCTAGGGGACCTCCTCCCGTACCGTTGGATGAGGTCATAAGAACGGACCTCTTAGGAGTACCTGTCTCTTCGCACCGTCCGATGTCAGGTAACCCAGTGTTTCTCAACCTGTACTGATTCGTGTTGTGTCATATAAACAAATTTAAAAGTGGAGTCTACATGGGAGAGTGTCTAAGGTTCGTATATAGTATCCACAAACGATCAAAGGAGGGGGATTGTACCTGGATTACGAGTAGTCAAATAAGATTGTACATTCTGACATTTATACAGAGAAGTCGTAGAGACGGAAAGGGACCAATACAAGTTTAGTGGTTGACCAAGTTCCTATCAACCTTGTGTCTTATAGTCCAAGTCCGGAATAGGAACCATGACTGGGGAGTTCAAAACCAACGGAACCATTGAGAAATTACGGAAGTCTGTCTAAAAATTATATATAAGATAAACTAAAAGGATCAACAAAAGTCATCCAAAGTTCGATTAAATCGTTTTAGTCTTCGTTACAACAACAACAAGTCAGTGATCCAGCACATACTAAGAAACACTGGGGTACCTGACATCGTATGACCCAAACAGACAGGAGGTGATAGAGGACTTCAAACGAGTTTGAGTACGGATAACTAATTCATTACGGTATGGTGGTAGAGTAAGAGACAGTAAGGAAAGAGTAGGACGGAAGTTAGAAAGGGTCGTAGTCCCAGAAAAGGTTTCTCAGCCGTGAAACATAGTCCACCGGATTCCTAACATTGAAATCGAAGTCGTAGTCGGAAAGGTTACTTATAAGTCCCAATTAAAGGAAATCCTAACTGACCAAACTAGTGGAACGACAGGTTCTCTGAGATTTCTCAGAAGAGCTTGTGGTGTTAAGCTTTCATAGTTAAGAAATCACGACTCGGAAGAAATACCAGGTTGAGAGTGTAGACATGTACTGAGGATCTTCTGGGTGTCGAAACTGGTATACCAGGAAACAGTCGTTCCAATACAGAGACGAAAAATTATGTGACACATCGAAACAGTATCGAAAGGAAAGTTCCTCGTTCACAGAAAATTAAAGTGACAAACGTCACTAAAGTCTCAGGTTCTTTTCTTTTAGATAGTGACCAAAATAAAGATGGGGTAGATAAACCGTACTCTACTACCCTGGTCTTCAGTGGGAGGAGGTCCTCGTATACAATTTTGTAGATTAGGGACGAAGAATTCAGAATTCTTAAATTTCACGTAAAAGAATCAACCGGAATTTTTTTTTTTTAGATTCATTCGGTTCTAAAAGAAGATTAAAGTGGAAGTCACAAGGTTTACAAAAGACTTTAACTTGACTGGAGGGTTAAACTTATAGAGACTCGAACGACCATACGATGAGAATACCAATGCTTTTTATAGTTTAGTCCGTGACAAAAACTTACGGTTCTAAAGTAGACTTTTAAAGTTTACTTTAAAGTAAAGTAAAAGGTGGGTAAACCCAAAATCCCTGAGTGAGTTTACTCTATTCATGAAGAGACAAGAGTAACATTGAGATCCATAAGGGAAAACGGAAGAGAGAGTTTTATTAGGATGTAGTAAACTTTGGGAATCGAAAAAGAAAAGGGATCTTGGACGAAAACCTAAATGAGTTTAAACACAAAGGGTTTAACATTAACTCTTGAGATTTATTTGAAAATGAACATAAATAAATAAATAAAAAGTAAACATCGGGAGACTAAACAATACCAATCGTGTTGGTGTAACTTTAGAATCATTACAGTGAAAAGTATTTCTAATACGTAGGTCGTGAAATCAGAGATTTGGAGAATTAGAGTTCAAGGTAAGTACAGGGAGATAACGGACTAAAGTCGGTGAGTCAAAGTACCGACACCGAAATTGGTCTAGAAAAGGTTATTGACATACAGAAATTTTCGAACTAAAGTTTTAAAGATTAATATATGTGTTGGTGAATATCAAAGTACATTAAGTAAAGGTTAAATCATATTAAATTGTGTACGTACAGGAAATTGAACTACTGGTGTAACAAAAAGTGATTTGAAGTATTGGGAAAAAGGTATGTATAAACTGAATTTAAGATTCAAGATAACGATTTAAATAATAGAAGTCGATTTTTGTTTTCTCCTACAATCCTATCACCAAACCCTGGAGTTTTTCCTCCTTCTATTAACTATACTTCTATCTTTTCGTTTACAAACCTTTCGTTTAAAAACGGACCGGCATGTCTCTGTTACCTTGTGTCTCTCTTTAAAATTACTTGTCTGAAACGATCCAAAAAGGAATGATGTGAATGAGATATGAGACAAATAAATAAGACAGACAAGATTATTATTTACGAAAGGACTTTGTCTAACAGATAAACATAAGAAAATCCGTAAGTCGTCTTTCAAGTTTCAAAAATTCAGAAAACACGGAATTTTTATTAGTTGGGATTTAATTAGAAGTACGGATTTCGTTGTGTAAAACCACCTCCCCCACGTTTAAAACAAGGGGACTTGGTATTATGAGATACACGAAGGTTTCACAACAGATGAGACGAGAATGTTCACTATGTCAACTTTACAAATAGTATAAAGGACATACAATCGAAAGAAAGTGTTAATAGGATATTAAACCTTCTTTCGTATATTGATATAACACTTATTTTAACTAAAAACAGTGTTAACCCTGTTCCGTTGACTTTCAGTTATATGGAAGAAACAAAGAAATAAAGGAAGTTATCACTAAAATCCTCGGTACAATAGATCTGTCAATGTTTTAGTATAGGAAGGGTAGTCAAACTCGGGGACTTATCAACAAACCTCAGCTTTCGGACAGTTACGGACTCCCCTTTTTCAATAGTATACTTGGATGACTCCAAGACCTTCCACTGACAACTCCGTCATCCACAATTAATACAATTGGTCATACTTACGACATCCGTAAGAACATCAATAAGAACACAAATAAAGTTAAAAGAGAGGAGATAGTTCTTAGAGAAAAGATGTAGTAAAATTTTACGAATGTCTATGTAACAGACATTCTATTTTATTTTAAAAACTTACTCTATTTATGAGTATACTAAAATGTAAGAGAGAACGTACTTTATAAGGATTCAAGTAATGTTATATAACTGTACCCCATTATTTATGACCAACGACTTTTATCACACGATCTCCTTTTTTTACAGTTTAATTGTACTGTTAATTGAGGTTGAACATTTGAAGGTTTTTCATTAGTTTGTGAATAAAATACAATATAAACCACAATATAAACCATAGACGACGACGGTGACGGTTCAGTGAAGTCAGCACAGGCTGAGACACACTGGGGTATCTGTCGTCGGGCGGTCCGAGGGGGCAGGGACCCTAAGAGGTCCGTTCTTGTGGTCTCACCCAATGGTAAAGGAAGAGGTTACGTACTTTCACTTTTCACTTTCACTTCAGTGAGTCAGCACAGGTTGAGAACCACTGGGGTACCTGACGTCGGATGGTCCGAGGAAGTAGGTACCCTAAAAGGTCCGTTCTCATGACCTCACCCCACGATAACGGAAGAGGTATAAACCATACATCCTCTTTTATTTGTGGAACCATTTTAGACTTTCATTTGTCAATTAATTAAATTTAAAGTCAACTTACACAACTTCATAAAAACACATAGATTTTATGACGATTACCTTTATAAATTTATACCTTCTCCCGAATCTTTTGCTTTTATCTCATTGTACCTTACCTCAGGATATATAATATGGGAACTATATACGGTCACAGGTCCTTTTCGTAACAGGGAATACAAGAATTTATGAAAATATAAATACAAAAGACTACATACGACATATTTAACCTTTATTAACCACACACCTATTAAGTCAAAATGTTAAAGTGTACTGGACAGTTTACAATTGTGACTTTAAAGATAGGGAGAAATGGATAGAGCTATATGATCAAAAACGAAATCAAATAGTCTCGGTATCTATTCATTAACCCCGGTTTCAAGAATAACAGAGATTAATTGGTCTCTTACAAATCCCTTAAAGTATTAATAATGTGTATAGTTTAAACTATTTTCACAGAGGTAAGTAGGTGGTCTCTTCCTTTACAGTTGGAACTCTTAGGACACCTCTCTTTTCGGACCACCCGACGACAGGTATCCCAGGGTGTCTCATCCTGTGTTGACTTCGCTGAATCGTACGTACGTACGTAACCTCTTCCTTTACCGTTGGGTGAGGTCATAAGAACGGACCTCTTAGGGTCCCTGTCTCCTCGGACCACCCGACGGCAGATGCCCCAGCGTGTCTCAGCCCGTGCTGACTTCGCTGAATCGTCGTCGTCGTCGTAAGTAAGTGTTCATTAATAACAGGTTGTCCCGTATTCAGTCAGAAATATTGATTCACTCGTTCTCTAATTAAATATACGAATTTTTTGACTTTAGTTCACTTAGATTTATTGATGTAGACGGAGATAGACAAATAGACAATAGATAGTAGGATAGACTTCTATGTCAAAAGTCCTTTTGTTCGTGTCTACAACTCCACCGTAAACCCAAACAAAGTCCGTGTGGTACAATCCCTTCGTACGTATCGTTTCAGTTGTTACCCTCCTACCTGTGTATTATACCTCTTCAACACATTCTGAATAACCGGTGAACGAACTTCTATTAATACGGTCTTAAACTTGAATCGTAAAGTGTGAATTGTATTTAAAGAATTTATCTCCAGGTGAGGAAACTCCTTACGATATAGTAATAGAGTTGAACTTTTAAAACATCTTAAAAGGTCCATAGTAAGACTCTTTTATATTTTCCAAACTGTATAGAACTCTGTGATCAACTACCAAAAGAAGGAGAACTCGAGAAAATCAAGATACAACTTTTCGTCTACCTATAATTACAATAAAAAGACTTAATTTTATTTTTTAATTCTCGTAAAAAGTAGATAAAATAACTATACATTAATTTATACTCAATAAATAATAATATACAGTAATAAAGATATAGTAAAAGATACATTAATAAAGATACAGTAAAAGCTACTAGGATCCAACAATTTTTAATAAAGGACACAAAATTTTTAGGGTTATATTTTTTTTTATAACTTGAACAACGGTACTTACAAATGGTGAATCGTTTAAAACACGGTATTATTAATGAAAAAAGAATTCCACAGTTCTCATAACACTTTATCGTAATCGTCATTGACATTATGTAAAATCTTTGATATACTTTAGACCTTGTAGAAAATACAACACATTGTAGAAGTTATATCCATAAATTATTTTTATTTATTTGTAGAGACTTTATGATAACTGATAGTTCCCTTTCCGATCAATTATTCATATATTATCTTTTAAATATCTAAGTATACTCGTGTCTACGAAATAAAAATACGGTTTATTAGTGTTTAAAAATATTAATAATACTTAAATTATTATTTTAGAGTCATCACATCGAAAAGTGTTTTTATAAAAATTACAGACATAAGAAATACTCAGAATATTGAACCTCTTTAATAGTACTTATGAAAAATTTACCGATCCTAAATTAGTCTTAATTCATAAAACATAAGTAATGTTTGAAATGTCAGTTATTATTAATTTATCATGTTTTATACTATTAGTCATAGAAATAGTCAAATATTCCTTACTTTATCTAGTTAGACACTTGTGTTTTATCTAATCGTTGTGAACAATTATAAGATACGTGATTGGTAAAAACAAGAAAAGTTAATGTTCAATTCTTGCTTAATGTACGTTTGTTTTTCCACTAAATACGTATTAGTCTATTTTAAACCCCTATTTATCCCTGATCCATTATTAAGTAAGTTCCGTTACTACTATAACTTAATCTCTATAGCGAAGTGTCAAAAGTAGAGACTTGTGTAAGGCTTAGTTGTTCCTCCCCTCTCTTTCTTGTTTTTCTTTTGAGACTTTGGTTTTCAGTAGACATTGAGAGTTGAAACCAAAACTCTTGACGATAAATATCTTACTTGTCGTTTCGTCTTTTGTTATTTCTTCAGTCCTTAAGAACATCCGGATAGTTCCTTACGAGTTATGAGTATACCTTAGGAGTCGACCTTTATACTTTAACTTTTATTCCAGTCTAAGTGATTCCTTTACGTATATATGGTGGATTCTTAAGGTTGGTTGGGTTCGGTTAGGTCAACTGGTTAGTGGTTGATCGTTTTCTTGATTGAGTGGTTTACTTGTTTCTGTAGATTTTCGTAAACAGAAGGAGACAATGTATGAGTTCTCCTTTATCTACAATCAGTTGAATGGTCGATTTAAAGGATCACTTTCCTTGACTCCATTCATGACCTTTCAGTATAAGTCAGTCAAGTCAGTGAGTCAGCACAGGCTGAGAAACACTGGGGCACTTAGAGTCGTGTGGTCCGGAGGGTAGTGATAGTGGTTGAGGACCTCAAGTGGGTTTGAGTACAGACAGTTCAGCCACTACGGTAGGTCGGTAGAGTAGGAGACAGCAGGGGAAGAGGAGGACGGGGGTTAGGGAGGGTCGTAGTCCCAGAAAAGGTTACTCAGTTGAGAAGTGTACTCCACCGGTTTCATCAGTATAATCAATAGACATTATGTGAATGGAAGTAAGACTCGGAGTGTTTACAGAAAAACCTATCCTTTTTCTATATGTAGGTTTCGTCTCTTAGACACGTTACCATAAGACACTCTGTCATAAGACACGGTTTACATTTACTGAACGTAGGGTTAAGTGAGGTACCCTACCAGTAAAGATGTCATCATGTTTACTTACTGAGACTTATTTACAATATATGACATACTTATTACTGTTGATTTACCTGACGTAGTACCCTTGATGAGTTAACGTAATTATTTTACTCGTCGTTTCGTTTTACGACTACCTTTTACTTTGTTTTAAATAAGGTGTTCTGTGCAATTTAAATATTTGTTTATGAACAAAGTTATAGAATCTTTAAGTTCTTACATAAGTTTCTCTACGATTCTGATATCTTCCGTTACGTATAATTCCGTCGTCATGAGACATATACCCCGAAAGGGTCACCTCGATCACCATTTCTTTGACGGACAGTTACGTCATCTGAATTCTCTGTGTCGAAACTAGGAACCCAGTCCTTCTAGGGGACCTCTTCCCGTATCGATGGGTGAGGTGACAAGAACTGACCTCTTAGGTTACCTTTCACATCGGACCACCCGATGTCAGGTATCCCAGTGTTTCTCGGTCTGTGTTGACTTCACTGAATCGTACGTAAGTGTGTGAGATCGATCTTTGTTTTCTTTCTTTCCTTTACTTATATATTTTCGATTAATATTCGTCCGTATCCTTGAACTTGGCGAAGTCTGTTGGGTGTCCTTTAATACGTTATGTTCTTTAACTATATCTAATCTATTTTAATTCGTTCTGAGAACCTCTTCCGTTACCGTGGGGTGAGGTCATGAGAACCGACCTTTTAGGGGACCTGCCGCCTCGGACCAACCGACGTCGGGTACCCAGTGATTTTCAGTCTGTACTGACTCACTGAAGGGAAAGTGAAAAGTGAAAGTACGTAACCGCTTCCTTTACCGTTGGGTGAGGTCATAAGAACGGACCTCTTAGGGTTCCTGTCCCCTCGGACCACCCGAAGGCAGATACCCCAGCGTGTCTCAACCTGTACTGACTTCACTGAATCGTCATCGTCGTCGTCTTGGGTCTCCCTACCCCACCCCTCCCTTCACCTTCCCCCTAAGTCCTACCCCCCTGTGGACATGTGGGTACCAACTAAGTACAGTTACATACCACTTTGGTGGTGTTATAACATTTCATTAATCGGAGGTTAATTTTTTATTTATTTATTTTTAATTTATTTTTTTTGTCACGGACGTGTGTATATAGAGTGTACTTCTCTACTGTTACTTACCTACTGTCCTTTCCCTTTATGCTATTTCAAAAGATTCAATTTTCATTCCCATAGAATATAGACGTCTAATTTTTCTGTCAGAGGTACTGTATTGGTTTTGTTTGTTTCTTCTTGGAAAGATTAAAAGTAAGAAATTAATTTGGTACTATTGTAGTAACATTAAATTACCATTTCTAAAGACAGATATAAATGGATCTTTTTTGAGGTTCTATAAATTAATATATTTTATAAACTTTTAATATGACAAAAGTATAAAAAGATGTTGGTTTACACCGGTTTTGTAAAACGAAGGTCGGTATGACGGTAATTTGAATATCTTTTACTTACTCTTTCATAATAGTACTAGACATGGGTCTTTGTATTTGGATATATAACGTCAAAATGGATTAGTGGTAAGAATCTTCTAAGTACGACGACGATTCAGCGAAGTCAGCACAGGTTGAGACACGCTGGGGTATCTGCCGTCGGGTGGTCCGAGGGGACAGGGACCCTAAGAGGTACGTTCTTGTGACCTCACCCAACGGTAAAGGAAGAGGTTACGTACTTTCACTTCTCACTTTCACTTCAGCGAGTCAGCACAGGCTGAGAATCGCTGGGGTACCTAACGTCGGATGGTCCGAGGAAGCGGGTACCCTAAAAGGTCCGTTCTCATGACCTCACCCAACGATTCACTACGGTTTTTGAACCGAAGACATTGGTTTCGTGTTCAGTTTAGAATCTCTATCTTAAAACCCACTTTATCCTTTCTTGTCCAAATAACGAAACGGTCCGTTTCCCCCTGTGTCACCCGAGGACGGAAACTTTGACTCAATAAGAAAAATAACCTTACGTCTTTTTACCCAGAAAGTTTAGATTATGTCACTCCGTAAGTATTAGAGGTCCATACCAACCCTCATTCCATATTCCCAAACCTAGTCTTCCCACTTACGGGAATTGAAAGTAAATACCGAACGTCTAGGACTTGTTTAGACATCAGTTACCACACTCCAAAGAACTCTCCCTCTTATCCTCATAGTATTCCTCTGGACTTCCAGATTAATCAGGTATGAAACCTTTAGACAAATTTTGACCGACTCAAGGAGTATACCGGAGAAAGAGTTCTCCCACAACAAAGAAGAGGAACCTTTACTTCGAGGGTAAAAATGTCACTATCTCTGACCCAACCGTTTAAACGACACAGACTCACGGGATAGTCAGGTCCGTCGAAATAAGAGAAAACGACACTAGAAGAGACCTTAGTTGAATGAAGAAAGAAGGAGACTACCAAGTTCTCTGACAACCTTAGGATTTCTGTAAAAGACCTCCATGAAAGACTGTACTTTCGACGAAAATTAAAAGTATCAAAACCCCCGAAACCACAGATTTATCCACGTGATGGGTATATGGACTATACGAACAAGATTTTTACGACTCCCTGAAATCAAGTCCGGACGGACGTGAGACAAGTCTGTGAAGTCAAACCAAAGTCTATGGAAAGAAAAGGTCAAACAAGGGTGACCAATGACCTCGTTACTCTGGACAGGATGGTCAAACGAAAAGGGGAGTTCCCCACGAGACTACCCCGAAACGACCCCTATAGTACGACCGGGGGTCAAGTATTGGACCTCTACGATTTTACCTAAGAAGGGAAAGACGATAAAGGAAATAACCCTTCTCTCCTTTCTACACACGTCTATAAGTCCCACCACTACTACCTCCATCGGCACTCCCCAGACTCCGGTGGACAAATCTCCTCCGTCGGTCAGTCCCGCCCCGGCCGTCACGAACCGTCAAAAAGGTCTATTAAATTTTATGATTAAATTATAAAGAGATTCTACGGAGTTCCAAGAAGACTTCGTAGACTTGTATTTGACATCCAGTTTTCTTGACAAGTCAAGTCGAGTCATGTCAGCGAGTCAGCAGAGGCTGACACTGGGATACTTAACGTCGTGTGGTCCGGAGGGACAGGTAGTGGTTTGGGACCTCAAACGGTTTGTTATGTACTAATGAATTGGTTTCACTTTTCTAAAGTTTCCTTTTATGTTTAGTGAATGTTCGGTTTCTCTAACTAAAGTCAAGTCAAGTCAGCGAGTCAGCACAGGCTGAGAAACGCTGGGGTACTTAGTGTCGTGTGGTCCGGAGGGACAGGTAGTGGTTGAGGGTCTCAAGTGAGTCTGAGTGCAGGTAGCTCACTCACTACGACAGGTCGGTAGAATAGAAGACAGTAGGGAAAGAGGAAGATGGAAGTTAGAAAGGGTCCTACTCTCAAAACAGATTCCTCAGTCAAGAAGGGTAGTCCACGGTTTCATATCCGCGAAGTCGAAGTCGTAATCGGGAAGGTTACCTATAAGTCCTGACTAAAGGAAATCCTAACTGACCAAACTAGAACGACAAGTTCTCAGACTAGTGTGACTAACTAGTGTGGTACCACTAATAGACCCGGTAATTCTAAAAAAAAAAAAAAAAAAATCNAAAAAAAAAAAAACATATCAATAAGACACATAAGAACGGTGGAGAAGAATTATAGAAGACGAAGACATCCAGGTATGTTAAAGATAGGAAATAACTCGGGTCAAAACTTACTTTACAAAGGAACCATAGAGATTAAAAGAACTTCTCTAGAGATCAGAAAGGGTAAGATAACAAAGGGAGACAAAGAAACGTAACTAACGACTCTTTCCGAAAGAATAGAGAGGAACGATATGAAACCTGGGGCCTTAAGTCTACCTATATAGAAAGAAAAAGAGGAAAGGGAAAGTGAAGAGAAGAAAGAGACGATAAACATTCCGGAGGAGTCTGTTGATAAAACGGAAAAATGTAAAGTAAAAGAAATTCTACCAGAACTGGTGACTGATGACATGTTATAGTACCTGGAAACAGGTATCAAGAAGTCCGTAAGACAGATAATCTAGCTTAGGGAACTTAGATAAACAGTCAAAGTGACATATTAACATGACCTAAACTAAATCCAGTATGGACTTACCAGATCACTAAAAGGGGTGAAAGAAGTTAAATTCAGACTTAAAACGTTATTCTCGGTACGAGTGAGTTAGAAAAATACATTGAAGATACGTCTCATGTAGTATTCTTTACGACCTGGTCTACTTCGTATTCGACCTTAGTTCTAACGGCCCTCTCTATCGTTATTGGAGTCTATACGTCTATTGTGGTGGAAATACCGTCTTTCGCTTCTTTTTGATTTCACGAAGAACTACATTCATTTACCTTCTTACTGTTTCAACCGAATTTTGAGTTGTAAGTCTTTTGGTTCTAGTACCGTAGACTAGGGTATTGGAGTACCGTTTATCTACCCCTTTGTCACCTTTGTCACCGTCTGAAATATAAAAACCCGACGCTTTAGTGACATCCACCACTGACGTCACTACTTTAATTTTCTGTGAATGAGGAACCTTATTTTCAATACTGGTTGAATCTGTCGAATAAATTTTCGTCTCTTCAATGAAACGGTCGTTTCCAAGGGGATCAGTTTCGATACCAAAAAGGTCTTCAGTACATACCAACACTCTCAACTTGATATTTCTTTCGACTCGCGACTTCGTAAATACAAAAACTTGACACCACAATCTCTTCTGACAATTCTAGGGAACCTGTCGTTTCTTAAGGTTGGTCAGACAGGATTTCCTTTAGTCAGTACTTATGAGAAACCTTCTTGACTACGACTTCAACTTTGAGGTTACGAAACCGATGGTCTACGTTTTTGACTGAGTAAACTTTTATGGGACTACGACCCTTTCTAACTTCCGTCCCCCTCTTCCCCTGTTGTCTCCTAGTCTACCAACCTATCGTAGTGGCTGAGTCACCTGTACTCAAACTCATTTGAGGTCCGCAACCACTACCCCTCCGGACTACACGACGTCAGGTACCTCAACGTTTCTCAACCTGTTCTGACTCGGTCACTTGACTTGACCTGAGTCAATTAGAAATTAGGATAAAAGACAACTACATAACCCGAAACAAGGGAGGGACAACAAACCGGACTCCGGTTTGATACCATCCCCATTACCACTGGAGGAAGTTTTCCCGAATACGGTCGTGATAACATAAGTCACGGGGATTGGGGTGTCTTCCGGTGACATCTGGGTACGGAGGTAATCTCTGAGGATCTGTGAGTGTCCGTTCAGACCGAGTCAAAGATCACCCCAGTGACGAGGAAAGAGGACCCAGGACCACCGGTGTTCCAAAACAAACACGGGAGGGTCTGTAACAAAGGGTCAGGACACCTTCATGACATTAGTTTAAGATAACCGGAGGTTCCAGTTTAAAGGACCCACAAGGGTCAGGGAAACGTCCTAGGGGTCCAACCATTTAGACAACACCCAGGATCTTTAAAGTATTCTCACACTCTTGAAGAAACCATATGAACAAAACGTCAAATACCCAGTAGACGAGCCGTCGTGATACCACCCCGACGGCCGTGGAAGAGGTTCTCTTGAATGTGGTGTACGTCCAGGAGGGTCCGGACGACGTCGGTCTCAGGGGCAGGGACATCGTCCGGTGCTCGGTACCGTCCTCTATGAGTTTGTGCGTTTCCGTCTAAACAGGTCAGAGACACCCCAGAGACCCAGGACCACGTGTGTTCCAAAGCAAACTCGGGAGGTTCGTAGAAACTGTCCATACCCCAAAACTAAGATTTACGTTAAAACCCCCCCGAGTATTCTCTAAGTATTCGACAACAGTTTTCGTCGTAAGGTTCTTTTGAAACCTCCCTCTTTGGTTTAGACTAGAACAGAATCTGGTGAGGGTTGTTTTAGGTAATTGAATTGATAAAATTTAGGTTAGAATTTTTTAAGACTAGTACATGTTAAGAAAATAGTGACAGGGAAAAGGTCAGAACGGACCTTTTAAGGTACCTGACTCTCCGAGGAGTCTCGGACCATCGTCTCGGACCATCCGATGTCAGATACCCCAGCGTTTCTCAACCTGTACTGACTCGCTAAAGTGAAATGAAATGAAAAGGTATTTGAAAGGTAATGGAAAAATAGGTTGACCAAGATCCTGTTTTAATAAAAGAAAATAGAAAGACGGTAGTCGGATAGTGGATCCATAAGTGAGAGAAATAATCCATCGTGAATACCTTGAAGACAGAAAGATAAGGACACTGTTTTGTTGACATCGACTTCCTATGATATCATTAAATTTAATGGAAAGATTCTGGTGGAATCATCTCAGAGGGATGGAAAGAACTTGTATGTAAGTTCTTACATATAACCGGTCTGTTTTGACCTTATCTTAAAACAATAGAAGAATCAGTAACCGAATTTTGAGATTCAAAATCGGAAGGTCCTAAAAGGGGTCACCCGATAGTCGACCTTAAGTACTTCTTCGTGAAGGTACAAACAGGTCATCTTATAAGTACGTACTAGATTCCTATTTAGTTTAAGAGTGGTCGTTATCTTCGGAATTTGGTCGGTCTCTGGATAAGGACGGAACCTTAAGGTATACGGACCTACCGTCTTCCCCATACTGACCCCGAACCGGAGTCCGTTCACAGGGTCTACTAGACTAGAGATTTCCTTAAGAGGTCAGGAGGTGAGAGAAGTTTCTCCGACTTCACTTCTTTTGGAGTCTAGTAGACTAGTTCTGTTCTCTAGGGGTACCCTGGTTAGGACTCAGTCGGGTGACTGACATACAAACAACGAGTCAGGACAGACTGAGAAACGTTGGTGTACCTGACATCGGGTGTTCCTAGGAGACAAATACCTTAAGAGGTTCGTCCTTATGACCTCCTCGAACGGTAAGGGAAGAAGTCCCGTAGAAAGTCTGGGCCCCTAGTTTGGGTCCAGAATATGTAACGTCCGTCTAAGAAATGGTAGAATCGATGGCCCCTTGGTAGACTCAGTCGGGGTACAACACGTACTTTTGACACATAGGGTTGGGTCCCCTAAACCACTCCTCAAAATATCGTTAGTCAAGTTCCGACCCAAATGACTATTCTCATCCTACACATGTCCTAGACATGAGGAAATTAGACCAGAGTCCATTTGACTACTTACAGACACCAAGGAATTTAGACTGAAGTCCACCAGAAGAACTTCTCAAAGAGACCAAGGAAACAACAACAAGTCAATAAGTCAGTGCGGACTGTAAAACGTTGGGGTACCTGACATTGTACACTCCGAAGGGACAGGACGTGGTAGAGGGCCTCGAACGAGTTTGAGTACAGATGACTCAGCCATACGCTAGGTTAGTAGAGTAGGAGACAGTAACGGAAGAGGAGGACGGAAGTTAGAAAGGGTCGTAGTCCCAGAAAAGATTACTCAGTCGAGAAACGTGGTCACCGGTTTCATAACCTCGAAGTCGAAGCCTTAGATCAAGGGAATTAGACCGTACTTCTTACGACTGTAGAAATAAAAAAAATTCTAAAAATCAAGATATTTTTTGAATTTCTATAGTAATACACATAGAGAACTCCGTCTCGGTCCTGGGACGGAAATCCGACGTGATAACAAACAACCAAGGTTTATCCTTTTTCTCATACAGTTCCGACATATAACAGTGGGACTAATAAATTGAATATACGTCTCATGTAATACTCTTTACGACCTGACCTTCTTTGTGTTCGACCTTAGTTCTAACGGCCCTCTTTATAGTTATTGGAGTCTATACGTCTACTGTAGTGGGAATACCGTCTTTCACTTCTCCTCGATTTTACGGAGAACTACTTTCACTTTCTCCTCTCACTTTTTCAACCGGATTTCGAGTTGTAAGTCTTTTGCTTCTAGTACCGTACGCCAGGGTAGTGAAGTACCCTTTAGCTACCCCTTTGTCACCTTTGTCACAGTCTGAAATAAAAGAAACCCGAGGTTTTAGTGGCGTCTACCACTAACGTCGGTACTTTAATTTTCTACGAATGAGGAACCTTCTTTTCAATACTAGTTGGATCTATCGTATAAGTTTTCGTCTCTGTAATAAACGGCTGATTCCAGGTAGATCAATTAAGTCAAGTCAAGTCAGCGAGTCAACACAGGTTGAGAAACGCTAGGGTACTTAGCGTCGTCCGGTCCGGAGGGACAGGTAGTGGTAGAGGGCCTCAAGTGAGTCTGAGTGCAGGTAAAGGTCATCAGTACATACCTACACTTTCAACCTGACACTTCTTCCGGCTCACGACTTCTTAACTACGAAAACTTGACACCACAACCTCTTCTGAGAACTCTCGGGGAACCTGACGTTCCTCTAGGTTGGTCAGGTAAGACTTCCTCTAGTCGGGACCCTAAAGAAACCTTCCTTACTACGACTTCGACTTTAAGGTCATGAAACCGGTGGAGTACACTTCTCAACTGAGTAACCTTTTCTGAGACTACGACCCTCCCCAACCCCCGTCCTCCTCTTCCCCTGCTGTCTCCTACTCTACCAACCTAGCGTAGTGACTGAGTTACCTGTACTTAGACTCACTTGAGGCCCTCAACCACTACCTGTCCCTCCGGAACGCACGACGCTAAGTACCCCAGCGTTTCTCAGTCTGTCCTGACTCGCTGACTTGACTTGACTTGACTTGACTAAGTTTCATACTTTTCATACACAATACAGATTCTAATCTTAACTAGAAAACCCTCCAATATATATAAAAAAAGAAAATCAGTTTCCTTATAAATTTTATTCAACTGGAAGTTCTTCTACGGTACAGAGTAACTTTTAACCTATTGAATAAACTTTTTGTACAAAAGGGTTTTCGTCACATTATAGACAGATTTTTTATTGTGTTTTAGTCTCATTGGTAAATTATTGGTCTAAAAATTTTATAGAAAATAGCACCTGTCAAAATTGTTCGTACGATTACTATGAAGAGCAATTACAATTTACGTATATACGCCTTTCTTTTTTTAAGTAGTAGAACCTTCTATTAATCTTCATGGTTTGTTTTAGTTCTGTCAAGAATTTTATATAAAATTTAGGAAGAGTAATTAGTCAACAAAAAGTTTACATTTAGTAGGTTCCTTGTAAACTAACTGACGACACAAGTTCTAACAACTGTAATAGGACCAAGTAATGAAATCCAAAGGGACGTTCGTCTCAGGTTTTGTTCTACCTTCACGTCCATCAATTCACTCTTCACACATACACACACCGTTCTTATCCTGTCCTGTCCTAATTTTCACTTTTTGATAGTACTGGTTACTTCGAGTAACAACATCAAACATCCTCAACAAAGAAGGGTGTAGACTCTTTTCATGTATTACTTTAGGTGTTCATAGGAAGACTTTATGACTACCGATCCTATAAACAAAGGATCGAGAACAGGGAGTAAACTAACAACGGTGATCTCAATGACGGAAGATGTCCGCACCTCGAACTATCCGAAATTCCCACGTCACCCAAACAAGGTCAAAAGTCCTTTCTTGGGATCTCGTTTACGTCTTGTCGTTCGTTATCAGGGAGGTCCCTTGTTTGCACGTTACGTTTTCCTCGAACTTCGGTGTATTTTGAAAAGTGATGGAGAGTGACTTTAGTAAACATTCGATTCCCCTACATTACGTCCGTAACCCCCCTAGACGGTCAGGACTTCCGTATTTTTGTTGGTTTTACGTAAGTGACGGTCTTCGTTAATGTCTTCTACGACCGAAAATTTACTTCTTAACGTTTTCCTCACTTAGTCCATTTATCTACGTTATTTCTCATTTTATTGACCCACCGAACCACCCTTCAATAATCAATGAACAATTGTTCAAATAATGGAAGAATAACGACGACATTGTTTAATGATGTTTAAAGTCAAGTCAAGTCAGTGAGTCAACACAGGCTGAGAAACGCTGGGGTACTTAGCGTCGTGCGGTCCGGAGGGACAGGTAGTGGTTGAGGGCCTCAAGTGAGTCTGAGTGTAGGTATCTCAGGCACTACGGTAGGTCGGTAGAGTAGGAGACAACAGGGGAAGAGGAGGACGGGGGTTAGGGAGGGTCGTAGTCTCAGAGAAGGTTATTCAGTTGAGAAGAGTACTCCACAGGTTTCATGACCTCAAAGTCGAAGTCGTAGTAAGGAAGGTTTCTTTAGGGTCCCGACTAGAGGAAGTCTTACCTAACCAACCTAGAGGAACGTCAGGTTCCCTGAGAGTTCTCAGAAGAGGTTGTGGTGTCAAGTTTTCGTAGTTAAGAAGCCACGAGTCGAAAGAAGTGTCAGGTTGAATCACTGAATGTTGTCCTGTTTACATAATACGGTGTAAAGACCTTCGACCTTCAGGTTTGAGTTATAGTGGACCGGATTCGAGTAGCACAACTGTTCCTATCAAAGAAAGCCTCCGAAATTCTCTTGGACAAAGAAACGTAAAAAGTCGTAGATCTAAAACAGAAATAAGGAACCAAATACGAGGGTAGAGGAGGGGACGTTGGATAGAAAATTAGGTTGATAACACNNGAACGTCAGGTTCCCTGAGAGTTCTCAGAAGAGGTTGTGGTGTCAAGTTTTCGTAGTTAAGAAGCCACGAGTCGAAAGAAGTGTCAGGTTGAATCACTGAATGTTGTCCTGTTTACATAATACGGTGTAAAGACCTTCGACCTTCAGGTTTGAGTTATAGTGGACCGGATTCGAGTAGCACAACTGTTCCTATCAAAGAAAGCCTCCGAAATTCTCTTGGACAAAGAAACGTAAAAAGTCGTAGATCTAAAACAGAAATAAGGAACCAAATACGAGGGTAGAGGAGGGGACGTTGGATAGAAAATTAGGTTGATAACACCGTAGAAGAAAGGTCTGAAGAATAAGGTAAAAATATAGAAGAGAGAAATTGTAATGACAGAGGGAAAGTATTTCTAGGAACACTAGTATAATACAGGTAGACCTAGTAGGTTCTATTAGAGGTGTAAAATTCTAACAACCGAATTAGTGTAGACTTTTTAGGGGAAAAGGTGTATTATATTTTATGACTGTCCAAGGACCCTATTCCCACACCTCTTTTAACCCTCCGTCAATAAGTCGGATATTATAGACTTTTCGAAACTTCGTTTTTATATTAAAGTCCTGAAATGGTCTTTAAATCGATGAAGATTTATGGGACTACCAGATACTTTGAAGGTACATTAAGATGGATGAAGGGTTTCAAGAATAAGTTATGTTTGAAAAGTACTTCATGTATGTAGAACTTCTGTGTGTATTCTTCCTTTTATATTTTTTTAATGAGGTCTGGGTGACTTACTAAGAGAGACCCTCTTTATCAACGAACCTAAGTAAGTTTACATTCGAACACGTACTTATCAATCGGACTTATAAAAAATTGTTTGAGAAGTTTTATATAGTAAGAAAAACTCAACTATACATTGTTGACGAATCTCAATGTATATTTAAGGGAGTAGGTGAATCCTATTTTACAAAGGACAAACGAGATTACTTACGATTACGGTAAATACATAATGTTGTTGGATGTCACGTTTCCCAGTGTTTCTCAGTCCGTGTTCACCTAATGATTCGTACGTACGTGAGACGATGGAGTAAAACCTCATTTTACTATCAACCTTTTATGGACATTTCATTTGTAAAACCTTTTCGAGAAAGAGAATCCGTCCCATTTCGTCGGAATCTACGGTCTTTATATAAAGTCAAGATACAGATTAATGGTATCATTTACAGTCCTTTCTCACCGAAATTCATATAAAAGTATTTTTTTCTCATGTTACACGTCACCTAGAGTAATAGAACTGATTTGCCACGAAAAACATCATCAAAGTTACTGAGTTTCGGTTCGATAGAAAGTCACTAAATATTAAGACTAATGGTCCTGTAAGACGAACTGCTCGGTCGGTAAAGTAGTGCAACTTTCAAGAGTCAACACGTTAAGAGATAGTTTAGACAAACGTCTTTCTAAATTCTTTCCTAAGGTTTAAAAAGTTTTTCGTATTGTGATTTAGATATCAACGTTGGAGGGGAGAGTCGTCTAAATTTACAATGTTAAGTCAAGTCAAGTCAGTGAGTCAGCACAGGCTGAGAAACGCTGGCATACTTAGCGTCGTGCGGCCCGGAGGGACAGGTAGTGGTTGAGGGCCTCAAGTGAGTCTGAGTACAGGTAGCTCAGTCACTACGGTAGGTCGGTAGAGTAGGAGACAGCAGGGGAAGAGGAGGACGGGAGTTAGGGGGGGTCGTAGTCTCAGAAAAGGTTACTCAGTTGAGAAACGTACTCCACCGGTTGCATGACCTCAAAGTCGAAGTCGTAGTCAGGAAGGTTTCTTTAGGGTCCCGACTAGAGGAAGTCTTACCTGACCAACCTAGAGGAACGTCAGCTTCCCTGAGAGTTCTCAGAAGAGGTTGTGGTGTCAAGTTTTCGTAGTTAAGAAGTCACGAGTCGAAAGAAGTGTCAGGTTGAGAGTGTAGGTATGTACTGGTGACCTTTTTGGTATCGGAACTGATCTGCCTGGAAACAACCGTTTCATTCCTGAGACGAAAACTTATACGATAGATCCAACCAGTATTGAAAAGAAGGTTCCTCATTCGCAGAAAATTAAAGTACCGACGTCAGTGGTAGATGTCACTAAAACCTCGGGTTTTTTTGTTTCAAACTGTTCCAATGTTAATCTTAAACGATTTATTTTGACAAATATAGAACAGAAAGTTGTTTGTGTACATCGCGTATGTGTATGAGTTTGTGTTCGTGTACTAATAAGGAGGTTGGTAATTTATAATAATTTCTTTATTATAATAGGTCTATTAAGGGTGTTTTAATAATGACTTTTATTGAAAGTTATCGTCCATTTTCTCGTTTTGGTATAACTTAGTTTCAATACGTTTATTTATTATCGATTTTGTAAAAAACCATTTTTCTGTGAGATGAAGACTTTTTTTTGGTTAATTTAAATTTTTATACTAATAAGTATTTAAATTTAAAAATAATTATGTTTTAACATGTGTACGGTATTCCTTGACTTAAAATTGTTTGACTTGTGTGGTGGATCTAATCCGTGATCGTCGTATCTTCAAAGAATCACGAGGGAAAGTCAGTATCGCGGGGTCCAATTGGTCAAGGTCTGGAAATTGCAATATTTATTAAAAGAAGAAAAACAAAAAGTAAATTTATTTTGAGAAATTTTCCATTAGGACACTGACCTAAGTATCGGAAATTAATACGAGGACCACTCAACTTTCGAAGATACAGACATTGTCTCCTACAATGAGCAAGTTCCTTATAACGAAAACACTATGTCTTATATTAGTGACTCATTCTCTTTTCACAGAAATAATATTATGTGTAAATTTTTTTTTTTTGGAGGTTTCATTAGTTTAACAACGTTCTTCCCCCTGGGAATACCCTAGTCTCTCACCCGAGAACAGATTGTGAGTCTTTGTCTAATAGACTCCTCTGTATGACTGTTTCGTTTTCTGAAATAACCCTTTCACCTACCACCTACAGACTCAATCCCTTGGGTCCTCTTGATGAGACGGTTCACCAAGTGTCATAG
Organism: Capra ibex; assembly: GCA_006410555.1. Lineage (NCBI taxonomy): Eukaryota > Metazoa > Chordata > Mammalia > Artiodactyla > Bovidae > Capra > Capra ibex. The sequence continues at coordinate 16,254,750 of SJYO01048061.1, read as the reverse complement.
TCCAAAATACCATTATCCCACTCAAAGGTCCAACAGAGCACAGTTAGTAGAACGACTCGGGTAGAAACCAGACTGAGTCCCAGGAAAGATCCCGAAGGATCCACCGTCATCACCATTTCTTGGACGGATGGTTACGTCTTATGTGTTCCTAGGGACCCAGACCTGCTAGGAGACCTCGTCTCGTACCTTTGGGTGAGGTCATAAGACCGGACCTTCCAGGGTATCTGTCTCTACGGACCTCTCGACATCAGGTACTCCAGTGTTTCTGGACCTGTGCTGACTCAACTCGTAAGTGTTGTGTCGTGTCGTCCTAGGAAGGACCACCAAGTACATAGAGAGTCGGTTCTATCTAAGGTCGTCCCTAAGACCCTCCAACCATTTGTATAACACCCGACCACAGAAGAAGGAGAAGAAAACCGGGGAGGACTCAAAAGGATCATTCGAAAGTCACCGTCGTGGTACAAGGAACAGTCCTAAAGAACAATACTCTATTGAGTATCAGCAGTAGTACCACGGACCGGTACCCTCCACCAAAATTAGTTACAAAGGGATTGTTTTACTATATGTAAAATATATACGTTTGATTAATAATTAAATTATATATTAACATTGGAGATCCTACAATCCCTATAGTGTACCTAATGTTTCAATGTAAGAGATTTTTATGTACGACATTAGTTCTTCTTTTTTACACGTGTATACCAAAATCACTAAAGTTATATAAGTTCTGTCGACCCGAAAATCTTTTGATAAGTTAGATTAAAATTCCCTAAAAACTTCTATTATAAGGAAAATTAGAAGAGGAGTTTTTTCGACTCACGGTTTCTTAACTACGAAAACTTGATACCACAAACTCTTCTGAGAACTCTCAGGGAACCTGAAGTTCCTCTAGGTTGGTCAGTTAGGATTTCCTCTAGTCAAGACTTATAAGTGACCTTCCTGACTACGATTTCGACTTTAAGGTCATGAAACCGGTGGACTACGTTTCTTGACTGAGCAACCTTTTCTGGGACTACGACCCTTTCTAACTTCCGACCTCCTCTTCCCCTAATGTCTCCTACTCTACCAACCTACCGTAGTGGCTGATCTACCTGTACTAAAACTTATTTGAGGTCCTTAACCATTACCTGTCCCTGTGGACAATACGACTTCAGATACCCCAGTTGTTTCTCAACCTGTACTAACTTATTGACTTGACTTGACTTAACCCAGGATACGTAATCTACTTACGGACAGTTTTCTGGGGGTTTATTAAATTCACTCGGACCTTATTAAGGTTTTATAAAAATTATTGTCGTATAATTAGTTATAACTTCTATAAAATCGTATAAAAATAATTCCCTAAAGAACCTCGGACTGGGGATTAACCATTCTAAAAAAAAAAGGATTTTGTGATACAGTTATTACTATGTACGTCAAAAAGACGTGAACCAGTATATCCTTGTGTGTATTCTATACACAATGATATAGATACATGATATCATGTATCTATTTCGAGACATATCGACCCTATTTAGTTGAGACCGAAAGAGTCCATAGTGGGTCCTTGTGGCTCTCGTTTCCTCTATTTATTAAGACCGTGTTGACAGTAGTTGACCTCCTATGAGACTACAGGAGAACTTATAGGTGACACTTTGAGATCCGATTTCGGAACGATAAGTCATACTAGACCTCTTGCCACTCGAAACATCAGTGAACCTTTGAACCACTTTAAACCTTTAAGTTCAGAGTGGGGTAGGTACTTAAAATTGTTCCGAAACCCGCTAGGTAAATTTATAATGTTAAAATGTTCACAAAGACATTTCTTTCATTCTCGTGACTGATATTCGAAATCACACTTTACCCTCTAATCCTATGTATATAAAGAAACCATCTTACCTTATAAATACTATTCTCCTGTACCTACAAAATAAACGTAGAAACATATTTATAAAAATGGTACTTTATCTTAGTAGAATTAAGTTTGGCTGGTAAAGAGTCTTTACCAAAGTATCACCTTATATATATGGAGAGAAAAAGAGGAAAGACTAAATAGACACTTGATCCGTAATTAAATCAGTAACCTTTTTTGTAAATAGATAAAAGGATAATTTTTGTATAAATTTCACCCTTTAATCCAAATTTTCAGTATAAGCCAATAAGAGACTGAGAGACACCAAAGTGTGTTTAAAAAAAAAAGGAAAACAAAAAGCCTGAGATAGAGAAAGGTCAAGTGACAGTACAAAGTGTCACATGGTTTCCGTTTCTCCTTTGAGATAATAGAAATCAGAAACCTCTCTAGGAATCCATCTCAACACTTTCCTTTACACACAAGACGTTTGTTTCATTCAAACGGATAAAATACTTTCAGTTATAAAGTCTACATAAACGGTTATCTGGGGTCCCGTGACAAATCGTCTCAACGTCAAGTAGAGTACCTTCAAAACGTGGGGTGACGAAAGTTACTTAGACTTTGTAGACTACAAGGGGTGACCAATCGTCTAAAGACATAACTCTAAGACAAGACGACGAAGTATCTTCATGAATATACAACGGAAATTGAAAAATCGGTTACTTAAGAGTTTTTATATTCAAGTCGTTACATACCATGGATCTGAGGATTACTAATACTTTTATGTCTCAAATTACTGAGTAAAAATACAACGTGGTAAGGTCCCGGTAATAAAGACATCTTTATTACAAATACAATTAAGACTCAATGAGTATTTACAGGTTATGTGCTCGAGAGATAAAAAAATTTAGAGTTGATGACTGTAAAAGAACTCTAACGTATGAAAAAAGGGGTTTCATGTATAATATTTCGTTTTAGAGGTGTTTTGTATACTAACCTTCTTTTATTTTTATGTTTTCACTAGATAAAGTCTTTCTCAATAAATTTTAGAGAGGTAGTATAAAAAAAGATTCATTTTCAAAAGACTGTTTAATTATCGTTAACACAAATACAGACATAAATTGATAACTTCTTTGATATATAAACCACTCTATCGAGAAACTTTTTATAACTCCGTGAAACATGATACACCTCTAAAAGTACGATGTAAAAATTTTAAATCCAAAATCTCGAGACTGCAACATTAGGTATAAATCTTTTTCATATGTAAAAGGTAAATACGTTTCTCTTTCATATATTTTTTGATATTTTATCCTCATATCAATCGATATGTAACTCGATTTGTGTTGTGTGTATACACACATTAGTATATTATTACATATATATAGTATACATATTAGTACACACATGGACACAAGTACGGTTTAAAATATTCACTAACTTCTCTGTCTTAGGATAAACCGTTGTATAAAAAGAATAGTAGAAGTGTTAAATCCACCGGATTCAATCGGATTCAAACCAAAACAGAACAAAACAAAAAATTACCTTCAAATCATAATACAATCCTTTTTTTTGATTGAACCCGTGTTATTAAAGTTTACTAAAATACTAAACGAATCAATGATCGTATGTCCTCCATCTCGAGGTTCCGTTTTACAAACTTATATACAAGTTTATGAGTAGTTAAAACTATCACGGAACGAACTAAAATGACTCTATAAGAGAGTAATAGATACTATTCTTTTTATTCTCATTAACTCGACTACAAAGAACAATAGTCTTTACCCCGGCGCTATATGTAAGACTGAATCTATGTAGTATTATCTAAATGACCGGGTCTCTTACATACTCGATAAAATAAGGCATGTGTTTATTAAATAGATCTACTGGTATGTTCTCCAACTTTCTTACCATATACTTTATGTCTGATTATGTTTTACAGGACCAATTTTCAGTATAATATGAGTTTACTTTATAAATTATAAAGTGTTTTAGTCTTTACAATTGCATTCCTGACTAGTACTTATACTCTAAGTAAATCTTTATCCTTATTATGTTATATCACCCGTCTTAATATCGAAGTCTTATTTTCTTTTTCCGTTGGATGAGGTCTTGAGAACGGACCTCTTAGGGTACCCGTCTCCTCGGACCACCCGATGTGTCAGGTACCCCAGTGTTTCTCAGTCTGTGCTGACTCGTTCATTGTGTGTGTGTGTGTGCATACACACATATGTGTGTATGTTTAGTTATAGTTTTATAAATGTCAAAATTGAAGTTCAAAATTTTTAATCGGAAAACGGGTAAAAACTTTTCATTTTAGATGTTTGTCTATAGATATAAAAAACTAAACAATAACGACAAAGTAACGACAGTACAGACTGAGAAAACACTGAGGTACCGGAAATCGGTTAGTCCGAGAAGACAGGTATCCTAAAAAGTCCGTTCTAATGATCTTACCCAACAGTAAAGGAGGAGGTTCTCTAGAAGGACTGGGTCCCTAGTTTGGGGGGTAGAGGTGAAGACTTGACGTCCGTCTAAGAAATGGAGACTCGGTGGTCCCTTTAAGAAAATTAAAGGTAAGGGACGATCACTTGAAGTGGTACAGGAACGACAATTACATAACGGACCTTTACCCTATTTCTTTTCAATCAGAAGACTATCGTTAGGTCGACGAGACGGGGTGGAACGATCTCTGTCCCAGTGGGACCCGAACTCCCCTCGATTCATACTATTTTTAATTTAAGGAAAGTTTCAGTATGACTCCCTTTGTCGTGGCTAAAATTTTCGAGTAGAAGTCAGACTTCATTTATTAATTATCTTTCTTTGTACAACCTAAAAATCTGTTTCCTACGGACTTCCTAGAAAATAGGAGACTTTGGAGAACTCTCAATCTTTCCACCAGACCGTTCCCCCGGGTCCCCAAACACTGAACAGAATGACCTTGTACTCAACGACTTCGATACCCGTGAGGGAACCATAGAATCAGAACTTGCGATTCCTTTCAAATTGGAGTGATCCAAGTTAAGTCAAAAACGGGTCGGTTATTATGTCTCCCTTTCTCCGTCTGGTGACAGTCAAGACGTACACGGTCGGACGGGGGAGAGAGGTCGGAAGTACCCGAGTCCTGTGACAGTCGATTGGACCATGATGGACGTCCAGGTCCTAAGACCTAACTTCTACTACAATGGACTCGCCACCTCGTGGGATCCAGGACCGTCAGGAGGAGGAGGGGATCCTCTACGGTAGCGGTAGTTCTCAAGATTCCGTCCCCTCACCTTGATCCATAAAATCTTGTGTGCTTGTCTGATATCTTTTTAGTACACGATATTTGTACTCACTACAATAGTAAATATTTAAAGAGTTTTAGATATGTTAGACCGTACCAAAGTGGTAAAAAAAAAAGGAATCTATGTCTAACCGGCAGTAGATCATTGTATCGTCGAAGTAAATCTGGGTGCGTTCCGAAACAACCTCCCGTACCAGAGGTAGACACGAAAAGGAATAGACTCACGACACTACAAATATAAACAATTGTAAGCTTCAGATGTGTAATGTAGATGTTAAGTGTTGTTACATGTAAAATAGAACCATGTGTAAATGGATGGTCTTTCGAGAATAAACTATTAGCATGGATTCTTAGGGTGTATATAAAATAACTAAAATTATAATACGGAAGTTGAAAGAAACTGTCAGTAACATATTTTACAGAATGTCTTATAAAGTCTTTATAAAGACTCACATTAGAAAGATTTATATAGATGTAGGACTGATTTATAAGTAGGTTCTTGAAAGAAAACTTTAAGTTACGATTTTTTCACCATAAAGACACTTTTGTAAGGATGAAAGACAGTTTTATTTACAATGACAACGACTACCACCACAAGATAAAGGGAAACTTTTGTTTCTTTAGGTATATATACTTTATAGAAAAAGAAGGATTAGAAAACTACGACATGAAGAAATTTGAACTTAGACTAAAAGATTAAACTACAGTAAAATACTTAAATAGTACTTTTTATCTTTTTTTGATGACTTCAAAAACGTCTATCTAAATTTTCTGTCGAAAAGTAAATAAAAAACACCCTAATTTCTTGTGTGTGAATTTAAACAAATCCCAAGATAGTAAAATGTACTAATACAAGTTTTATCGTCAAATAGTTTAACATAAACTTACATAATATATCACGGTTGTTTTTTGTTGTTATTAAATTAAGACTAGTTTAAACTTTTTTACTACACAATTTACGTCTGATTTTAACCACTTAACAGAAATTCTTTATTGAACTCTTAATTATTTTTATAATTGTTTTATAAATCTAAGTCAACGAGTGCGTTTCTTTTTCTACTCATTTTAAACTTAAATTGTAAATAAAATAACTTATTAAAATTAAATGTAGTAATATAAGATTTAAATGATTAAAATCCATATCAATTTTTGATCCGTTACTATCCTTATCAGAGTAAATAGTACTATTTTCTCGACTTGTAAATTTTTTGGGAAAGTTGTAATAAGAACACAGATAATTAACTGAGTTCTCTTTTATTAAATACTGGAGAATTAAATTGTGTTACTGAAGGGTCTCAAACGATTATCTTTTAATATATTGGAAAATTAATTGACTTGTGTAACAGTCCTTACATTTATTTTAGGAAATGACTTGAAATCAGTAGAACTAAAAAAAAATTATGGTATCACTAAAATTTCTCTAACCTTTACTGACAAAGGAAAGTATTCAACTAACAAATTGGTAAGTAATTCAGTCTTCACAAATAACACATGGATGAAACATGGTTCTTGAGAAGATCTATGACCCCTAAGTCTCGAGTTAACCTCTTTGGTGGTGGGCAAATCTAATACTCCCTCACTAGTCTCCTGTAAGGGGAGTAAAACCGTGGTGACTACTTAATCCTTGAGGGACCTTTGCCAAGGGTCAACAAGACCAGTTTCTTCAACATAAAGGGTTTCACTACACGGAAGAGGCCCGTAGGAGTACAGTCTCGATAGGATCCTAGTCGACGTCGGAGACAACATTGACGTAGTCACAAGTGACATTCCTTTAGTAGGACACGAATTAGGGTAAGAATGAAGAGAGTGGAAAAAAATCTATATGTGGACTTTCAGGTTTTGTGTAGGATGTACGTTTATAGGTGGAGTCTCAGATTATGGATTCTTCAACTAAATTTTACTTCATTTTAAAGGTGACCCACTCCTATGACACATCTAAATAACTCCTGATAATTTATGACCCAGACCCAATTGGACCTATTGTCTAGTACGTTTTACGTCTAATTAGAATTATGGTGATTTTCCTCATGTTATTTAAGATAATTACGATTACCCAGAGATTTAGGACCTAGAGTAGTCACCACCTCTCCACTCTTTCTACAAAAGAAATACCTCGTAGTGACTGGATATATTATTTGAGGATAAATGTCATCTGAATCACCGAAACCGACAGAGCATGGTGACTGAGTATACTCTAAACATAGGTGATTTTACAGTGTCAAAAAATCACTTGTTAATCATCAAGTTTTTTGTTGTTTATCGTGTTTTATTTTCGATGTATATAACTGTAAGTATTCGTTACATAATCATATAAAGTCTGTTTAGGTACACTTGACTGTAAAAGTGGTATTTCTCCTGTCAAATTTTCACAGAGTGTCATATGTACAATCTTAAGGGTAAGAGGGTTTAGTAGGGTGGGAGAGGGCGAGGGAGACTCAGGTTTTCAGACCATATGTGTAGACACAGAAAAAACGACAGAACGTATGTCCCAGCAGTAACGGTAGAAGGATTTAAGGTATATATACACAATCATATGACATAACCACAAAAAGAAAGACCGAATGAAGTGAGACATATTAACCGAGGTCAAAGTGGGTAGAGTAGTCTTGACTAAGTTTACTTAAGAAAAATTGTCGACTCATTATGAGGTAACACATATACATGGTGTCGAAAGAATAGGTAAGTTTTTTTTTTTTTTTTCACAGAGTGTAGTACATAGCTAAAAGATTACGACACATTGTATAATAATTTTAAAATCTTCGAATTTTATCAGGGGTGAATAACCGAGTGTAAAGACGTCTAGTCTTAAGGACTACCAGAGCTCACCCAAAAGAAACCATCCCAACGTTTTCAGGGTTCAACGAACAGTCAGTCTTTACCAAGGATAGACCCTTGACACACCTTCTAAAGTGAAGGAAAAAACAAACAAACAAACAAAATTCTTAAGTGAAGATTCGTGTAAGTTCAGTAACTGGTTTAAGTCATGGACCTTCACATCCTGATTCCAGGGGTAAAGAAAAAATGACGGTCGGTCCCTAACGGGACATAATAAATCTTATACGGGCGTAAAGAACCGTACACCAGGGGAGATAGACGATTCGGTCTATACATATACATTGCGGGTAAGAAGAGATAGAGTGGAACCAAGTTTAGAAAGAATGAAGGAAAAAAAGACTGATGGTCAGTCTTTATAAAAGAGACTACGAGGCAATCAAGATCGTGTAACTTTATTATATACATTGTACGAAAGGTTTCCCCTTTTTTTTACGGACTACGGTAGAAAATGGACACACGCGACTTGATAAAAAATATAACCAACCGAATTGTGACCCTGTCGTCAAAGATATCTTACAAAGACGAAAGAGAGGAAAATGTAGTCTTTTACGACAACGTCAATATGTAGACAACACAGTGTGGACTCAAACGAACTCAATACTGACTCTTATAAAAAGATTTCGTCAAGTGTGTACAGTATAAAATATTTAGGAGTCAAGGTTTTTTGACTTTCCGAAAAGTGAGGTACCTTGTATTGTAAAATAATAATTGAGAGAATATTATGAACTTTTGTTAAACCCCTATCATAGTTCGAACCTAAATAGAAACAAAAAGGAATAATGTTTTATTAGACATAAATAAATTTATAATAACGTGAAATTTGTAGATCAGGTAGAGGTATATTATGTTTGAGAAAAATATATCGTATACGGTTTAATTAAGGTCACTCAAGTAAATAGTAAATCAAAATGTAAGACAAATAAGTAAGTTCTGTTAATTGACTAAATAATTACATTTTAATTCTTTCCGAAGGAAATATCGAGTCAACCATTTCTGACGATTCAGTGAAGTCAGCACAGGCTGAGACACGCTGGGGTATCTGCCGTCGGGTGGTCCGAGGGGGCTGGGACCCTAAGAGGTCCGTTCTTGTGACCTCACCCAACGGTAAAGGAAGAGGTTACGTCCTTTCACTTTTCACTTTCACTTCAGTGAGTCAGTACAGGCTGGGAGTCGCTGGGGTACCTGACGTCGGAAGGTCCGATGAGGCAGGTACCCTAAAAGGTCCGTTCTCATGACCTCACCCCACGGTAACGGAAGAGGCATCAACCATTTCTTAGGCGGACGTTAAGTCCTCTGGGACCAAGATAAGGACCCAATCCCTCTAGACGACCTCTTCCCTATCCCATGGGTGAGGTCATAAGAATCCGAAGGGAACACCGAGTCGACTATTTTTAAGACGGACGTTACGCCTTCTGGACCCGAACTAGGGACCCAACCCCTCTATGGGACCTCTTCCATTTCCGATGGGTGAGGTCATAAGAATCCGAAGGGAACACCGAGTCGACTATGTCTTAGACGGACGTTACGTCTTCTGGACCCGAACTAGGGACCCAACCCCTCTATGGGACCTCTTCCATTTCCGATGGGTGAGGTCATAACACCGGACCTCTTAAGGTACCTGATGTCAGGAACCCCAACGTTTTCCAGTCTGTACTGACTCATTGAGAGTCAAGTTTGAAGTGGAAGTGAAGTCTTTTCTTTTCAACAGAAGAAATAAAATTTATAAAAGTTCCATTAATCTATAATATGATGTCATAATTAATCTTTAATTGATGTTTAAATCATTCTTAAAAATACAGTCCAACAAAATAAAAAATTAAAAAGAGGTATCCTTTAAAATTAAAATAATTTATCTTAACCGTACTTAATCTAGTGTTATATAACTATTAAGTTGTCGTTTTGTAGATTACGAGATGACACACTGTATAATAGTACCGGAATTTTCAATATCATTACCCATTGTAAGTCACTTATTAAAGATACGTGGATCACCAGACGATTAATAAAACGTATTTAATAGAGATTGGAAACAATGTGAAGACGTTTCATCTGTAAAATACTCACACGAGTCAGTAAGTCAACACAGACTGAGAAACGTTGGGGTACCTGACATCGGGCGGACCGAGGAGACAGGTACCCTAAGACGTCCGTTCTTATGACCTCACCCAACGGTCAAAGAAGAGGTCCCCTTGAAGGACTGGGTCCCCAACCTGTGTACAGAGAACACAGAGGAAGTAATAGTCGGGATTAAGTATGGACCTTTTTTTTACTTCGACTCTCATCAATTCCTTGAACAGGTTTCAGTGTCTCTCATTCTCTGTGTTGGGTGACTAATGTTTCGTACAAAAAAGGTGTTACGAAAAACGATCCCGGAAACACTTCATCGATTCACGAGTTAGAGATGTTCGTCTTACGAGTCCAAATAAGTACCGGGAAAGGAAGACACCGGGAACATAAACCTTTTATTTAGTGTAGTCCGACGAAATTTGAGACGTCCAGAAACTGTACCTCACCATCGTAGAAGTCAGTCTTAGACTCCAAGATCAGGATTAATCGATGAAACATCGATTAATTGTAATTCATCTTTGAATTGGATTTTACTTCAAAGTAGTAGTTAAATTTTTATTAAAATATTTTACGACGTATTTACATTTGATACCACTACTAATACTACGTTGTTATTAGAGTGTAACACGTCATGTACACACTAGACCTCAACTAGTCAAGATAAGAATCCTTTGGTAAGATTGGTCTTTGTCTCAAAAAGAACCTCATTACGTGAAATTACTTCAAAGTTTATTATGTCAGAAACTCATGAGTGTTTAAGACTTGTAGACTGAATAAAAGCGAAATAGAAAAAGACGTTCGAATAAGTACACACCTTCTAACTACCACTATTCTGGCGGTTTCGTTGGACACATACTTCTTAACTTCTTTTGGTCAACACGTGGTCTACCAGTACTCTTGAGGAAGTTCCCGTACAAACTTCGTACTAAACTTAGTTATACTACCTCGACAGTTATAATCGCTTCGGGTCTGAATTCACGGGTACGTCGTTACATACTTCCGTGCAGAGTCAGTCTTGTTTTACGACACTCCACCGTTTCTCTGTCTTGATAGTTGTTGTTTGACACGTTCACCGTCGGTCAGTAATTTCGACTCTATCAAATATACATATTAGTTACGACGCCTTTGAAGTCACATAAGTAATCCGGTAAACTTAAAGATCGGGTCCAAAAACGTAACCCACGTTAAACCACCGTAATTTCCTTCATACATAAGAAGTCAGTGACAAAGTTTTTCTTTTTGTTTTTTGGAACAGTAACCTATGCAGGGACAATAAGGAGACTTGAAGATTTTACGTCCCTCCCATGACACAAACATAACAAAATTATGAATTGTACATTTTTAAGTATGATTAATGTTCATTTTTCCTTATACTTTATAAAGACTTTAAATAAGAGAGTAAGTTAGTATAAAAAACTCGTTGATGGTACACGGTCTGACACCTCTATTTTATTGTCTGTGTATCTCGTAAAAGAAATAACAAAATCTTCCTATTGTCTTTTTACTGCCCGTCAATGTACCTACACACCTATTACGATACAGTTTCATTTCGTACATGACACGAATCAGCAAGTCAGCACAGACTGAGAAACACTGGGGCACCTGACATCGGACAGTCCGAAGAGACAGGTACCCCTAAGAAGTTCTTTCTTATGACCTCACCCAACGGTACGGGAGAAGGTCCCCTTAAAGGGTTTGGGTCCTTAGTTTATGTCCAGAGAACGTTACGTCCTAAGAAATGGTAGACTCAGTGGACCCTTCAGATTCTTATGACCTTACCCATCGGATAGGTAAGTCCCCTAGAAGGGTTGGGTCTTTAGTTTGACCCCACAGGATGTGACGTCCACCTAAGAAATAGTCGACTCGATGATCCCTTCGGGTTTCATTTCGTACGACGACGACGACGACGACGACGATTCAGCGAAGTCAAAACAGACTGAGACACACTGGGGTATATACCGTCGGGTGCTCCGAGGAGGTAGGTACCCCAAAGGTCCGTTCTCATGACCTCACCCCACGGTAACGGAAGAGGTTTTCATTTCGTATTGTATTTCGTTTAAGACCTTCTTAGCTTAGGTCAGATGCATCACAGACTCACAAAATGCTCTTTTATAGAGAGAAGGAATCGATCTTTGGAGGGGTTTGATAAAACAAGGAAATAAGTCTCAAAGAGTTTGACATCAGTATTGAGGGAAATCTTTCTTTATTGTTATAATAAATTTATACGAGTCAGTATTTCGAATCTTGTTTCAAGGACCCCAAAGTCAAGAAAACGGTGAAATTTTTATTTCGTATCGCCCTGAAGGGTACTAGGCTATCGACTCTGAGTACGAAATGACAAACTTTAGATTATTAATGAGTTATAAATTAAATAGAAAGGTCAACTTCCACTACTTCTTTATCGTTACCTTCTTTTCTTTGTCTTGTCATTTTTTATTCGTTGTTGTTGTTGTTTTTTCCGGTCCCTCAAGGACTCCAGTTATCCTCTGTGTTACTTGAATTTGTCAAAGTGAGAGTGGGAATACAGTTCTTGTTTCGACCTCTTTGTCTTATAACTGAATAAGACTTGAGTAGTCTTTTGACTGAAACGTACCGTTCGTCGATTGGACTTTTGACATCCCTTTATCTGGACGTAACTCTTTGTCCTGAGGAATAGAAGAATGGATCCTGTTTACGACGGTTTACGGTGGTTTTGTCCTTTCTTCTAAGTCAAATACATTTTTTACTATTTCCTGTTCACATTCTATCTCATTTCCACTCTTCGGGGAAGTCTAAAGTCTGTACCCTCCTTCCAAAGTGAAAGGATGTCCTAAAGGAAGGTTCTTTAGGTCCTACTTGAGTGTCCCTTCTGGACCCTCTTAGAGTCTTTAGAAACGACACCACGACCGACTCCTTCTTCTCGTCGGTGATTCGTTTGGGGGATTAGTGACGAAGAAGATAAAGAGGATATCTTGTTTCCGAAGTAACTAGTTTATAAATTCCTTTTCCTTTTGTGTGTGTGTGTGTGTGTGTGTGTGTGTTTGTATGGATAATACGTTTTAGAGGAGATCTTTTATATTTTCCATCCTTACCATGGGTCGACTAAATACTCTGATCATAATGGGATTACGGTTTTGGTCTGTTTTTGAAGTGTTCTATAATATTCTTTTGATGTTCGGCTGAGACGTCACCTATTTGGACCGTCTATGGCAGAATTGGGTTGGGTTCCCATTTCCAATTCACCTTGTCCAGGAACTACGGTCCTACTCCAGCACATAGGTGACCATACTACGTTGGCTTCTAGTGAAAGGTAGACATTATAAGAAGGGGGATTTGGATATTAGGGTTTTATTAATAATCTTTTGTAATCTTGTTTTCGATCGAAATCAAGATGTTTTAAGGACTCGTTATGGGAACTTTTTACGTTTTAAGTCAATTTTTTTTTTTTCCTTTCTACCTTTTGGACGGTGTTTAAACTATCCTCTAGACTACCGATTTACGTCAGAAAATTGTTCGTAAACTTTAAAATTACAGACATGACATGAAATGACTCCGAAGGGTCCACCAAGTCACCCATTTACGTCCTCTACGTGTTCTGTGCCCAAGTTAGGGACCCCGTCCTTCTAGAGGATCCTGTCCCGTACTGTTGGAGAAGGTTATAAGAACGGACCTTTTAGAGTATCTCCTCCGACCGTCCGATGTCAGGTATCCCAACGTCTCAGTCTGCACAGACTTCACTGACTCGTACGTTTGTACTTGAGATGATCATGACGTGGTAACAGATACGGAATTAAAACTATGTACCCGGTACCAATATAGTTATATTTCATAATTGTAATCCTCCTCAACCCACTCTCCATATGTCCTTTGATAGAGACCATAGAAACGTTGAGATATTAGATTCAGATTTTAATAAGTTATGTCTTTTCATTTTTATGTTTTTTACTGAAATATGAAGGTGTGTGTAGTTATAAGTTTTGTTTGTTAATATGCTGAAAATGTAGTGTTTCACCCCATTCTTTAATAATGATCTTAATTCGGGAGTGTATACCCTTGAACATAGTTAAGTAATGGAGTCCATAGGGTCTGTGACGCTATTTGAATCCGTAAGTCTTTCCAATAACATAAATTACAGACGTTCCCCTTTTTTTTGCTTTCCTTCGTCCAAACGTGTCCCTTTTTGAAGTCTTATGTTACTCCTAGACTTTGGATAATTTACTTTCTACCTTCCTTTGTTTTACCCGTCTATCTAATCATGTGTCCAGACTGTTGAGAAACGGTGGTACTACTATTCAAGACCTTTTCTATAACGGGTTATTTTCTCAACATGTCGCCTGTTGTCCACAGTTGGAACCGTTGGAACGATACAAGTGAGTAACCGACCCATGATTCGTCTTTCACACACCAGAGTCGAGTTTACGACCCTTCCGCGATGTCAACATCTGACGGTCGATGGACCGATAAAAGTGTCGACTTACGTTCAAGAAAAGACTTCCCTGTGGCTCGTCTCGTGGACTTCATCTCAGTCCCATCTTGATCTACTACTGTCGAACCTCTTTATTAGTATATCGAAGTATATCTGTAGGTATACCTCTATAATGTCTATAAACTTTTTTGTTAAAATAAAGTGAAATTAAACGGGAAATGTATACTATTACAAATTACTAAAAGAAGATTTACGGATACTTACCATACTTATTTTATGAAACTATTTATTTTATACATCATATTATATGCACCATATCTTAAAACACTTTTTTCATCTTTAATTTAGAATGAATTACTTTGTTCTTTTTATAATTTAACAATTACAAGTTTTACAACAGACACTACTACCCATGATAAACCCTAAGTAAAATATGTAAATTTAATTAACACATTGGTAAAATGTATCATCTGGTTTTTATGTTACACGACCTTTAGTATAATACAAGTTCAAAAATTGAAATGTACCTTTTTGGTATTATTAAAGTTTTAGATGTGTCATAGTAAATAAGAAGTTTTAGGTAAGTTTCCAGTGTCCTCGTTTTGTGTAACTACTAAAAACTTTATCAAAATATTAAGGTCATTTTCTTTTACGACCATTACTTAGTTTTATACAATAGAGACCTTTTTTAATCGAATAAGATAAGGTATTTTCGAAACTATTGAATAATGATAACTGTTTATACACAAAAACTAAGTTCATATGTTAAGGTAAATTTATTTATCTTTTTACAGTATTCGACTTAAGAGAGTGGTAATAATCATACGAGTGTCGTGTGTGACATGTAATGGATAGGTAGGTAGGGAGGTAGAAGTGGTCTTTTGGAGTACGTAAAAAAGACTAGACTCTTTATAGGTTAAGTTTTACAACCTGACTTATAACCCACAAGTAAAAAAAGGATTAGTTTAAACGTGATCACACTTCTCTTAGTGATCGACTATACATGTATATACCTTTCAACTTAGGATAAGAAAAGGACTTAAGAAACATTTAAATGAACATATCAAACTAAATTACTCTTTTTAATTTATTTATACACATGTAACATTCATAGGATCCACTGAAGCTCATTTTTTGGTTACGGTTCTTTGGAATATTTTCGTAATCACGGTCTTCTTCTATATTCATTCAGTGTTCACTGGTCTATTTTGAAAAAGATTTATTTATTTGTAAACGAAGATGACCTTCGATGATCTTTGTTAAAATTGATAAGGTTTAAAAGTTTAAAAGGTATAAAGTTTAAAATTAAAGAATTTGAGACAAGTCGTATAGCTTTCTATTCAATTTATAGTTTATCAAACATAATTTAATTATTTCTTCACTATAACTTGAAAATTTTATATATTATATATTTTTAATTCTTATCGTTTAATTAAATTTTTGACAAACACCGGTCGAACCTTGTTAGTCCATTAACTATCGATTTTTGTTTTGTTTTGTGTCGTAATGATTGAAACAGTCAAATATTCCTTTTGGTACTCAAAACATAATTTCAGGTTTAATGTCCGTCTCAGTTAGTTATATACACCGTTAAAAAGGAGATAACCTAAAATCTCATTTTCGAATTTTCGTAAGACTTATGGTTTTTAATCGTAATTAATAAATAGACCATTTAACTACACGAGAAGATTTAAATTTTTATTTCTGAAAGAACTTCTTGTTTTTATTCCATGAGATTTACTTACGAGTGTTTATATCGTTCGACAGTTCTGAGTGTGTCTCCGTTCATTTCGATAGTTACTATTACTACTATCTCTTTCGTATTAACGTAAAGACTCCGATTATTTTATACTGTTTGTTATTCTTCACGAACGTCTTGTAATTTTCTCTCTCTTCAGTCTGTTCGGGTAGACTACTTTTATTACAAATAAAGGAAGACGATAAAACATATAAAACATATAATTCAAAAAGTTTGAATTATTTATATGGTTTAATCCCATACTTAGAGGTTCAAGTCAGTTATAAAACACACTATGTTTTAAACCTGTCACAATATAATTTTCATTTTATATTTTAAATTAATTCTAACAAAATATATCATCGTTTGACTTAGTTTGGTTAATCACTTTTATTCCTTAAGACAACAAACTTTATTAGACGGATGACTATGTCTATTTTTACGACGATAAACCTTTATCGTTATATAAACTTATGTAATTGTAAAGAGGAACCTTCGAGATTGTAAAAACAGTTTTATCCAACGCTAAAATAAAACTTTCTTGTACTCCAACTCTAAAACGAAGACTATATAAATACATATTAAAAGAAAATTCCCTTTATTACACTTTACATAATATCAGTGAATTCCATTAAATTTCGTTATAGTAAAAGACGTAATTCTTTTCGTGTTAAATGAAATGAAGATCCATAATAACTGATATCTTTTTCGGTTTGACGTACAATGGGGTAATGTGAAACTTCAGAGACTACCATATAATACAAGAGAGAAATTTTTTCATAAGAAATACATAAACCGACGTGGTGCAGAAGATCAACCCGTGCACCTAAGAAACTAGTAACAACACCGTACACCCTAGGTCAAGGGAGTGGTCCCTAGTTTAAACCTGGAGGAGGTAACCCTCAACTCAAAGTCGGGGACTTGACGATCCCTTCAGGGATGAAAAACATAAGAATTAGCGATCTGTTCTTGAACCGTATAACAGGTAAACCGTCCAGTTACCTGTCGTTCAAGTATTACCGTTTGAGTACAAAGTACCAGTCGACTATACAATACAGTAAATTATGAATATCTCAGACTTTGGGTAGATTCAGTGACAAAGAGTTCTCTTGTCATTAAACGATTTATTTCCGAATGTAGTTATCGGTTCTTAGAAGAAGATACTATAAGACGGGTTCCTTTTAGGTTTGACGGTATTTACGACGTCCATATAATTGAATTTTTACTGGGCGTACTTAGTTCGCCTTGTCGAATAAGACGGTGGTTTGTGACCTAAGACCATTGATAAATCATACTAACTCTTTTATGTGTTTGAGAAACCTATGTTGGTAACGGAGGTTTTAAGTTCTAATGGAATTTCGGTGACACGTTTTTATTGACGTTTAATCATTTATCATCGTTTAATCACTCTAGGTTGAAAACAGTCTTATTCTCCTAAAAGACTAATATTTCCAGTTCAACGATAAACTATGGTAAATTAGAGACAAGGTACTAAAGGACTGGACATTTTATTCCTATGATAATAGATTTAGTATCAATACTTCTCGTACACGGTAGACGATTCCTGAGATTCAACTAGAATTACTATTCGACGGGTAGACTACAAACCTGCGTCTCTGAAGTATTAGTTAATCTGGTGGAAACGGACTCTAGAGATCTTGTGGTGAACATCATTTCGATTAAATATCTATCAAATAACCTGTCTTACAAGGGTAGTATTTTTCTTAATTGTTTTTGCATTTGATTTCACCATACAGTAATACGACTGGTATCAAAGAATTTTGTTTGTTTTGTTTGTGTTTACTTCGGTAAACGAATCCGTAAGTAATTAAGAAGATAAGTATATCTTGGTGACACGGAGATTTGTTAGACTGTCGTTCTTCCTCCTTCTTACTCTTTCTTTAAATAAGGGATCGTGTAAAACTGTAAAACAAATAAACAAAAATTTTATCGTTATGATATGTAAATCAGTAACAAAGGATTCCACACTCTTGACAGGAGAGGAAGACTAAATCTAGGTGACCCGAAACACTCGTAAGTGAACCCATTGACATAACGAGGAGACTCTACACTGTATTAAAGACTAGGATTTCGTTAAACCAGGAATCCAGTTCTACCTGACCTCATGGTGTCAACAACTGCGAGACCGATACAAGACGATTCATCTCGTCTCTCTGGAGAGGAATGGGGTCTCATAAGATTCTCTCACTCACTCCTGGTCTTTAATTTAGCACTACCGTCGTCCCCTACTACAAATAACTGGTTGTACTTGTTTGATCTCCTCGGTTTAATTAGTTTCCTCTTAGTACTGAGTCTAGTCACATAGGGACCGTTGTGAGTCTAGTTAATTGTAGGAAAAATATCTAAAACCGAGAGAAGATTCTTAGACAATTACTATACGTGTGTACGTAAGACACTATCCTATTTACTTTTAGACTGGGAAGTTTCTCCACCGGTCAACGTTAAAAATTTTTGTAATTTCACTCTATTGTTGAGTTGGATACCGGTTAACGACTTTCATTAGGATTTTCGACATTAACTATAAGTAGTAAAGAACTGAGTCAGTATGTAAATCTCGAATGACTGTGGCTTCATTGTAAAGTCTACTAAAACACATGAACGAATATCCGTGACTCGGAAACTTCGACACGACGAGACTCCGTTTCTTACGACGTTAAGTAATAAGTTTTAATCTTACATTGTATTTCACATTTCTGTGGAGGGTGACTTTGAGGAGTCAAAGTATATATGAGAGAGGGACAGGTAAAACATCATCGATAAGATCGAAAAGTAACTTCAGTGCCAGTCACAGACACGTCCGTGTGACTACCTAGGTGACCGTAAACCTTAGACTTCAATGGTCAAATCTTAGTGTCGAAAGGTAGGTGTATTCATTTCAGAATTGAAAGAGGTACCTGTCTTTACGGGACATGAAGAACTCTCTAGTTCTTTATATTTTACAGTTCTAGAATCCAATGATCCTACGTTGTGTTTTACAAGTCTTCACCCAGGGATTCGTCTTACCACTTTCCTTGTTTCGAAAGAAGTCAGAGAACTAAAGACCTGAGACAAATAACATCGGAAACTCCGAGTCATGATATATAGTTAACTAATAAGTCCTGTATGTACACCAAACTTCTCATCTTAAACTTAGAAAGCTCCCAAAAAAAAAAAAAAAGGACAAAAAGAAATTACCCGGTAATATGTCGGGATCCAAACACATATCGGGATCCAAATTATACGTACGACGAAAGAACATTACACTATCTACCATTCTAGTCACTGGGTGTATTGATCCTAGGGTAATAAAATACCATTTTACTTAGAGTAGAAAATACCATTTTACTCAGAGAACTAGACTTTTTACGTAAGATATTTGAGAGTCTGACACAATGAATTCTTCGATGAATAAACCCCTTTAGCAAGGTACGAATTCTAAGTCCTTTTCATGACGACTATCTAAGTTGTAGATGATCACTATGGAAATTTATTCGGTCTCATTTTACCTTTGACACCCTTCTGTTACGTAACGGTAGTGAGGTCGATAATACCTGTTGGAGTAAACAAACGGATAACACGTATATATCTGCCCGAGTGAAGTGATCCAGTATGACAGGTGGACTATTTTAAGGGATGTACTACCATAGACCACCTTTATTTACGCTCTGTCATTCTAGTATTTGGGAGAAGGTAGAGTAACAAGGTGAGGGTAAAGGAGGGTTCAGAGAATGGAGGTCACGAGGTTGTAGTATGATAGATTCAGGGTGCGATAGGTCTTGTTCGGTGATCAAGGGACTGATCCCGCTATAGCTACCATTTAGTACGTAGTTCGATGAAGAGGGAGGTCAAACGTACTTTGTTACTTCATATAACGAGTGTCGAGACCGGTAACTCTTATGTATATAAAAAATTGGTGTCAAAAAGTCATAAAAGTGACTTACCTTACTTAACGTTGACGAAAGGTAAAACACGATGATGGTAATATCAACTCCTAGACCTACACTTGGTCCAAGTTCAGTAGGGGAGTGGAGGAGTCACCTAGTATGTATACAAAATATATACGGTATCTTGTTTCCTCTCAACTTCCCGTCCAGAAATATGTTTTCATTGAACCCTCACACTCAGAGTAAAAAGATGTAGACAAATTTCGACAGAGTGTACATGGCGAAGATACGATGTCACCTAAAAGTCACACGAACGGATTTTAATACTTAGTCACCTAAGTTATTGAGAGGCACGGATCAACCTTTCGATACCAATGTGTCAGTCATCCACGAGATACTAGTTCATGTGTTAGATGTTTCAGGGTCCCTGTAGGATACTCGATAAAGATTTTTCTTGTAAATAAACAAAAGACATTCTCTCGTACCAGAACGACACCGGGGATCCTTGGACTCTTCGATAGGAAAGTTACTTGATACTGTGTTTTAGGTGTGTCGAATGTACAGTTGTCGTATATGGACATACCGAAACCAAGACGACCCAGGTACCAGGATTTCATTTTGTTGTCTAAGACGTCGGTCAAGAACGACGACTATTAAGAAAACGAAACCCAGTGTAAGACTGGGTCGTCTTGAAGGTCAGTGATTAATTTATCCACTCCAATTACCGGAGTACTTACATTATATGACTGACGTTTTAGTTCATAGACAAAGAGTCACAACATTCTGTTAAATAACCCTCATATTCCTCAATATGGAATCACTCCTATAGACTCACAGGTTTTAAGACATGGGTATTGTTCAAGTGACTAAAAATCAGGAAAATTTGAATAAGTTCTAGTAGAACTATCAGACCGTTCGTACACAAATGATCTCTTAACCCCCAAGAACGGTGAAGGATAAGTAGTCTATTTTTTAGTGTTATCGAAATCGTGCCTTATAGTCATAATAGTTCCTGGGACTTCTTATATAATACATGTTCTCGTTTTCTTGGTTGTCTCGGGACGTCGTCCTGTGACTTCTATGTACCGACTTAAACGGAACATTTCTACTTAAAAAAAAAATAGGAAGAACAACGTCATAATCGTCGTTTTCTTATAAGTGATTTGATTGACGATGTTTGTTTTATACTCTCCGACATAACTAGACAAGGTCTATTTTATATTGTGGACCGTGAAACCAGATATGTCACTAATTCCAACTCCATGAACAGACGAAAGGTATGTCCAAGTCTATCACTTAATGTTCCTTGTCATTACCTGTGTTCAGAGAGACGGAGAAATTTTAGGAATTACAACCACAAAAGACAAATTTAAAAGATCCTATAACAAAACGAAACCTATATCATAGTACTGGTTTCCTAACCATCAAAGTTCCTGTAGGAAATCCCGGAGAATCGTGTTTTCAGGTTACACCCTGGTTACCCTCCGAAGAAATGCGATTTATATAGATAGGACTTATAGATGAACCCCTGACATTTTCTTTGTCTCATCGGTCACCGTGTAATCTGTAAGATACCTATTCGTATTAGGTTTTGGTAAATAATGAACTACAAGCATACAATCAGTTAGGTCTTCTAATAAAATCGTAAAGTACATTGAACTAAAGGCACAATCCAGTCTGTAATATGGACTTTTATTAAAAATTTTGAGATCTTTAAAAAGAAAGAGACCACGTGTCAACGTAACTGTATAATGTCTTTGGTGTGAACTTCCTCTTGTCTCCGTACATATCATTGACTGTCGGAAAGAGTTGTCCGGAGAGGGGTGAAGTTAGTCACCTTTTACTGAATCCAACCCTTCGACATAAATGGTGGTTCCACCGAACCTAGTCGGAAGTGTGGAAGGTAGAATGGGGAATCTTGTGACACAGGATAATTTACGAAAGTCCTGTTTCGTACGACTACCGGTGAGGACAGAACTATCGATAATATCTTTATGAGTAAATGGAAGTTATCAAGACACGACGAGAGGTCTAAAGTTGTAAGGTCTTGGGGAAGTAAGAGTAGTTGTAATTTCTAAGTACGTCATAGAAGACCCCAATCAATTTTGAATCTATTAGTCGTATATTGAAGAGTTTCTACTACATAATATGGTGTGAAATGACACGTAAGGTATTATAGAATTACTCCTCTTATGGAAGAACAAAGAGAGTCTTTTGTGTCTAATCACCATTCGTAGACAATACCTTTCTTTACACAGAGGTTTTAAGTATAGAATTTCAGTTACACATTATAGAGTCCTACACCGACATTAGTCTTTGTCCTAGAAATTTCTTTATTAATTCAATTTACTTTACTAATTGCATCCCGAGTCTACCATTTCTTAGAAGTTACACCCTCTGTGTCCAAGTTAGGGACCCAACCCTTCTAGAGAACCTCTTTCCTTTCCGTTGGAAAAGGTCATAAGAACGGACCACTTAGAGTACCTGTCTCCTCAGACCACCCGTTGTCAGGCACCCCCAGAGTTTCTCAGTCTGTGTTGACTCGGTGATTGTGAAAGTGTACCTTTTTGGTATCGGAACTGATCTGTCTGGAAACAACCGTTTCATTACAGAGACAAAAAATTATACGACAGATCCAACTGATGTGATACCATCTCGATTACTTATTCCCCCTCACTTTATTTTTTACTTCAGTAATATTCTTCTTTATCGTGTTTTGGTTTAAATAACACATCAAACATCCAGTGACATTATTGATGTCGAACTTTACTCTACCCTTCTGTCGTCTATTAATGTTCGTCTCCTCACTATTCTAGACGGAATTTAAAATTCTCCTAATATGATCGATGACGTAATCCTTCTTTACTTTTCCCTCGTTGAAACTTCTTCTCTATATGATTCTCCTAATAACGGTTTAGTGTCCTACTTATACTGTTACACAACCTCGTCCCACCATCATACTCCACTACTCACAATAGATCTACAAAAGTCTATAAATGGTGGATGAAAATTGAGGATGTAGTTAAGAATTTGTAAATTGATTTTATAAAAATTTCCCACTGTAAATTTATCTAACCAATATAAAAGTAAAGGAATTTAAGACGTTTTAAATAATAGTTGTCAGTATTAATCATGACTCTCTATTTAATATATACAACATATATAAATATGAAGACATTATTTTTCGATCCTCCGATATTTGTTGTAGATTAAAGAAATTATAATCATATATACATTACCTTTGAGGTGTCTAATGTACAGGTTTAAGTAAAAAAAGACAACAGAAAAATTTACAATAAAATTTTTAATATAAAACAGATGTATGTACCTATCGTTTCTACAGATATAGTATTATGGTTAAAGAGTTTAAGAGGTATCTTTTTGTAAAAATTTCAATACTTACAGTAGTTATACTTTAAACAAATTTCAAATACCATTAATTTATAAATGAACAGATATATACTCACTCAAAAACACTTTTTTACACAAATTCTATAAACCTAATATTAGTCTCTCGAGAACTTGTTTAAGGACGAAGGAAGCTCTTGTATAACCTTACGTGTTCAACTAAATGGATTAAAAAAATTAGTGTAAACCTTAGAGGTACAATTAAACTATCGAAATCTAATAATAGACGGTTTCATTCATGTTATGTGTAATTTTAAGTAAATGTTTATACGAAAACGTCTTTGGAGTTAAACGATAAACAGGGACAGACGATCATCAGAATCGTATGTGATAAGTCTACTTTCTAAAAGGAAAGTTATCAGACATCCTTTAGAATACATTTCAAAGACCTAGACGATTTCTTTCGGAAACTATCATCTCCACTAAATTTAACCACGATTAAATCTTAGGAAAAGTCTTATAAACGGACTGTCGTGCCACGAATTGTACCTTGATTAATCTCGATAAAACGGGTGTTTTTTGCAAACAATTCAGGTCGTTGTTATGTGTTACTTACTAATTTCAGGGTGTCTTCGTCTTTATCTTTACGTTAAAAGTAATCTCTCATAAAAGAAAAGACGAAAACTGGTGTATCTAATCTAAAAACTTTCTTATTATGGAGGATAAGTTCTATACCCCTTCCCGTTTTACTGACCCAACTGAAGATCTTGATCTTATTATTCCTTAACACATACAGAGAAAATTTCTACTATATAAAATATTTCGTACAAGTAAATCATTTTGGTATGTATAAGTATAAAATGTCAATTACATAGTAACTGTAAAATTCCCCTTACTTGACTATTGACGAATGAGAAAAAAAAAATAAAAAATGGTGGAATCTAAAAAAATTGACTCTACTTTAAGTGGATTGTACCTTACTTGATAAAATGTCACCCGATAAGTCACTATACCTCGTGTAAGTGTCACAATATATGTTAGTGGTGTAGAGACATCAAAGTTTTGAAAAAGTAATGAAGGTTTCTTATAGATCCCGGATAATTCGTCAGAGGTGACTCTGAAGGACGTGAAATTCGACTCCGTCGATAGAGAATAATAAACGTTTTTTACCACTTATAGGTAAACAGATTTATTTGACGAAAAAAAATTTTAACAACGACAACAAACGAAAAAAACAGGTCTCATGTCATATCCCTATAAGGACCTTTATTTCTTCTTGAAACTGAAAACTTTCACCACTGTCACCACTTAGATATTTAAAGAGTCTCTCTATTCTTTAAGAAATTACGACGAAGAAAGAGACACGTCTTCCACAAGTGAATATACGTTTCTAAAAAAAGGAGGAACTTAATTTGTAGAGTTCCAAAAAGGTTAAAAGAATGGAGATTTCAATTAAAACTAATTCCTCCTTAAAGTTTAACACAATCGATATAAATCCCTTTGATTCAACTCTATTTCTCGGTATAGATTATCTTCCCAATATCGGTGGAAAGAATAAGGATGTAAACACGTTTAAGGTTCTAATAAAAAACACCCCACCCGTCACGTCCCCTGAAGATTTAAATCGACGATACATAATAAAGTGAATGTTTACTAGAAGGACCTTATGTACCGTTTAACTAAGAAAGACAGTCAAAGAGGTAAACCTTATCTAAGGGTGAACTATACATGAAGGAAAGAACAAAACGTAAAAAACTGAAGTCACAGGGAAAGAATTGGAATCGGGACCTTACTCATAAGAACCGAAACTTGAAGAGGATTCATATGTTGAGGAGGTAAAACATATACAATAAAATATTATATAGTAAAAGTTACCATAGAAAATTAATGACTTATAAAAGTTAAGTTTTTACTCATTAATAATTTCAATCACGAAAAAAGACAAAATATGTCGTTTAGAAAGGGACATACTATAGTATTCCTATTAAATAAACTTACGACGACAAATTTTGTTATGTAACGATTATATAAACAGATGGATGATTTACTCTTCGTTATCCTTGCAAGTGGTTTTTCGTCGGACTAAATACCAAGAAAAAAGAAAGTTCTATCCGTCTAGGGTATTGGAAGCGACCGGATTCAACTGTGTAAAAGTTCCGTTCATAAGTATTAACTTTTTTGAATACTTAATTGGTATAGTTATTAGGTATCTCTTAATACCTAGAGATCACTAAATTACATACATTTTACGAATGTTGTTCCAGATCGTGTTACACGAGAGTAATAAAAATGATCTTACTAAGTTGAATAAAAAGGATTAACCCTACTAACTGTTAAATAAAATTTCCACTAATAGACGAAACAAGTAGATAATATAAATAAATTAAAGATGAAAATTTTCAAATGTATATATTGAATATATTGTTACGTATGGATATAGATGATTCTACGAAAAATATCAAAATAAAAATATTGTGAGTCAAATATTTATTTTAATTCATTAAAATAAATTATCGATTTCACGGTCCGATATCAATCAATTAAAAAGAATAAGAGACAATAATATGTATATAAAATTACATTCTTTTATCAATTAAAAGAATATACTCTGATATTCCATAAAAAGTACTAACCTAATAGTTATTTTTATAAGGATCCAAGTAACTGGTGACGATCAAGAAGGAGTTATGTCAGATGTAATCGTACAGACAAACCTACCACCCTCTGTGATAACTTGGTGTCACTTTTCAGAGTCGGAGATTTCCGTTTCACTTACCACATTTTTAATGTAATGTAGGGAATACACAATACACAAGGACACAGGGTACATCTATAAATTAAAGAATTCGAAACAATAGGAGTAAACCTTCAACCATCATTATAAAACAGGTGTATTACTAACATTCTTTACTGTGGGCACCGCCTAAGTACAGTTACATACCGTTTTGGTTGTGTCATAACATTTCATTTTATTTCATTTTTAATTTTAATTTTATTTTTCAGTTTATTATTAATACAAAGATAACCATGTCAACCACACTCTCCGAACCTCTGATCGAAAACACGTTAAAGTAAGGAGGGTTACTCTCTAAAGTAAGGTGAATTATTACGTACTTATTAATCTTGAAGACTTATTAATCTTTAGATACCTAATCAAAGTTTCAGAGTCAAAATTGGTTAATTAGACTAATCAAAATTATTCAACATTTTATATTATCCTTATTTTGTACGTAATCCACTTGTTATAACGTAGTCGAAGTGTTTACAATGTGTTTTATACTATCGATGGATACTAAAATTCTCCAAATTTAATTCTATGTTTAAATTCATAATATATCTTTTAGGTTTTATTTATATTATTTTTGATAATCTCTTATTTTAGAATAAATGTGACGAAAATCGAATCATCATTCTCTTTTCTTAAAAGTTTATAAACTAGGTAAAGACGGTTCACTAAAAAGAAATGAGACCATTTTTATAAAAACTCTTTTTATAATGTATTGATGAATTCACCTTTTTATATTCATTACCTATTTTTACGATAACTTCAATCCTATCATTTTTTTTCTATAAAACCCTCATTAGTCAGACAAGATGTATTTGATACGAATTAATCCCTGAGGAGAATTAACCCTGAAAGGGTAGAATAGTTTAGTTCGAATTACTGTCCGTTGACATTTCTGTCCACAAATTAACCCTATCATTAAGATCTATTAACCCCACGGACGCCCACTAGTTCTCATCGAACGTAGTTAGACTAAAGGTCTTTAATACAGAAACATCCACAGAGGACGACACGGACAAATAATTGAGAGATTCTTACTGGAGAGGTGACAATTCACTTGTTTATAGAAAAATCGTGATTGACGACGTTAAAAACCAAGGATAGAGTCAAGAATTAGTATACTATTAAGAATTTAAAAGAAAGAAGACATTTTGTTGATGTAACATATATCCTATTGAAATTATAATGAATCACAAATGTTGACTTATAATTTCGTTTATTAATTGTGTGATTTTGGGTACTTGAGTTTGTAGTATTTAATGATATTGTGTGATTTAATATTCTTCATTGTTAATAGTGGAGGCTTATTAAACAGTACACATTTATTTAATGAAATGAACTTTTAGAAAACAGTAAAGTAACAATTGATGAATCTTCAACAGACTTAAATTTTTATGTATAAAATAATATAAATTAATATACTAAGATTAATTTAACGATGTCGTCACATTATATATCATAACGTAAAACAGGTCTATATTATATCTTCGTACTTTTGAGTGTCTTAAAAGACATGTACTTGAAGATGAATCTCTTTTTAATAAAGAAATGTAGATAATAAGAAACCTTATATAAAAAAGTCATCCTCATTACGATTATAGGTATAATAAAGAAAATTCACTTCTATATATAAAATGTTGATTTGAACTTTGAAAAATTCTGAGTATCTTTTCAATATGACTTTGTGTTTTTAAGACATTTTAATTTAAAGGTTATTAGAAACGTCTACGTAAAAATAATCTAA
Source organism: Capra ibex (assembly GCA_006410555.1). Classification (NCBI taxonomy): domain Eukaryota; kingdom Metazoa; phylum Chordata; class Mammalia; order Artiodactyla; family Bovidae; genus Capra; species Capra ibex. The sequence goes on along the minus strand of SJYO01048061.1, from coordinate 16,226,827 downwards.
CACAGGTTTCATATTTAACATTATTTAACAGTTTCCTTTCAAAATCCATTGGGTAAAAAGATCCGTACTTGGTGGTCCGATTCAATGGGTCATGGTTCAGGAGGACTTCGTCTGGGGTCCTGTTCCAGTAGACAGTCGACAGTCGTCTGGATCCTTTGTTTGGACAGGTCTTAGAGATTGGTCCGGATGACCACTTTCCAAAGGGGACGACTTGAGTCAGACATTTCTGATCTTCTACACTTGTGAAGTGCTTTGTCTCTTTGGTTACGTTCTGATGTTCCAAATATTTCTTAGTCCCTTTGTCCTTCGATGATTTATTTATTTTATCTCAACTCAATAGTTAGGATTTCCCTTACGGACCGTTTCCCAATTTTATTAGTATAATTACTTCAAGTCACTCCAAGTTCTCTTGGGTGCTTCTGTACATTTGTATTAGTCCTTTTGTTTTCTATTTTACTCTTTTGGTTTGTCTTTAAGACCTCGACTTCTTATGTTATTGACTTGATTTTTTTTACCTTTCTATGAAATTGTCGTCTGAAATGTTCCCCTTTATTAGTCGTTTGAGTTTATGTCCAGTAGACTTTAATACACCACTCTCCTTGTTTTTCTAATTTCTTACTTCCAGTAGATGTCTTGAATTCCCACTAGAAACTTAACTGGTTACATAAAGAATATCATCAGAGTCTTCCTCTCTTCTTTCCTTGTCTTTCGAAATAAATTTCTTTTTACCTTTTGAAGTGTTTAGTTCCATCTCCTTACCTGTTGGTCTAAGTACTTTCGGTTTGATTACTTTTATACTATTTAGTTTACTATTCAGTAAATGTAAGTCTATGTAATATTAGTTTAAATAATAAACTTTTCCATTGATTTTAATAATTTCGTAATCGATTTGATTCTTGTCGTTTTTCTTCTGAGTTTTTGACCATTTTAGTCTTTATCTTCTCTATAATTTTAATACATTACCTTTAAAATTTTTAATATTTTTTCAAAATACTTGTCAATCTACGGTTGTGTAACTTGTTGGATCTTGTTTAATTATTTGAGGATCTTTGTAAGTTGGATGTTTGTGACTAAGTTCTTCTTTATATTCCGACCCTGTTTGGTTAATTCTCATTCCTCTGACTTTGTCATTAGTTTATGGAGGGGTGTTTCTTTAGGGGTCTCGTCTACTGGCCTTCCGGAGTGTTTAGTTAAGATTATTATAAATTTCTTATTAATTAAGGTCAAGAATTTAAGAAGATTCTTTGTCTTCTTTGTGAAAATTTGAATAATCCTCCGGTCATAGTGTGACTATAGTTTCGGTTTGATTCAGTAGTTTTCTCTTAATGTTCGGTTATAACGACTACATGTACCTACTTTTTAATAATTGTTTTATAGTCGTTTTACCTTTACCTAAGTTGTCGAGTAATTCTCGTATTCGGTACTAGTCCACAACAGGGGACTTACGTTACTACCAAGTTACATACGTTCATTTTATCACACTATATGATGTAATTCTTACTTCTTATTTTTAATGTGTTAGTAGAGTTAAGTCAAGTCAAGTCAAGTCAGCAAGTCAGCACAAGCTGAGAAACGCTGGGGTACTTAGCGTCGTGTGGTCCGGAGGGACAAGTAGTGGTAGAGGTCCTCTAGTGAGTCTGAGTACAGGTAGTTCAGGCACTACGGTAGGTCGGTAGAGTAGGAGCCAGCAGGGAAAGAGGAGGACGGGGGTTAGGGAGGGTCGTAGTCTCAGAAAAGGTTACTCAGTTGAGAAGCGTCCTCCACCGGTTTCATGACCTCAAAGTCGAAGTCGTAGTAAGGGAGATTTCTTTAGGGTCCCGACTAGAGGAAGTCTTACCTGACCAACCTAGAGGAACGTCAGGTTCCCTGAGAGTTCTCAGAAGAGGTTGTGGTGTCAAGTTTTCGTAGTTAAGAAGCCGTGAGTCGGAAGAAGTGTCTGGTTGAGAGTGTAGGTATGTACTGGTGTCCTTTTTGGTATCGGAACTGATCTACCTGGAATCAGTCGTTCATTACAGTGACGAAAACTTATACGATAGATCCAACCAGTATTGAAAAGAAGGTTCCTCATTCGCAGAAAATTAAAGTACCGACGTCAGTGGTAGACACCACTAAAACCTCGGGTTTTTTTATTTCAGACTATGACAAAGGAGACAAAGGGGTAAATAAAGGGTACTTCACTACCCTGACCTACGGTACTAGAAGCAAAAGACTTACAATTCCAAATTCGGTTGAAAAAGTGAGAGGAGAAAGTATATACGTCTTTTTCTCAGATAACTAAAAAACGATAAAATTTAATATTAATTACTAATCTATTTAAGTTGTAGGAAAGTATTATTTTTAGAATTGTTTCATCCATATCTTCTTTGCGTAGAGTTGTATTATTTCTGGTGTGTACTGTTTGATTATAGTATGGGGTTTCACCATTTTTCAACTTTCGAGAAACAGATTCTACTCTTTATTCCGTTCCTACAGGTGAGTCCTAAAGATAAATTGTATCATGACTTTCACGATCATCGATGTCGTTAATCCGTTCTTTTTATTGATTTCTGTGGACGTAGCCATTCCTTCTTCATTTTGATAGAGACGCTTACTGTAATAGAATATTCGTCTTTCAGGATTTATGAGATTTGTGTGTGTGTGTAGTGTGTGTATGTGTGTGTGTGTGTGTGTGTGTGGTATTATTTCTCCCTACTTCTTTAAAACCTCCACTACCTACACAAATACTGTATCTAATAACACTATCAAAGTGAGAATATTTTTATTTGATAATATATATACATATCTTTTTCACTTTCACAATAAACAAGTCAGGATACCTGACACACAAAGAGGTATGTCAGAAACACTGGGGTACCTGACGTCGGGTGGTCTGAGAGACAAGTACCTTAAAAGGTCCGTTCTTATGACCACACCCATCGGTAAGGGAAGAGGTCCCTTAGAAGGACTAGGTCCTTAGTTTAGACCCAAAGAACGTAACGTCTACCTAAGAAATGGTAGACTCGGTGGTCCCTTCGAAAGTATATATATATATATATATATATATATATATATATATATANAATAGAAATGGTCTAGGTAAACACAATGGATATCTAAATACACAGTAGGGGAATTCTCATTTAAATGAACGACGACGACGATTCAGTGAAGTCGGCACAGGCTGAGACACACTGTGGTATCTACCGTCGGGTGGTCCGAGGGGGTAGGGACCCTAAGAGGTCCGTTCTCGTGACCTCACCCATCGGGTTTACAACTGACGAGATATTTATAAAAACTGACACTAAAATTACCAATACATTTGGAACAAATCGTGTTAAACTAGGAGTTTTCCTTCTTCCTTCTTTTCTTCCTTACTTCCTTCCATTTTTAATTTCTTATGTTTCTACCTTTGTTTTCACTTTTTTATTTTTAATTCAATATAACGACATAAAACTTCTATAATGTTTAGTAATCTTTCATAAACTGTATCATTCTTCTTAAATTTCTAACGAAGTAACTTAATAATCTTTATGGACTTATAAGTATAATTTAACGTTTTATAACAAAGTTCTTGAATTCCATATCTTTCTATGAAGTTTATCTTTTCTTTATCATTTATATATTGTTTCTATCTTTCCTTCCATCCTTTTTTCCTTTGTTACCTTCCTTCTTATTTTTTTATCTTGCTATCTATTTACGTTATAACTTACTGTATGACGTTGAAACAGAATTATATCGGTGTATATTTTTATTCACGTAAAAATAAATTGGTTACACAAAGTTTGTTTTCTATAGAAGGTACTGTAGAAGATTAATGACAACCAGTCTACTGATAATGTTTATTTACAATCATGAAAAATAGTTTGATTTTTTATGACCGGTTTCTATGTTTGAAAGGTCTTACTAATAATCATCGAACCTCTTTAACACTTCTCCCTCCCTTCTTCCCTATTTCTTTCTCCCTCAATTCCTCTTCTCTGTCTCCCTCTCTCTCTTACTTACCCTTACTCTCTCTAATGACTAGTCGACGCTGACAATTTGGTCCAGTCGGGTACATGGTCTATAAACTTACTTCTTTTGAATAACGTATAGTCTGACTTAACATGAAAGTCCACTGAAAACTGACCTTCACATACTCTCTCTAAACTCTCTCTTCAGTCGACATTTATCAGTTACTAAATTCGATACAAGACCCCTTTAAAAAAGAGATAATCTGTAGGACTTGTTAGACGCTTCCTTACGGGTTTTGACCTTTTGATATTATAACCTTAAAGAGTCGTTGACGAATAGTAAAAATGATTATTACTATTCATTGGTGTTTCTTTCGTTTATGTGAGAAGTACAATCTACACGTTTTCTTTTTATGTTTCTTTTTACAAAGTTTTTCTTTAAAATTTCACCGATTATATAATTGTAAAATCCACTGTCAGTAATTCAATCGATGAATTACATCAACTGTTCATTTTTCATGTAATTAGTAAATGTATAAACATCATATTTTTATTAATACCTAACTTTTACTCCGATCTATTAAAAATTTGACAATAAAAATGTACAATTTAATTAACGAGTATTTAATTTTATATAAAGTCCAGTATATCTATAAAATATCGATTATAGTATTTATGATATCTAAACATATAAAGATTATGAGTCAAATTTTTTCTATTAACGATTAGTTCAATAAAATGAATATTAATTTCTTATTATATTGAAGTTTAGTTAATATACCTGAAATCATTATTTTACAACTCCAATGTATTTAAGTATTTATGAAAACGTATAAAAACTTAATTTTTTAGTATAATTTTATCACTCGTAACTTATAAAATTATGAATAAATCAAAAGATGTTACAAACTTGTTACGAGTTTATATTATGAATTTATTTAATTATAAAAATTTTATTATATTATCAAAACTTTAGTGTCACTTTTCGAATCACCATTATTTTGACAGTTGTTGTATGTCATAAAATAATTCATCTAAAAAATGATAACATTTTCAAGAAAAATAACTGTCGAAAGTACCATAACATTCAGTGACTTTAGAAATTTTATCTAAATCGTAATTTGGTACCTATAAATACAGAGAAAATTATTAGATGATTAAACCCATTATCACTAAATAAAAGTAGGGAATTAGTTAAAATAGTCTAACCTAGTACACTGAACGTTGTACAGTTTAGAATAAGAGTGTAAAAGGAGTTTATTCTTTTCATCGTCGACGATTTCTACGTAATTATTAAGGAACCCACCCTCAAATTGTTAGTATATACGTTTTAGACAAAGTCATACAAACACGTATGACTGAACTTTTTGAGGAACTGTGAATGTAATAAGATAACTGTGATGGACTTAATGTGCGTGTATTTTCACTAATGTATGTTATCATCGTTAAAGCTAAATTTTTCAAGTAGGATTGGTTATCTTCTTTCGGACTACATTGTAAAATGTAAGGTTACTCGTGGAGTAAGATTCCAAAACGTATGGTTCCTTAAATTATTACCTTTTCCATAATTTTAAAACGTTTAATTAGATACCTAACGACTTAATCTTCATTAATCAGAATGTCAAAAAAGTTAGTTCAAAGATTTACTGATACTCCAGTAGAACCAAAATATTACGAATAATAATTGTGTCTTAAAGGAATTATGGATAATTTACGTACTGTCTAAGAATGAATTAGGAATGTTTTTGTATCATGTACAATGACTATGGTCCTATTAGGAGGAGTGAGGAAGGGTACGGGGAGTAAAAAACAAGTATCATAGAGTTCCATTTTACACGTTTGTAATTTGAAAGGAAACAATCAATATTGATGGTAATCAGTGTGTTGAAAGTTGGATTATTTCGAGTCCTAGAACTATAAAGTAACTTCTTTCTTAAGTCCCTTTCTGTGTGACTCTCCATTCTCCGTCTAAACGAACCTAAGTCTCTCTTCGTGTCAGGTCTCTCTCACGGTAGTGTCTCGGAATTACGCCGTCGGTACTTTACACGCGAATCAGAAACACACGACCCACCAAAGTATACGATGACTCACCCTCCTAGTAAGGTCGTTAACTCCTTGGTGGGTGAGGAACCAGAAAACTATCACGGACCTTGGTCTCTAGTTTAACGGTTGTAGACGACCTAGTACCTTTTTCGTTCTCTCAAGGCCTTATTGTAGATAAAGACGAAATAACTGATACGGTTTCGGAACCTGACACACCTAGTGTCATTTGACACCTTTTAAGACTTTCTCTACCCTTATGGTCTGGTGGACTGGACGGAGAACTCTTTGGATATACGTCCAGTCCTTCGTTGTCAATCTTGACGTGTACCTTGTTGTCTGACCAAGGTTTATCCTTTTCCTTATACAATTCCGACATATAACAGTGGGACGAATAAATTGAATATACGTCTCATGTAGCACTCTTTACGACCCGACCTTCTTTGTGTTAGACCTTAGTTCTAACGACCCTCTTTATAGTTATTGGAGTCTATACGTCTACTGTGGTGGGAATACCGTCTTTCACTTCTCCGTGATTTTTCCGAGAACTATTTTCACTGACTGTCACCTCTCACTTTTTCCACCGGATTTCGAGTTGTAAGTCTTTTGCTTCTACTACCGTAGACCAGGGTAGTGAAGTACCCTTTAGTTACTCCTTTGTCACCTTTGTCACAGTCTGAAATAAAAAACCCGAGGTTTTAGTGACGTCTACCACTAACGTCGGTACTTTAATTTTCTGCGAATGAGGAACCTTCCTTTCAATACTGGTTGGATACTGGTTGAATATAATTTTTCTTCTCTGTAATGAAACGGTTGATTCCAGGCAGATCAGTTCCGATACCAAAAAGGTCGTCAGTACATACCTACACTGTCAACCTGACACTCCTTTCGACTCGTGGCTTCTTAATTACGAAAACTTGAAACCACAACCTCTTCTGAGAACTCTCAGGGAACCTGACGTTCCTCTAGGTTGGTCAGGTAGGATTTCCTCTAGTCAGGACCCACAAGAAAAANACCAAAAAGGTCGTCAGTACATACCTACACTCTCAACCTGACACTCCTTTCGACTCGTGGCTTCTTAACTACGAAAACTTGAAACCACAACCTCTTCTGAGAACTCTCAGGGAACCTGACGTTCCTCTAGGTTGGTCAGGTAGGATTTCCTCTAGTCAGGACCCACAAGAAAAAAAAAAAAAAAAAAAATTTAAAAAAAAAAATCAGGACCCACAAGAAATCTGCCTGACTACGATTTCGACTTTGAGGTCATGAAACCGGTGGAGTACGCTTCTCAACTGAGTGACCTTTTCTGGGACTACGACTCCCTAACCCCCGTCCTCCTCTTCCCCTACTGTCTCCTACTCTACCGACCTACCGTAGTGGCTGAGCTACCACTTGAGGTCCTCAACCACTACCTGTCTCTCCGGACCGCACGACGCTAAGTATCCCAGCGTTTCTCAACCTGTACTGACTCGCTGACTTCACTTGACTTGACTTGACTTTTACAGTACCACGGAGACCCGTACAGGAAATCGAACGTCTAACTCCTAGTTCCAAATCAACTTAAATTGAACAGACGGTAGAACCTGTCCGAACTAAAATTAGCCAAATACAAAACGGGAACCCGATACAGTAAGAAAGTTTTAACACGGTATGGGGAAGGGAGGATAAAGTACGAGAAAAGGACTCGGGACAAGTCCGGGTGGTCTCTTCCGGTACCGTTGGATGAGATCACGAGAACGGACCTTCTAGGGTACCCACCTCCTGAGACCATCCGACATCAGGTACCCCAGCGCTTCTCAGTCTGTGTTGACTCACTGAAGTAAAAGGAAAAAGTGAAAGTACGTAACCTCTTCCTTTACCGTTGGGTGAGGTCACAAGAACGGACCTCTTAGGGTCCCTGCCCCCTCGGACCACCCGACGGCAGATACCCCAGCGTGTCTCAGTCTGTGCTGACTTCACTGAATCGTCATCGTCGTCAGGTCCGGGTGTCACAACGGATATGTTAGAAGACCTCCCTGTTGGTCTTTTATCGACTGAGAACCTTCCTTTTACGACATTTTATAGGTTAGTGAGATCTATAAGTCCGGAAGTCGAAGGCATAAAGGATGTACACGTTATCGTAGAGAGTCACTTAGGTCATCCCGCCCACTGTCCACGTCTTAGAGACAATCTGAAGACAGACAACCACCATAAGGGAAGTTCCGAAGTCCCCTATTAAAAACGGTGAAACCCTTAATCGGGACGTCCGGCAAACCCGGGTTTGGGAATGGTGGGAAGAGGTTTTCAATGTTTGTATGGGGACCTAGTTTAGAGATGAGGTGAAAATACCTTATAGACCAGACAACGGAGAATTGTTAAACAGGAGTTCGGTGAATAATTGAGGATGTTGGTCCTGGCACGGACTATAACATCCGTTATAGTAAGGTGAGATGAATAATGATTTTATGAGAATTTCGGGGATTGTGAGGAAACAGTAATGAAGACAATAATGGATTTCACCCAGATACTGTTACTTTACAAATGGTAACCTTTGTGAGATTCGACGAGAATAGCTCCCGATCCCCTCTTTTAGTCACTGAATATAAGGGAGTCACGTTATTCTCTTATTCCGAATACCGATAAAGTAGTCCAAAGGTCAGAGTCCCGTGTCCGAACCTAACGAAATGTAGTACCATAGATAAGGGTAGGTACCACCTGTTTGGTGATTAGTCAATTCTAATGTTGGGGAATTAGGATGGGTCGTGACCAGTACGATCTCTGGAACCCCTACGGGTTAAGGTCGGATCCCAAGGGTCCTCCAGCTGGTCGAAGTTGGACGGATCCATAGGTCGGAGGTCCTTCAACAGTCTGGAGTCAGACGAGTCCCTAGGTGGTCAGGCACCCAGGGTCCTCCGACTGTAGGGAGTTGGACGGACCTCTAAACTAGAGATCCTCCAACAGTACGGAGTTGAACGGACCCCTAGACGTGTGACTGGGTTCCTACGGGTCGCGAGTCCAACGTTGTCATGACACATCCTATTCGAAGTCTTTCTGAGTGAGATTCCTTCAGGTGACGACGACGACGATTCAACGAAGTCAGCACAGGCTGAGACACGTTGGGGTATCTGCCGTCGGATGGTCCGAAGGGGCAGGACCCCTAAGAGGTCCGTTCTTGTGACCTCACCCAACGGTAAAGGAAGAGGTTACGTAGTTTCACTTTTCATTTTCACTTCAGCGAGTCAGCACAGGCTGAGAAGCGCTGGGGTTCCTGACGTCGGATGGTCCGAGGAGGCGGGTACCCTAAAAGGTCCGTTCTCATGACCTCACCCCACGGTAGCGGAAGAGGCTTCCTTCAGGTGTGTACCTTTATTTTTCTTCAGATAATCAACACCCTGACACGGACCAGAGTTGTTACTGAGTCATCAGGTTGCTCTTGGGATAACGGAAAGACCTTTCAGATTTTCTCCGGGAGGTTTTCAAATGGTTAGACCTAAATCTGAGAATGTTCCCTGTTCACTAAAATTTCATGTCTAAGGATAGAGTTACACGTAGTCTGTAGTCCTATTTCAATGTTGTCGATGTCGTAGTCCTGGGACGACGGACAAATCTACTCTACCGGGTCTGTCGGTAGTTATAGAAAATATTGTCTTGTCCTCTACCTCTTGTTCGGGGTCCTTTTCCTCTCTTCCTTTCTCTACGACCGGGGGGAGATCCCTTCGGTATACCGTTTTGAACTCAGGAATTTCCTGTTCCGTGTTCCGTTTACGGATTAGACATCTGTCTACCCTGTTACCCGGTTTCTCACAGGTTTGTCACTGTTCAGATTTTACTGAACGATGTTTACGGTAGTTAACCCTGTGACCCGTCGTCAGACGGGAATCCTGGGTTCTTGGAGTTCCAGTTCGTGGTTCGGAAGGGAGTACTACCAAGTTGTCCTGACTTCGTCCGGTGAGGTCGGTTGGACGGACAGTGTCTTTTGGTAGTACCCGGACCTCGGTTCCCACGTTGAACTACACCGTTCATCCATACTCTTAAAAAACCAACTGTGTCCCCGATGGATGAGACAGGACTGGAGGATGAGACCTCGGAAGAGGAGGGTCTGGACATGGTAAAACCCGTGATGTCCTTTTCGTTAATGTTTTTCTAAGTGGATTTGTGAAGAAACAACGACCGATCTGTTTATAAAAGGGTAGTTAAAGACCACCAGGGACTCAGACTGAGAGAATAAACCATCTCTAACAAAAAATTTAGAAAGTCGATAGTGTCAGGATTACCTTCTACGAAATTTTGAGAAAGAACTCCCATAAAATAAAAAATGATCGATGGTTCACTTTGTTGAGGAGTTACCCTCTCCTGTAAATACCTACAGACTAGTTCCTAGGAGTCTATAGTTCATCACGACTACCTTTTATGTCCGGAGTGATATAGGGGAACACTCTAAGAATTGGGTCGATACGAGGACGGATGGGAGTTCCCGAGAGAGGGGAAAATGAGAACGGATCTTTGAAACCTGGTGACCTGTTTTGGGGTTCTTCCTAACAGTCTTCTAGAGACTGTTTAAGACTCCTTTAGACCATGTGACTACCTCCGTTGAAACAGAACCGACCTTTTTCTTCTCGGACCATACGTCATCAGAGGTTAAAACTCTGGTATCTCCGATTTGGAAACGGTGGTCCATGAAGTCGGGTTAATCGACTCGAGTATCGAGACTGAGTTTAAAATCTCTACCCTTTTCCTTTTTCTTATCGGTAAATGTGACTGAGGTTTATACGGAAAGACTACGATGTATGTATACGACGATAAACCTTTCTTTCTCCGGTGAATCGGTGGGTTTCCAGGGGTTAGTTTATACCACTAGTTTAGGAATCCGAGATCCTCCGTTAGGTAGACGGGTGACTCCAAAGTCAGAGGGTGACATCTCCTGTGGTTTTACTGTCGTATCTTCCCCGTACTCCCTTGGTTGATCGACTAGTCCGTCGATTCTCTCGTCGTAATGTCTTGTTACCGGATTATCCCCAACGGTGGAATCAAGACGTCTGATTAAACGGTCTTTGAGGAAGTATATGACTTGCACTCTAAGAATTTCGATTCTCACTCCCGAAAGTTCTCCTAGTGTACCTCACCAAGGTTTTCCTCCCTGAGGAAAAAGACGGACCTTTAGAGGTCATCTTCAACCAATTGAGGAATGTACGGTATGGTGAGTAAGTCCCCTCTTCCGGGAAGTTTCTAATGATCTTTTCAGGAAGTTTCCTTGTCCGGAGGTTTACTGATATTCCGTTCACCAGAGGAGAACAAAATGAACGGTTAATTTGTTAGGGGTTCCTCGAGCCTCTGGGGTCACCGGGTCGGGTAGGTTGCCACACAATGGATGGGTCCTCTCCTAACCGTCCACCTGAAGTGGGTCTGTGGTCAAAGAGTTCCCGTATTTATGGCTGATCAGTACTATCTATATAAATGTCCTACCCGACTTTCGAAAGGGTGGGTCTGACTCTTCCGACTCTTCCACCATTTTTTGACGAGGTCATTTAGTAAGACTCTAAACCAGAGTCTCAGAATTAATTAACAGTAATTAAATTCGAGGTGATATCAGTGACTTCAATTTTTTTTTTTTACAGAAACTTCAGTACGACAACTCACTATAAATACAATTTGTATACGAAACCCATACGTTTTTTGATTTTGGCGTATTTAACTGGGGGTTTGGTCCCATTCACAAGAATCGTACAAATTATACCCGATCAGATTCGATACTACAAGTTATCTCACCCATATAATTTAAATAAAAACTGGATGTTATTAAAGTTGAATGTTTCTCGAATGTCTCTACGTTGGGGTACCATTTAAAGTCAAGTCAAGTCAACGAGTCAACACAGGAGAGAAACACTGGGGTACCTGACGTCGTACGGTCCTATGGGGCAGGTAGTGTTTGAGGGTCTCGAATGAGTTTGAGTACAGGTAGTTCAACCACTACGGTAGGTTGGTAGAGTAAGAGACAACAGGGGAAGAGGACGGAAGTTAGAAAGGGTCACAGTCCCAGAAAAGTTCACTCAGTGAATAAACGTAGTCCACCGGTTTCATAACCTCAAAGTCGAAGTCGTCGTCAGGAAGATCACTTATAGGTCCTAACTAAAAGAAATCCTATCTGACCAACCTAGAAGAACGTTAGGTTCCCTAAGAGTTCTCAGAAGAGGTTGTGTCAAGTTTTCACAGTTAAGAAGTCGTGAGTGGAAAGAAATATCAGGTCGAGAGTGTAGGCATGTACTGATGACCTTTTTGGTATTGAAACTATCCTGCCTTTAAACAACCGTTTCCTTACAGAGATGAAAGATTATACGACAGATCAAACTAGTAGAGAAAGGAAGGTTCCTCGTTCACAAAAATTTAAAGTACCATTTAAATCCACTAGACATAAATGAGTTAGTTGTTTCATGTAACTTGTGTCTAATATATTAGACGAAAACACTTAAAGTACAATTACTTCAGTACTTGATCGAAATCTTACAATTTAAGGTCTCCGTCTCTATTAACTCATCAACTTATGTAATATACGTCTGTTGTTACCCACTCTTATTGAGGGTAAACTTATTCTTTCATACGATAACCTTCCATCTCCTCCTTTTTTAACGTTAGGAACTAACCCTCACAAATCTCTACCGAACTATGTGAACCGAAATAAATTTGAAACTACTTCAGATATCAAAACAAAAAAGAAGAGAGAGGAAAAAAAAAAAAATTATACATTATCTCCCTATAAGATGTTGACGAAAATAATTAAACAAAATGAAAATATGTTAAATGAATAAAATTATCGATAACGTACATTATTTGAACATCTAATAAATAATTCCGTATTCAATTAGAGGGTTATACGTGACTTTTGGTTTCGAACTTTATATTTTTTGACCGGACGTTATATGTATGTAAATTTATCGTTCACCTGTTAATATAAAATGATATATTTGGTAGCCCAAAGGGTCCACTGGGCAACCATTTCTTGGACGGACGGTTACGTCCTCTGTATTCTGTACCTAATCTAAGCACCCATCCCTTCTAGGAGACCTCCTCCTTTACCGTCATCTTGTGATGACTGGTGAGTCCGGATACGTGGTAATCGACGAGGAAGGAAAGTAAAACGTTTCGTTTCAATCGGGTCTAATGAACCACGTTCGTGGACTCGAGTACCTAATAACGTGAGATCAACCTTTTGACTCCCCCTTACTCTTTTTTGTTCCCCTTACTCTTTGGTTTCTTTCTCCGTCTACTGACGTCTGGTCATTGACCATCAAAATTGTTTGTTCCCTTGAATGTATGTTCTGAACCCTCCGGTATCCTCTTCATCTAGTGACACGAGTTGAAAGTCTTAGAATTGTCAAATATGTCTCCGGAATTGACCCAAGTCAGTACATGTGGTCTCCAGGGGGTGAAAAACCCGTGGTCCCTGACCAAGGTACCTTATGTTCAAAAGACGTCTATCCCCACCACTACCAAAACCCTACTAAGTTCGTGTATTGTAAATAAAACGTGAAATAAAGATAATCACAACATAGTCGAGGTGAAGTCTAGTAGTCCGTAATCTAGGATCTCCAACCCTGGGTACTACATACGTTAGATATACCAGAGATACTGTGTAACAGGAACCTTGTCGAGGATAACATCCTCAATACCCGCCTGACATGTAAAGTTCCAGTCACCTCCCGACTCTTCGGAGACTGAACCTATATAGTGTGTCCACTTGGGTGTCAGCGTAGGAGAACTACTGGAGGAGGTTGAATAGTACAGAGAAAGAAAGTATTCACCAGTATCTGAGTGTTTCGAACATATGTATAAAAAAGAAAATTACCGCCGTAGAAGTCAAAGGAGACATAAAATCAAAAGTCTCATTTTAATTAGTGACGAATGTATTGTACACCTTACAAGAGGTTTTTTATTAATAAAATACATACATATAAAAGTTCGTAGTATCACTACTGAGATACTCAAAGGGTCTCCACAACATCTTTTGACATCGTTTATAAACACCGACTTTTGTTGTCTTTGAATCACAGAGTGTAAAGACCACCGATCTTAAGTTTTTAGTTCAACAACCGTCCCAGTACGAGGAAAGAACGGAAAAGGTCTGTCGACCACCAAAGACCTTTAGGAACCACAAGAAACCAAACATTGATGTTGAGTAAAGTTTGGTGACATCAGTAGTTTTTACTATACTTATGTATACTATTTTTCAATTAAATTTTAATACGTTTTCTCGGTTTTAGAGACATTTTAACATATATATAGTACGATAAAGTAAGATTATATACATATAAATATAATAGATTAATAATAGAATATAACTTTTAATAAAAAGATTTCACGGTTTAAAGAACCATTTATATTTTCATACAAGTCTACATAATGGAAAGAATACAAAAAGAAAATTATAAAAATCGAAGAGACCCAACGACAAACCTACTTAAAAAAAGACACATATACCCCGTAAAGACACTATAATGTAAATATACACTTTATATAGTTGAAATTTTTATTCGATAAATATTAAACTTAAAAAACTATTAAAAATTTATTATAATATACATACTTTAATTATGAATCATTTTCTCTGTTTCGTGTTCTTGAGTCACTAGTATTTTTGTCGTATAAAAAACCACTAGTTTTTTTAGGATCTCGTTATAGTACCGTATAAAAACCACAGTGTCAAGTAAAGTGTACTTTCGACAATAGTCGTTGGATTTCCCTTTTGATTCCTTGTCACTCACGGATTTTAGTGTCCAAAAATTCCTCCCCTAAATCACGTTTCTCTATCTAGTAGAGAACTGACTCATAAAACAATGTTTGAGTCGTCAGATGTTTTGTTTTACTTAGTTTTGACATTAAGTGCACCCAATAAGTTGGAATAAGTACTAACGTAGTATCTTTACTACGAGAGAAATCGGGGACTTTAGAACTTTCAATAATTTTCATTTTAATATCTATTCACCTCATCAAAGTAGTAATTCAAGTCAAGATGTTTCTCCTTTCCGTTTTGAACAAAGACGGTAGTCGACTTGGATGTTTATATAGTTCCCTTCCAAGGTTTTGTTGTAGAAAAGAAACAATTACACAATATTGTTGTGATCATTTCGTTTCCTGTTTGTACGAAGACATTTTATTCTAACAAATACAGGATATATAAACAAAAAACTATGTTGTCAGAAGAATCACATAAATACTTAACGTGTGTGGGAACAACGTGGTCTTTAGGTAACGTAGGTGGAAGTGAGAAATGGTGAGAGAGGTACAGTTAGTAGTTTTGTAAATACGACACTTCCGTGAATATCTGTTATTAACTTCGTCAAGATATTTACAGACGTACACGTTATGTGACGACATGGACTTGAACATAAACTTCTCGTCAAGAGGATTTGACTTTTATAAAATAAAACCTTTTTTATATAACCTGTATAAAGGGGTTGAAAATAGAAACAACTTACAAAGACAATTGAGACGGATGGTTAAAAGGTAGAGAAGAAAATTCCTCTCACTGAAGGGTAAGGTTAGGTGAAAGGATAAAGTTAGTATTCAAAGATTGTAATCGAAAAGTAATATAATGAACCTTAAAGACGGATATAAATAAACAAGGTCTTCACTTGTTATTTCGGTGACAAAAATCCTTGACGTGTTCAAATACAAGTTTGGTGTACCTTTATCGAACAGACTTTTTGTGTCCTTCTTTTCACCTTAACTTTCCGTCTAATGACTGTTGTAAGTTAACGACCACGGTTTACAAAATCTTTGCGTCCGAGTATAATGTTTGAGTATTGATTTACTTTCATTGGTATATAAAATCAGAAACAGATTCTATGAAGTACTACTTAAAGAACATAAAGAAAGTAAAAAGAATGATTGAATGAAGATAAAAAGAGTGTTCTCTCTATTTCTATAAATAGTACTTTTCTGGTTTTTTTTTGTTTTGTTTTGTTTTTTTTTCGTTTGATTTAGTAATAATTATCGTGGGAAATAACCTCCTTCACTAATTCCATAAGAATTTTATACCGAATCCAATTGTTCGTTGTCTACTGTTTGTATTACTGTCCCTAAACTTTCATTAAAATAATCTTAATCAAAAGATTGATTGACAATGAAATAGAAAGGTATTCGTATAATTAATAATTTACTACAAAGAATGAAGTATCACATTTGCAAAACTACCCTACTACCCAAAACTGTAATATTTATACTTTTATTTAATATTTAGTAACCGATAAAATTTGTTAAACAAAAGGAATTCATTTATAAACACAAAAATTGGTTTCCGAACATCTCTTTTTAGTTAGTAAATTCTTGTAAAATATTATACAGATGTAAAAACAAACGAAGTAATTAGTCATGTATTTCATAAATTACGAATAAAACCTATTTTCGGTCCCTTTAATTATATGATCCCAGAGAGGGGGGTGCAAAAGATTACACGAGGTCACGAAGGGTAACCAACTGTAGTTTCACTTCAGTCTTCATACCCTTGTGTAGTTATACACAATGTCTTCAGTAAGAAGAGTCCTTCACTCGTTCTTACTCCGTTGCTCTCAGGTATACATTACAGTTTATCTTTTATAAACAATTTTAGTGAGAAAAGGGAGATAGTGGTTAAGATAAAGATCAAGTCCATTTATATTACACGAAGGTTACTCGTCTTAAGTGTGTCTAGGTGGTAGTATTTAGAATAACTTTACACTTATTGTGTGTTCAGAATGAGGTTAGATTGTGGATTGTATAGTTGTTAAAGATACAAGAAAGATCCTGACGTTTTTATCTATTCATTTATTTGTGTGCTTATTTATTTATTTATTTCCATAAACCCAGTAATATGTCACCTTCACTCTTTATCTAAATTCCCGGATCTAGACTATCTATCTCACGGACTACTTGATACCTTACTCCAAGCACTGTAACATGTCCTCTGTCCCTAGTTCTGGTAGGGGCACCTTTTCTTTACGTTTTTCCGTTTACCGACAGACCCATCCGGAATGTTTATCGACACTTTTCCTCTCTCCGTTTTTCGTTTCCTTTTTTCCTTTCTATATTCATAGACTTGCGTCTCAAGGTTTCTTATCGTTCTTCTCTATTCTTTCGGAAGAAGTCGCTAGTTGTGTTTCTTTATCTCCTTTTGTTGTCTTACCTTTTCTGATCTCTAGAGAAGTTCTTTTAATCTCTATGGTTCCCTTGTAAAATACGTTTTTACCCGAGCTATTTCCTGTCTTTACTATACCTGGATTGTCTTCGTCTTCTATAATTCTTCTCCACCGTTCTTATGTGTCTTCTTGACATGTTTTTTCTAGAAGTGTTGGGTCTATTAGTACTACCACATTAGTGAGTAGATTTCGGTCTGTAGGACCTTACACTTCAGTTCACCCGGAATCTTTCGTAGTGATGCTTGTTTCGATCACCTCCACTACCTTAAGGACAACTCGATAAAGTTTAGGACTTTCTACTACGACACTTTCACGACGTGAGTTATACGGTCGCTTAAACCTTTTGAGTTGTCACCGGTGTCCTGATCTTTTCCAGTCAAAAGTAAGGTTAGGGTTTCTTTCCGTTACGGTTTCTTACGAGTTTGATGGAGTGTCAACGTGAGTAGAGTGTACGATCATTTCATTACAAGTTTTAAGAGGTTCGGTCCGAAGTCGTTATGCACTTGGCACTTAAGGGACTACAAGTTCGACCAAAATCTTTTCCGTCTCATTGGTCTCTAGTTTAATGGTTGTACACGACCTAGTACCTTTTTCGTTCTCTCAAGGTCTTTTTGTAGATAAAGACGAACTAACTGATACGGTTTCGGAAACTGACACACCTAGTGTTATTTGACACCTTTTAAGACTTTCTCTACCCTTATAGTCTGGTGGGACTGGACGGAGAACTCTTTGGACATACGTCCAGTCCTTCGTTGTCAATCTTGACCTGTACCTTGTTGTCTGACCAAGGTTTATCCTTTTCCACATGCAGTTCCGACATATAACAGTGGGACGAATAGATTGAAAATACGTCTCATGTAGTACTCTTTACGACCTGACCTTCTTTGTGTTCGACCTTAGTTCTAACGGTCCTCTTTATAGTCATTGGAGTCTATACGTCTACTGTGGTGGGAATACCGTCTTTCACTTCTCCTCGATTTTTCGGAGAACTACTTTCACTTTCTCCTCTCACTTTCTCAACCGAATTTCGAGTTGTAAGTCTTTTGCTTCTAGTACCGAACGCCAGGGTAGTGAAGTACCCTTTATCTACCCTTTTGTCACCTTTGTCACAGTCTGAAATAAAAAACCCCTAGGTTTTAGTGGCGTCTACCACTAACGTCGGTACTTTAATTTTCTACGAATGAGGAACCTTCTTTTCAATACTAGTTGGATCTATCGTATAAGTTTTCGTCTCTGTAATGAAACGGCTGATCTCAGGCAGATCAGTTCCGATACCAAAAAGGTCGTCAGTACATACCTACACTCTCAAGCTGACACTTCTTCCGACTCGTGGCTTCTTAACTACGGAAACTTGACACCACAACCTCTTCTGAAAACTCTCAGGGAACCTGACGTTCCTCTAGGTTAGTCAGGTGAGACTTCTTCTAGTTGGGACCCTAAAGAAACCTCCCTTACTACGACTTCGACTTTGAGGTCATGAAACCGGTGGAGTACACTTCTCAACTGAGTAACGTTTTCTAAGACTACGACCCTCCTAACCCCCGTCCTCCTCTTTCCCTGCTGGCTCCTACTCTACCGACCTACCGTAGTGCCTGAGCTACCTGTACTCAGACTCACTTGAGGCCCTCTACCACTACCTGTCCCTCCGGACCGCACGACGTTAAGTACCCCAGTGTTTCTCAGCCTGTGCTGACTCGCTGGCTTGACTTGACTTGACCTGTTAGGATACTTGTATTTAAAGTATATGGGGAGAATTTCAAACAGTGTCGAGACACAAACATTAGAAGGGACTGACGATATTAAATAAAATATAAGAGGACAGGAGATAATCGTGTAGTCAATATTAACCTCTTTAAGTCAATGAATAACGAAATCCTAGACTCCCGAATGATGACAACAGAAATAGGATAGAGGAATCAAAAGTAAAGGGACTTAATAACATAATGAATTTACTTTTTGGACTCTTTTAAAGTCTTTTTGTATAAGGAGGGATAAGACTAACATAAAGTCGTTTCGTTGGAACCATATCCCTAATTAGTAAAGTAGATGTTGTCGGCGCAGGAATCGACGAACTATAGGGTTGATGTACGACTTTTACTTTCACTTCAACGAGTCAGTACAGACTGAGAAATGGTGGGATACATGACATCGGGTGGTACGAGGAGGTAGGTGTCCTAAAAGGTCGTTCTTATGACCTTACCCAACAACAAAGGAAGAGGTCCTCTAGAAGGACTGGTTGCCTAGCTAGGGTATAGAGGACTTAAAGTCCGTCTGAGAATTGACAGACTCGGTGGTCCCTTAGAGACTTACGATTTGGGTTCTATAAGTACTTCATCAGAACTGTAGATCAAGTACTTTTGAGATTACTACAAAGAATCTACGAAGGATCCACCACGATCACTATTTCTTGGGAGGACGGTTACGTTCATCTGTACTCTGTGTCTACGTTAAGGACCCAACCCTTCTAGGGGTCCTCCTCCCATACCGTTGGTGAGGTCATAAGAACGGACCTCTTAGGGTACCTCTCTTCTCGGACCACTCGATGTCAGGTATCTCAACGTTACTCAGTCTGTACTGACTTCACTGAATCGTGTGTCGTAATACAAAGAATCACCTTAGTAAACAGGATCTTATAGGTTTATGGAACTCAGATTTTATAACCGATACTTTCCATTTTTACAAAAGGTACCTAATAATGAAACCGTTACTCATTCTTTAAAACAGTCGGTTCCTGACCTTAACGATTGTCTTTGTGATATTTGTTTCTTTCGTTAGTTTCTGTCAGTTGGGTGATGGTTGGTCCATTTGTTTGTAGGACACCGTACCACGGTATAGTTGTCGTGTCCTAAATAGAGACAACACCCGACCAACTTGGGTGTCGACACTGTTTTGGGTCGAACGAAACAACTCCTTTTCTCTTCCAGGTATGTAAGTACGGAAAGTGATACCGGTAAAAACACACCCGGGTCACTAGTTCTCACCCCACCTATCCCTTCTTCGACATGTATAGGTTTTTTTCCATTAAACGGATGAATTCATAAATCCTGGATACGACTGTGTCTACTTTTAAACATACGTAAATGAAAATTACCTTGTAGGAGTATAAAACGCAGATGAGACTGTCGGAGAAGGGTTTTGAATCTTTTGAATATTTTTCATGACTACTCAAAAAAAAAAAAAAGTTTATATAAAAATTGACCTCCTATTAACGTTACAACACAATTAACGACGGTATGTTGTTGCACTTAGTCGACATTCATATGTATACAGGGAAGGAAGAACTCGGAGGGCGGGTGGGGTGGAGGGGAAGAGGCGGATATTCAGTAGTGTCTCGAGGTCCGGTTCGAGGGACACGATATCTCGTTGAAGGGTGGTCCATAGAGAAAATACGTGACATTTGATATATATAATTATACAATGAGAGAGTAAACAGGATGGTACAGGAAGGGAGTGAGTCAGGTAAGAGATTCAGATTCAGAGATAAGGACGGGACTTTTACCGATGTAGTCATGGTATAAAAATCTAAGGTATATCCACGTAAGTCAAGTCAAGTCAGTGAGTCAGCACAGGTTGAGACCTGACGTTGTGTGGTCTGAAGGGATAGGTAGTGGTTGAGGACCTCGAACGAGTTTGTGTACCGGTAACTCAGTAAGTCCGGTAGGTTGGTAGAGTAGGAGACAGTAGGGGAAAAGGAGGACGGAAGTTAGATAGGGTCGTAGTCCCAGAAAAGGATTACTCAGTCAAGAAGGGTAGTCCACCGGATTCACAACCTCGAAGTCGGAGTCGTAGTCGGGAAGGTCACCTAAAAGTCCTGACTAAAGGAAATCCTAACTGACCAAACTAAAGGAACGTCAGGTTCCCTGAGAGTTCTCAGAAGAGGTTGTGGTGTCAAGTTTTCATAGTCAAGAAACCACGTGTCGGAAAAAATACCAGATTAAGAGTGTAATTATATATTGATGACCTTTTTTGTATCGAAACTGATTTACCGGGAAACGACCATTACAGAGACGAAAAAGTGTACGACAGATCCAACCAATATCGAAAAGAAGGTTCCTTGTTCGGAGAAAATTAAACTTCCGTCGTCAGTGATAGACGTCACTAAAACCTCTGAGGTTTTCATTCCAGAGAGTCAAAGGTAACAAAGGAGTAGATAAACGGTACTTAACTACCTTGACCTACGGTAGAATCACAAAATTACAACTCAAAATTCGGTTTAAAAAGTTCGAGGAGAAAGTGGAAGTAGTTTCCCGAGAAATCAAGGAAAAGTGAAAGACGACACTTTTACCAGTAGACGTATAAACTTCAATAACTATAAAGAGGGTCGTTAGAACTAAGGTCGAACACGAAGTAGGTCGGGTCCCAAAACGTACTACATGAGACCTATATTCAATTTATTCGTTCCACTGTCATATGTTGGAACTACATGAGGAAAGGGTAAAACCTTGATCAAGTAACAAGGTACAGGTCAAGATTGATAACAAAGAACTGGACGTATGTCCAAAACGTCCTCCGTCCATGTCACAAGACCATAAGGGAAGAAAAATTCTTAAAAGGTGCACAACATTAGGTGTATCAATTTCCGAAATCGTATCAGTTACTTCTATAAAAAAGACCTTATAAGAACGAAAAAGACACTAAGTTGTCTACAACCGTTAAACTAGAGACTAAGGAGATAAAAAGATTTGGGTCGAACTTGTAGATCTTCAAGAGTCAAGTGTATGACAACTTCAGAACGAACCTCCTAAAACTCCTAATGAAACGATCGAACACTCCGTTCGGTCCGTTCAGACCGAGTCAGAGAACACCCCAGTGGTGACGAAAGAGGACACAGGACAACGTGCGTTCCAAAACAAACACGGGAAATTGTCAGACAAATGGGTCAGGACACTTTCAAGATATTATTATAGGGTGACCAGAAGTTTAAGTTTAAGGAACCCCAAAGGGTCAAGGAAACGGTCTAGCGTCCCAACTCTTTAGACAACACCCGGGATCTTAAAACGTTGTCTCTCTCTTGAAGAAACCATATTAACAGGAGGTCAAACACCCAGCAGACGAGTCACCGAGATATCACCCCGATTACCGTTGGAGGAGGTACTCCTGAATATAGTATGTGGTACGGAGGGACCAGACAACGTCGGTCTCGGGGACAGGGACGTCGTCCGGTGACGACTGGGTACGGTGATTTTCCATCCAGACCTAGTCAGAGAACACACCAGAGACCCAGGACCTCGTGTGTTCCAAAACAAACTCGGAAGGTTCGTAAAGACCGTCCATACCCCAAACTAAGATTTGTGATGAAATGGGGAGAATGGTAGAACAGCCCCAAAGAGGAAACGGGAATCTATACCCCATAGAAAAAAACCACCCTAGGTTGTAAAGGGACAACTACCAACGAGTCACAAATCAACGTTAAAACCTTAAGAACGTCATCTTCTACTCTCAATTATATACGTAATTATATGGTATAAACTTCGAAAACAGAAAAAGTCAGAGACTGTTGAGCCAATTGGGTTGTTAGTCAGGGTATTAAGGTCCATCTAGGATTTAAGTCTGGTAAAGAGAAAAGTACGTTGTATTTCCTGGTCTTTTCGTTCAGTTTATAGACGATAAACCACTTAAAGAATAACTCCTAGTAAAATCCTTGTAATGACTATACTCACAATCAAGTCACCGATAGTTGATTTCTGAAGGTCGATCGTATGAGTAAACTAGGTAGAACCCTGGTCCTAGTACTTAAAGGGAAGATGAAATGCACAAACATGACATAACGGAAGTTCAGTTTTTAAAAATAATACCCTCTTCACCTCTTAGTTGTCCTTTTTTTTTTTTTACATTCCCTGAGACTCGATTTAGGTCTTAGGATAAGTCCATAAGATATAGGTTTGGTAAAGATCATAATCATTGATGTCACGAATTCTAGGGAGAATGGGTAAGTTTTTGTCTAACTTATGAACTTTTTTTTCGTTTCAACTCATCTCGAATAAATTTTGTTCATTAAATGTTTTTACACCCCTATACATAAAATCTCTGTCCTAACATTGAAGTCTCTAATCATTGAACTCTCAACAATTCTGGAGATCTTGGACTTCACTGTTTGCCTCCCTTTAAAAGACTTCTTGGTTTCTTTAATAAACCTGTTGAACTCTTCTCGGTATTGAATGGGTCAAATGTGTTTGTGGAGTACCCAGTACGACTCTCCCTGGACGTTCATATTTGTGGGATAAAAATAAGAAGGTGACAAAGATTAAAGGACGATCAGGAACGGTGATAGTTCCCTTTAGTGTAGTTTGCTCTTCAGTGTCTAAACCAAAGGATTTTCGACAGGATTTACAGTTATGAAATTTATATATGTAGATATGTGTGTCTCCCGAAGGATCCACCACGATCACCACCTCTTGGGTGGAAGATTACGTTCTCTACATCTCTATACCCAAAACTAGGTACCTAACCCTTCTAGGGGACCTTTTTCCGTACTGTTGGGTGAAGTCATAAGAACGGGCTCCTTAGGGTACCTGTCTCCCTGGACCGTCTGATATCAGGTATTATAGTGTTTCTCAGTCTGTACTCACTTCGTTGAATCGTACGTGTGTGTATGTTTCTTTGAATTTGTAAGTTATTTATAGTGTGTATGAGTATGATTTTTCAAGGAAAATATCCCGATTAGGGTGTTTACTCTAACAATCATTTAAAGTCATTCAAAATCAGGATTCTTTTGAAAAGTTTATAGAGTAAGTGTTGAAGATTCTTAGTTTTGAAAATATCATTGTTTCGAAAAAGACAGGTTTTCGATGTCAAGTTAAGAAAATGATAATAGTTTGTAAAAGATTCATTTATTTAGTATATGATTTATCTGAACTAATTTATTAGATAATTAATAGGATCTTTATTTTTATGGTTCACTAATATAAGTGATCACATATAAAAAATTGAAAAAAGATCAGAAATCTTAATACGTAGATAGTATATATTAGTCACAACAATTTAGTCTTGTTCATGTCGATGTATCACTAAACTAATAATGTCATAAAGTTTATATATAAATTAGTTACTATAGTATAAAATCGAAATTATTAACATTGGTCCATAGTCCTTTTAATAGTGAATGACTTTATGAAAGGATAGGAGTAGTTTTACACTCTAACCTTTAACTTAATGGTATCAATTTTAACACAATACACCCCCTCATTTATAATTGGTACATAAATACGAACGAAACTTAAGGGATAAGTCATTGTACACTACAGTGAGTTACGTAAGTCTGAAATAACATTCGAAAGTGAATCAGTGGATAAATCAAAAAGTGTAACAAGAATCCATATGTAAAACTTACTACTTAATATCGTAAAAATCCCCAAAATGTAAAAATAACTTTTTACATCAATAAAATATAAATAGACATGTGTAATGAGGTATAACGATGAATTACATTTGAATTTATCAAAATATTTCATTAAAAAGTGTGCGTAAAAAGTTATATGAATAACTTATTATATGACCAACTTAATTATCTATAACACTGTAACTTGAAGCATAAGTATTTAAATAGAAAGACGAAGTACCTTATGTTCCAAATATTTCATAATAATCTAAATACACTTCGATTACGATATATTTTATAAAACAATAAAAAAGATAAAATTAAAGTTACAATCTTTTAAGAAAAGAATTTTATTCATCACACTTCAATAAAAAGTAGATAAAAGACACTAATAGACTTGGATCTGAAAGACCTTAATGACTTAGTAGACTATACCTGTGTAAAAACCGTTAAATTATTTGGAGAAAAAAAGATATAAACAAGAATATGAGTGAAGAGACAAGTATTGTAAAAGGAGGATCTTTAGTTGTAGAGTTGTTAAAATAAATTGTTAAACAGTGCCTTAAAAGAAATCCAGTAAGAATATTTAAAAACATCAATAAAAGGATAGGTGCGAATATAAGAGTACTTTGATAACTCCAACTTAGGTTTCGAGAATTTTAAAAGTTCAGGTTAAGTCTTCTATATAAAATTGTTCTTAAAAATAACAATAATAAAATTTAACCGAAAAATAAGTAAATAAACCGAAGTGACCTAGAACCAACGTCGTGAGTCCTAGAACCAGCGTCGTCGTCTGAGAGATCAACACGGAACGTCGGAGTCATCAATGTCACGTGTCTGAATTACGAGATGATGTACGCCCTAGAATCAAGGGACTGGTCCCGAGCTTGGACACAGAGGACGTAACGTTCCACCTAAGAATTGGTGACCTGTTGGTCCCTTCAGGGTTAAAATCTGGTTTGTAAGTACTGTGACACCTGTTTCTTACAATGGACGGTAGGGTCATTTGTTGTTTACAATGGGTAGTAATGTAATAGTTGGTGATTTCGACGGAGGTTGTTCACACAGAACTCCCGTGAAGTCCCACTTCTTTTTGTCCTATGATTCGAGACCTATCAATTTTACGTATGAATTCCCTATTAAAGTTCCTCAGACAAAAAAAAAAAAAAGGGAGAGTCAACTTTTGAGGATCTATAGGACCGAAGAAGAAATGGAGAAACCTTGTCAAGGAGTCCATAGACTCTTCGATAGAGGTTTTCGACATCAGAAGTCATCCAGGGGTCTACTTTATATTAAGTGTTGAAAATTCAACGTACAAATAGTAGTCGGTTATTGTTACATAAAATCTCATATAAAGGATGAACCTTTTCTCTTACCTACTCTCGTAACCTCTTTATAATTCGACTCATCCATAGACCAAAGAGAAGACATGATGTGACTTGATGGGTACAGGAATTTTAAACATTGATTAGTTTTAAGTAAAACACGTAACAAATAGAATATCATTTGTACAATTTGTCTTTTTATTTTATTCATGTTTTAAACAATAATTAGGTTTAAGGTAGAGTCGTCAATGATATGGTCTATATACAAGACTCATACTCTCTCTAAAAATTCTTTTTTGTTTCCCAGAATTTTATGTGAGATAAAGAGAAAATTGTGATGGTCGACATAAAAATTTCGATAAAAGGAAAAAACACAAGTAATTGTATATTTCAAGAATTATTTTTATAAAGGTTAAAGTTACATTAATATAAAATTGATAGAAATATTTTATACAGATCGTTCATTTAAGTAAAAATTGTGTACCCTCTCGTGTCTAGGATAGATGACGTACATTGCTCATGAAAAGACATACTTATATACATACTTAAACGGTGATGAGCTCTGACTTCAAAAAGAAAGCTTCATAACGATCTTTGATCTTTTGACACATTCTTAATTCTTTATTTACACAAACGAAATAAATAAAAGTGTATTCGATACACGATTTCAAGAGAAGGTCTTACACGAGTATAGGATGAAATAGAGAGTAAAAAATCAGGATAGATATAAATACGAAAACAAAAAATTACGTTTATCTATCAATATGACCATTATTACTCTTTTTACTCTTTATTTCATCGTCAACATTTTTGGTAATAACTCTTCTTAATTATAAAAAAGTGTTATCAGTCCAAAATTATAACGTGTTTTTTATTTTTAACCAAGTCTCATAAAAATAAAATCGTAATAATCCGAAATATAAAATTTTAATAAAGACCTTCTTTTTATAATTGATAGGAGAAACGTATCCTAGACATTGTCAAAAAGTTATTGGTATATTCAGTATGGTTGTAAAAGCTTCAACAGATGGCACCCTGTGATTAAGAGAATCCTTTTTTTTTGTTGAGACTCGATTACATATATAATTTTTTATCTGTAGATCGAACATTATTAATGAACGAACTTTAATTTGGATATGTCCCATATCCAAATAACCAGTAATGGTTCTATCCGAATTACAAGAGGAGTCGAATTGATTTGAGTTTTGTCTAAAGAAGGACTGAGATCCGAGGACTGTCTCGAGAAAAGAATCTCGGAAATGAAGTCTTTTGATAATTAAATGGTAACAGGGAAACCCAAATTTAGAAGAGGGTCGGAGAAAAATCAAAATGTGTAGTCCTTATTGAAGAGTTCTTAGAACCTCGGGAGAGAAACTTTGTATACGTACTTCTTTCTGTCCCGAGGGTAAAGGGTAGAGACACTCTCTTGTCCTCAATAGTTAACTATTCGGTTAATCGTTTCTGGCTTTCATTAGTATAACCGATTACGCAGGGGAGGGAACTACGAAAAATAATGACAAAGTGAGAAATGGAGACAAAAGTTTATAAAGTCTATAAAGTCTTCCTATAAAGTTTATAGAAAGAGAAAGTCTCCTCAATTTGAGTCAGAGTGGGAAGATAAAGTTATCAAACTAGGTAACTTTACCTGAACTTATACCAGGAGAAGTGGATAAATAGACCAGGTGATGTTAAAAATGAACTACAACTACACCATAAACCTTTATTGATATTTTTCATGTAGACAAATTTCAGTAGAGAGAGTTTTGTATTGAAACTGTGGAGTTCGAGACACTTCATATTAAATGTTTATATCTAACAACATTTATACAAAATAGCTTATACATTGATAAAGTGATGTAACTATATCGTGAGTGACATATACTCATTTTGGTTCAAGTATCATAACCTCACTACGTTTTTATTTGTACTGTAATATAGATGGTGTTTAATAACGCACAATCTTTAACTCTATTTATAGATGTAACTTTTAATATTTCGTTCCGTATTGTAATACGAAAGATTTTGAATATTTTGTACAGGGTTTACTTTATAAGATTATATAGAGACCCTTTTTAGACGTCTACAAGGTCTTTGTGGTTAAACAGAGAAATAGGGTAGTCCATTATACCGATACAGTTTCGGTCTACATGTTTTCGTCAAAGGTGTGAACGAATTCATCGATAAACATTTTCACGTACTCACCCCCCTAGGACACTTATGTACGTTTGTGATACTATCTTAAAACAATAACATTTTAAGTACAAGGGTGAAGAAAAGTAGTGGACTTTTTTACCTACATGTTTATAAAAAAAATCATTGACTGATAAGACTTCTATCTTAACCCTTTCTAGAACGGTTTCATCCGTACTCTATAACTACGATTACCTATATTTTCCGTGACAGTCGATTACTCCTTTACCTAATACATGAAAGTATAAACAAGTTGGTTACCTCTATAATATAAGGATCGAAAGGTGTTATTGTTTCAAATGGTTCGAAGTAAATAAAAAAGACAAACACTTCAAACACCTTTCCTGTAAACTAGTGAAACACTCCTAAACTCAACGGGAAAATTCAAGAGAAAAGGGACTAGACTCGTCGGAATAGTGATGTTAAAATGAACCTAAACAATATTCTAAATTTAACCCATGAGGGGAAAAAGGTTCTTCTTATGATCAAAAGACGAGTTCATACTCACGAGTTTCATATTATACCGGAACCTTGAGAATTAGATCTTGGTATGTGATAACATGTTTAGTTACTTTACCTTTTTTTTATATAGTCATTGCAGATATCAAAAAGTAAGACTTTTATCTTAAATTTTTTTATCGGAACCTAGACACCGTTTCTGAAGGGAGGGTGTTATTAATAACTTAACTCCACTTAGTTTTATGACAAAACAACAAACAAATAATAACCAAAAGAAAGAAAAAACTACCTCCTTCCTCTTTCATGTGTCGTTCCTATACTCTTTTTCTAAAATCCCATTTTCACTAATTCAAACCCTTATAAAGAAATGTGGTTTAACAGTTTCAACCAACACCGATACTCAAGGAGTCCCTAGAAAGACACCGACAGGTAAAAATTTCGGATCAAAACCAGAAGGGTAAAGGAAGGGGACATTCGTTACAAAGGGTTTCGACAGAAATTCCGTCAGATTACATGATCGATAACTTAAACTTAACACTCTCTTGTGACTTAGTCGAAACCCCACATAGTTTAGTTGTAATATTCTTAATAGAAATAGAGAGGGGTTTTAATAAGTGAAGACGAGGACGGGACACACACACAACACACATAGACATTGAAGTCCTTTACCATTTTCTTATTATTTTATTTAGAAACTTTTACCTCCTGTCCGGATTTCTTCAATTGTAAAGGAAAATCTCTTTATGAGAATTGGAGATAATAGAAAACGTTTCAAACGTATTTGAACTAACAATTTTGTTTGATCTTGTCATATACATTTTCCTTCGATTTTTACATTTATCAATGTGATATCTATAAGTACACTTTTAGGATTTGTGTAGAGTCTTGTTCGTTTCTTCCATAATGTCACAATTTTAAGTAGTCCTTTTTAATTAAGATGTATAAGTGTATAAAACTAAATTTTAAAGGTACTTATAATAAGTTGTGAAATTTTTGAATTAGACGGTTCATGTATAAATCATAACTGATATAAGATGTATATACGGTCGTTTAAACCTTTCGAGTCGTCACCGGTGTCCTGACCTTTTCCAGTCAAAAGTAAGGTTAGGGTTTCTTTCCGTTACGGTTTCTTACGAGTTTGATGGCGTGTTAACGTGAATAGAGTGTACGATTATTTCATTACGAGTTTTAAGAGGTTCGGTCCGAAGTCGTTATGTACTTGGCACTTGAGGGACTACAAGTTCGACCAAAATCTTTTCCGTCTCCTTGGTCTCTAGTTTAACGGTCGTAGGGGGCCTAGTACCTTTTTCGTTCTCTCAAGGTCTTCGTGTAGATAAAGACGAAATAACTGATACGGTTTCGGAAACTGACACACCTAGTGTTATTTGACACCTTTCAAGACTCTCTCTACCCTTATGGTCTGGTGGATTGGACGGAGAACTCTTTAGACATACGTCCAGTCCTTCGTCGTCAATCTTAACCTGTACCTTGTTGTCTGACCAAGGTTTATCCTTTTCCTCATGTAGTTCCGACATATAACAGTGGGACGAATAAATTGAAGGAACGTCTCATGTAGTACTCTTTGCGACCCGACCTTTTTTGTGTTCGACCTTAGTTCTAACGACCCTCTTTATAGTTATTGGAGTCTATACGTTTACTGTGGTGGGAATACCGTCTTTCACTTCTCCTTGATCTTTCGGAGAACTACTTTCACTTTCTCCTCTCACTTTTTCAACAGAATTTAGAGTTGTAAGTCTTTTGCTTCTAGTACCGTGTACCAGGGTAGTGAAGTACCCTTTATCTACCCCTTTGTCACGGTCTGAAATAAAAACCCCCGAGGTTTTAGTGACGTCTACAACTGACGTCGGTACTTTAATTTTCTGTGAATGAGGAACCTTCTTTTCAATACTCGTTGGATCTATCGTATAAGTTTTCGTCTCTATAATGAAACGACTGATTCCAGGTAGATCAGTTCCGATACCAAAAAGGTCATCAGTACATACTTACACTCTCAACCTGACACTTATTCCGACTCACGACTTCTTAACTACCAAAACTTTACACCACAACCTCTTCTGGGAACTCTCAGGGAACCTGACGTTCCTCTAGGTTGGTCGGTAAGACTTCCTCTAGTCGGGACCCTAAAGAAACCTTCCTTACTACGACGATTTCGACTTTTAGGTCATGAAACCGGTGGAGTACGCTTCTCAACTGAGTAACCTTTTCTGAGACTACAACCCTCCCTAACCTCCGTCCTCCTCTTCCCCTACTGTCTCCTACTCTACCGACCTACCGTAGT
>SJYO01048061.1:16109990-16195867 GCA_006410555.1 Capra ibex | reverse complement strand
CCCCCGAGGTTTTAGTGACGTCTACAACTGACGTCGGTACTTTAATTTTCTGTGAATGAGGAACCTTCTTTTCAATACTCGTTGGATCTATCGTATAAGTTTTCGTCTCTATAATGAAACGACTGATTCCAGGTAGATCAGTTCCGATACCAAAAAGGTCATCAGTACATACTTACACTCTCAACCTGACACTTATTCCGACTCACGACTTCTTAACTACCAAAACTTGACACCACAACCTCTTCCGGGAACTCTCAGGGAACCTGACGTTCCTCTAGGTTGGTCGGTAAGACTTCCTCTAGTCGGGACCCTAAAGAAACCTTCCTTACTACGACGATTTCGACTTTTAGGTCATGAAACCGGTGGAGTACGCTTCTCAACTGAGTAACCTTTTCTGAGACTACAACCCTCCCTAACCTCCGTCCTCCTCTTCCCCTACTGTCTCCTACTCTACCGACCTACCGTAGTACCTGAGTTACCTGCACTCAGACTCACTTGAAGCCCTCAACCACGACCTGTTCCTTCGGACCGCACGACGCTAAGTACCCCAGTGGTTCTCAGCCTGTGTTGACTCACTGACTTGACTTGACTTGACTTGATTATAAGATGTATAACGTTATTCTAAACTTCACGTTAACTAATTGTTTAATGTCTATGTTATTTACTAATACTTTAATATTTCTTACTATAATTTTCTGTTACTTTACGAGTCGCTTGATCTTATCTTTTAATAATGTGTAAAGTAACTTACGTTGATAAAGTTACCCATAGTTATTACTCTTTTTAGTTCGTCTCATCAATATAGGTACTTTAGAAGTTATATATTTCAAACCATATTTCGTCAAAATAATTCGTTACTTTTTTAAAATTTTACTTGGTTTTATTTCTTTTATTTTTACACTATCTGTATCTCTTTCTTTTTATAATCTACCATGAGATGTTTTTTGATTTAAGTATGTCGTTTACAACATTATATTAACTCAAGACAACCCGACGTCGTGTGTCCGGATGTCCCAGACACTCAAGGGTCAGAGTTCTGATTTCTTTCTCTGGTTTCAGTCGTTGTATTTGTAGTTCCAAATTACTTACCTCCTTGAATTTACAAACTTCGGTCCAGGACCTTGTTATGGGGTGGTACATACCGTGTGTCACCCGTCCTTTACCGTCGTCAGAAGTGAAGGTTCCCCTCCACCTCTAACGGTCAATATCCCCCTTAATGTAGTCCAACTATGCAATCAATGGTCCCTTTGGTCATCTCTCCGTACTGGGAGTGGTGGGGAAACTATTCGATAGTGAGTAACCCAGCCCCGTTCGCACATCCTTCTAGTCAGTGCACTCCTACCACATCCACTTTATCCACGACGAGTCCGTCCCCTATATACCTCTCGTTCTCTTGTCGGTAGGACTCACCACAAAGGTATATTCTGGTACTTCTCTCTTTAATACTACTTGTAATAGAATGTTTCTATTCTCTTGTCTGGGTTCAAGTGCCTAGGATTGTCGAACACTCTTGAAATTAAGATTAACTCTCCAGATTAAAATGTTTTTCTTCGGTATCGTCCAACTGAAAATTTTCTTTTCTCTAACTTAAACGATACCTTTTTGGTAAGGTCGGTGAACGTGTAAGTAGAGAAGATATTTGGAGATATAAAAGATTGTTGTACAGAATACAAACATCGGAACTTCTATAGTGAAAACTTTCTTAGTAACAAAAATAATAATATAAAGTAAAAAGGAAAATATATTAGTCTTTAAAATAAAATTAAAACCAACAGATAAGTTTTTACCTATTCGAGGTGACAGGTTATTACGATTTGATGGTGTCGGTAGTCTATTTTCTTTACTGTATTCGGTCATGCAATCTCTCGACTAATGTGTAAAAACAAACAATTTATATACTGAGGTCCCTAGATTCGTAGTGGTAATGAACTGTGTGATCAGCAGACCTCAACAGTACTCAATTGTTTTGTTTTTAAGGGTCTCATTTAAAATGTTCGAAGTTATCAAACCCTACAGAACAGAACAGTATAAAAAAAAAATATATCAAAATTGTAAATTGTGTCTTATGTTAATATTAATAAATAAATAAGTCCGTTTGATCTTGGAATCCGTTTATGTTGTCTATACTGGCCATATTAATTCTTTTATACTCACAAAACTTATTTATCTGTACTCTCAAACTTTACGGGGTTATAGGTGTTTCTTAAGAAATTAGGTATTTATTGATTCTTATACGATTAGGAACCTTCTTTTAAATACTCGTTGGATCTGTCGTATAAGTTTTCGTCATTGTAACGAAACGGCTGATTCCAGGTAGATCAGTTCCGATACCAAAAAGGACACCAGTACATACCTACACTCTCAACCTGACACTTCTTCCGACTCACGACTTCTTAGATACGAAAACTTGACACAACAACCTCTTCTGAGAACTCTCAGGGAACCTGACGTTCCTCCAGGTTAGTCAGGTAAGACTTCCTCTAGTCGGGACCCCAAAGAAACCTTCATTACTACGATTTCGACTTTGAGGTCATGAAACCGGTGGTGTACGCTTCTCAAATGAGTAACCTTTTCTGAAACTACGACCCTCCCTAACTCTCGTCCTCCTCTTCCCCTGTTGTCTCCTACTCTACCGACCTACCGTAGTGACTGAGCTACCTGCGCTCAGACTCCCTTGAGACCCTCAACCACTACCTGTCCCTCCGGACTACACGACGTTAAGTACCCCAGCGTTTCTCGGCCTGTACTGACTCTCTGACTTGACTTGACTTAAAAATTTAAAGATGGGTCTTTTTTATTGTTTCTGATGTTTATCATTTTAGATTTTGTCTAATCATATCGATTTAAATTTGTATATTATAATATTACATATTATAATTATTACAAAGTACATTTTAAACACTCTCAAAATTTTAAAATTCCATGTAAATAAAAATAGAAAAATGATCTATCATCTTTTATATTTAAGTATAGTCTACGTATACTGTACCTTTTAATATCCCTGTTTTGTATTGGAGTTAGAGACAGAATAGTGGGGAGAAGGAAAGTAGGAAGGGAGGGAGAGAGACAACTAAACGATAGAAATCATTTTATAAGTCAACTTAGAGTCCTTACTCACCTTTGGATATACTGTTTTACTTCACCCACCTCTTATCCATGACTGTAATCATTGAAATTTTTACTCACCTCATTCTTATCATCGTCCTCTTAACGTAATGTGTATTCGCGTCTTTAATCAACTATATCTATGAACGATGTCCCTATATTCTATTATTAAGACTATACCGGTATGTACGTGTGACCTTTACTTACTAAAACATTTACTTATCGTCAACCGTCCTCGCTCCAAAAAAGGACAACCATAGTTACTCACCTTCTGTCCTTTAGGTACATTAGTATTTGATTTCAAACTATGTGAAGTATGTAGTGTACGAATAAAGTAGGGACACAATAAACTCCCGGATTCTACTTTTATGTTATCGTTCCTAGTGTGTATCATGAGACTAGAATACAAAATTGTGGTAAGAGGAAAGTTGTATGACTTTCCCCGGTGTCTTGTTTTCACTATTACTTCATGTTGTAATTTTCATAACCTAAGATAGGGTTTCATATTGTATATGTTGTTTCGTATCTTATTTTTTGTACCATAGTGGGTGTAACTATATAATCTACGTACAGAGTGTAAGATGATCACGATAAAAGGGAGAATAAAGTTTATTTACACACAAACACTCCTTTTCCAATTACGTTAATTCTAATTAGTATTAAATTTTCCATTTTGTCGTGATAGTCTTCACACTGCATTTGTTTGATTGGTTTACCGAAATATAACAGATTCATTATTCTGGTAATTTTTTTATTTAACGATAGTTATTCAAAAACTTTGTTTTTAATAAGAGTGTTAAAAGAAGTATAAGATACATTATATGAACGACTTTACCTCAAGAATTTCCATGGAATTTAATACAATTCAAATTTGTAAGAAGGTCCACAATATTCTATAATTTATAAATAAAGTCTCATTATAAACAATACTTATAAGGAATAAGTCATATTAATATGACTTTCTTAACATCTTAATCTTATTAAAATATAAATTTTTATTTATTGAAATAAAAAATTTAATTAATTTTTTAAGAATGATTAAGTCACATCATTGACTCCGTAAATCGAAATTCATAAATTTATAAAATAGATTTATTTTTCGTATATTTTCAAAGTTGAAACAAAAGTTTTCAACACCGTAAGAATAAACTATTTTAATTTTACAACTTTCTTTTCAATGACGTTTCATCATAGAACTTCTTTGTCTTATTTTATGACAAAACCTTTAAAAAGTAACGACTTATAGATGAGGTGATGTTGTCGATCTAGTAGGACTTTCAACTCCCTTTTTTAACTTTCGAGTTTTTGTGAATTCAAAGTTCGTTGTCTAAGAGTGTTTCTCTTTGTTAAACGTGAACAAATCCTAAGTTCTCGACTTCATCATAGTGTATAAATACAGAATCTCTTGTGGTGTCATTCTGGTTTTTACTATAGAGATGTATAAAATGTCATATCTTTAACGTCGTAGGTCGTTTAGAGGTGAGGATAATGGTAGCGAACGATACAAAAAGAGGTCCTATACAACTTTACCATCGTTACAAAAGAACATAATAAAAAAATTTACATAATTAACTTCATATCAATCAAAGGTTACAACACGATGAAAGATAACCTGTCGTTTCACTAAATCAATATGTGTATATAATATATTTCTATATCTATTATACACACACACAAACACACACACACATCCCGAAGGAACCACCGAGTCTACTATTTCTTAGACGGACGTGACTTCCTCTGGGTTCAAGTTGGAGACCCAACCCTTCTATGGGACCTTTTCCCTTACCGATGTGAGAAGTTATGAGGACGGACCTTTTTAAGGTGTCCGGTTCCTCGGATTACCCGAATGTCAGGTACTCCAGTGTTTTTCAACCTGTACTGACTTCCTGAGTCGTGTACGTGTATGTGTGTGTTTCTGTGTGTGTGTGTGTGTATATATGTAAGGAAAAGTATAAGAAAAGGTAAAACTAAATAGTGTCTATAACTTATATCAAGGGACAAGTTATATCGTCCCGAATCAATAAATAGATAAGACATATTTTATCAAACGTAGATGATTAGAGTTTGAGGATTAGATAGGGAGAAGGTGAAGAGGGAGAGGGAACCCTTTGTGTTCAGACAAGAGAGACGGACAGACAAACAAAGTATCTATTCAAGAAAATACAGTATAAAATCTAAGGTGTGTATTCACTACAGTATACCATAAACAGGAAGAGAAAGACTAAATGAAGTGAATGATACTATTAGAGAGTCAGGTAGGTACAACGACGACGACGACGACGACGATTCAGCGAAGTCAGCACAGGCTGAGACATGATGGGGTATCTACCGTCGGGTGGTCCGAGACGACAGGGACACTAAGAGGTCCGTTCTTGTCACCTCACCCAACGGTAAAGGAAGAGGTTACGTACTTTCACTTTTCAGTTTCACTTCAACGAGTCATCACAGGCTGAGAAGCGCTGGGGTACCTGACGTCGGATAGTCCGAGGAGATAGGTACCCTAAGAGGTCCGTTCTCATGACCTCACCCAACGGTAACGAAAGAGGTTAGGTACAACGACGTTTACCGTATTAAAGTAAGTAAAAATACCGACTCATACGAACGAGGAACCTTAAGATCGTCTTGATAAATTTTAGGATTTTCTACTACGATGATTTCACGTGATTTGAGTTAGTCGTGTAAACCTTTTGGCTTGTCACCAGTGTCCTGACTTTTTTCAGTTAGAGATAGGGTTAAGGGTTCTTCCTATCGCGATTTCTTACAAGTTTGGTGACCTGTTAACGTGAGTAGAGGGTACGATAACGAAGGAAGTATCGAGTCGACCATTTATTAGATGGACGTCACATCCTCTGGTACCAAACTAAGGACCCAGTCCTTCTAGGCGACCTCTTCCCTAACTGATGGGAGAGGTTACAAGAACCCGAAGGGAACACCGATTCGACCATTTATTAGGTAGACGTTACGTCCTCTGGACCCAAGTTAGGGACCCAACCCTTCTAGAGGACCTCTTCCCTTTCAGATGAGTGAGGTCATAAGACCGGACCTCTTAAAGTACCTGATATATCGGATACCCAAACGTTTCTCAACCTGTACTGACTTGTTGAAAGTAAGTGAGTGGGTGAGGGTACGATAACTCCAATACGAGTTGTAGGAGATTTGATCCGAAGGTGTAATACTCTTGACTCTTGTGGGTCTACAAGTTCGTTCCCAATCTTTTCCGTCTCCTTGGTTTCCAGTTTAACGGTTGTAAGTGACCTAGTATCTATTTCGTTCTCTTAAGGTCTTTTTATAGGTGGAAATAAAGTAAGTGATACGATTTTGGAAACTAACACAGTATTGTTTGACACCTTTTGAGAATCTCTCTACCCTTATGGTCTGGTAGACTGGACAGAGGACTCTTTGGACATACGACTAGTTCTTCGTTGTCAATCTTGAAACATACCTTTGTGACTGACCAAGTCCGAACTATTTCCTCATACTGTTCACACAAAAACGGTGGGACAAATGAATTGAATATACGTCTCGTGTAGTACACTTACGACCCGACCTACTCAATGTTCGAACTTAGTTCTAACGAACCTCTTTACAGTTGTCGGAGTCTATACTCCTACTATGGTGAGATTACCGTCTTTTGTTTCTCATATATTTCTTGAGGAACTATTCACACTTTCTCCTCTCACTTTTTCAGCCGAATTTTGAGTTATAATTTTTTGTTGTTGTTGTTTTTTACTTCTAGTACCATAGGTCAGAACATTGAAGTACCGTTTATTTATCCCCTTGGACCTTCGTCACTGTCGGAAGGAGAAGAACCCCCGATTTTAGTGACACCAACCACTACCGTTGGTACTTTAATCTACTAATAAAGAACTGTCCTTTCGATACTGTTTGAATTTGTTACACAATTTTTCGTTTGTTTAGTGAAACGACTGTTTCCAGACATATTAGTTCCGATACCAGAAAGGACATCAACACATCCCTATACTCTCGACCTGTTATTTCTTCTGGGTAACCACTTCTTAACTATGAAAACTTGACACCACGACCTCTTCCGAGAACTCTCGGGGAACTTATCGTTCCTATAGTTTGATCAGTTAGAATTTCCTTTAGTTGGGACTAATGAGGAGTCTTCCTGACTACGATTTCGACTTCGAGGTTATGAAACCGGTGTACTACACTTGTCGATTGAGTGACCTTTTCTGTTACTACGATTCCCTCTGACTCTTATTCTACCGATCTACCGTAGTGACTAAGTAACCTGGACTTGAACTCGTTTGAGACCCTCTGTCACTCCGTGTCTCTTCGGACTGTACGAAGTCAGGTACCAACCCCCCCCGCCCAGTGTTTCTCAGACTGAACAGAACCACTTACTTGTTGTAGTTGTTGTACGAACGAGGAACCTTCTTTTCGATACTGTTTTGACCTTTCGTATAATTTTTCGTCTCTGTAGTGAAACGGTTGTTTGTAGGTCTATTAGTTTCGATACTAAAAAGGTCATCAGTACATGTCTACACTCTCAACNAGACTGAACAGAACCACTTATTTGTTGTAGTTGTTGTACGAACGAGGAACCTTCTTTTCGATACTGTTTTGACCTTTCGTATAATTTTTCGTCTCTGTAGTGAAACGGTTGTTTGTAGGTCTATTAGTTTCGATACTAAAAAGGTCATCAGTACATGTCTACACTCTCAACCCGGTATTACTTCCAACTCGTGGTTTCTTAACTATGAAAACTTAACACCACGACCTCTTCTGAGAGGTCTCAGGTCCCATATAGTTTGATCAGTTAAGATTTCCTTTACTTAGGACTTATAAATAACCTTCCTGACTACGACTTTAACTTCGAGATTGTAAAACCGGTGGACTGTACTTCTCGGTTGAGTAACCTTTTCTGGGGCTACGACCCTTTCTCACTCCCGTCCTCCTCTTCCCCCATTGTCTCCTATTCTACCAACTTACCGTAGTATTGAGTTACCTGTACTCAAACTCGCTTGAGACCCTCTATGACTTCCTGTCCCTTCGGACCGTACGGCGTCAGGTACCCCAACGTCTCAACATGTGATGAACCGTTGACTTGTTGTCATAAGGTGACATTTATACAACCAAAAAGAAAAATAGAAATAGTAAAAGTTCAAATTTACATCATTTACTTCTCTAAGTAGTACTGTTTTATTCTGATCCTTTTTCTCTTTATTAATTTATAATCTAAATTTATTAACTGAGAGTGTTATTACATCTAAGATGAGAAACTCATTTCAACTACGTCTAAATTT
Source organism: Capra ibex (assembly GCA_006410555.1). Classification (NCBI taxonomy): domain Eukaryota; kingdom Metazoa; phylum Chordata; class Mammalia; order Artiodactyla; family Bovidae; genus Capra; species Capra ibex. The sequence continues at coordinate 16,187,489 of SJYO01048061.1, read as the reverse complement.
GATACTTTGTCTTATTCAACAATTTATAGTATCCTCAAACTCTAACACGAAACGAACTCCTTAAACTTTACAGACTAGTCATACAAATGTAATAGGTTTTACGTATACATAACATGATAATTTTTATAGTAAGTCATTTTATAAATTTCGACTGTTGGGGACAACAACTACCATAATTAGTTCGAGTCTAGAAAGGGGTAGGTCACCTATCAAAAATTTTCACATTAAATTAATAAGTTGTCTTTTGATATCTCTCTACTTATACTTGTTCACCGTTAAGGTTTATTTGTTTTTCTACTATAGAGGTATGTCAGATGGTTTTTTTTTTTTTTATGTCTTTTGTAATGAACGGGATATCGAAATAGATATTGTTTACGTTTAAAAACGTTCTTTTTATGAACGTTTGATAATTATCCTCGTTATCATGATCATTACGATTTGATATTTATACGGTTACATAGGGTCCGACTAAAAATCTTATAGACAATTGTGTTAAATCAAGATTCTTTATAAACACCTTTCACTTCCAAGTCAGATTATAAATGTACTTTTACGTTTCCTACCACTATCGGTATTTATAATGGTTCAACTTTTAAATCTTACAAAATATGGTTGTATATTAAAGTCCCCTTTTTTCGAATCAATACTACTATATCTTTAATTCCGAAACTGTTTAATTGGTTGCCCTTACTACTTTCCTATTTTCTTGAAAACTTCAAACAGGATCTTTTGTCACTCCTTTAATTTTTTTTTTTTGGATAGTTTGTTTGAGACAACCCAAATAACACAATAAGTATAGTCCTTTGTTCCGTTGTACTGAGGACAGTAGGGTATTTATTTTATTTGAGGTCTATTAAACGTCTCCTTTACAAATTCCATTTTTTTATTTTTAGGATCTTCGATTATATCCTTTTATAGAAGGAAGCAAAAGATAGATCACTATAACGGATTTAACCGGTATATTTATCATTCATATTTTCTTTTACGAACAAGTAATTATCTACGGTAATTTTATCACTGTTACGTTTGATATTACACAGACTCTATAGAAGTTGTATACATTTATCTTCAATTCTTTTATGTTAAGATTTTATTATTTTTATGTTTGAAAACCCTTTTACTTTCCCCCGAATTTAAATTTTATAAACGGGTTTCACCAAACACCTAGATTTACATTGACGATTTTGATTTTTTTTAACTATCTTCTTTTAGAAACATTGGAACTAGACCGTTTCGAAATGATTAAAACTGAGGTTGCTTATATTATGTTTACTTTTTTCTATTCAACCTGATGGAATTATAACGTTTCCAAAACGAAATTTCCAATAATAGTTCCTTCAATTTCCTGTTAAGTATCATTCTTTTCATCGAAATTTAATACATAATTCGCTGAAAAGACAACTGATATGCTTCTTGAGAATGTTGAGTTATTATTTTTACTATTATAAATTATAACACTTTCATAGACTTGACTTTAAAGATGTTTCTTCTATATATTCAGGTATTTATATAATTTTCTATAAGTTGTAGAAACCGACAATCTCTTTACGTATAACTTTAGTGCGGTATAATGTAAGTGATCCTATTCACAACAACCTTTTACCTTTCACTAACGATTCTCCATACCCTATAAAAAAAAACTCCACTACTTACAAGATTTTAACTAGCACCACTACTAATGTGGTGAGACATATATGATTTGTTGGACCTTACCATACCAAATATAGAGTGATTTCAAAACACTGTTTACAAAGTCATACCATTCTTACTTTATATTATTTCTCTTAGAATTTCTTTAATTCATATCTACTCTCTAGGTTGGTCAGGTAAGATTTCCTCTAGTCAGGACCCACAAGAAACCTTTCTTACTACGATTTCGACTTTGAGGTCATGAGACCGGTGGAATACACTTCCCAACTGAGTAACCTTATCTGAGACTGCGACCCTCCCTAACCCTCGTCCTCCTCTTCCCCTGCTGTCTCCTACTCTACCGACCTACCGTAGTGGTTGAGCCTGTATTCAAACCCACCCTCAACCACTACCTGTCCCTACGGACCACACGACGCCAAGTACCCCAGTGTTTCTCAGCCTGTGCTGACTCACTGACTTGACTTTACTTGACTTTCCATCAAAGTTTTTAGGTTCCAACTAATTATTAATATTCAAGTATTAATTTTACGTAATCTGTAGAGGAGGAAGACCGGTTCTCCCCTTTCGGAGATCCAGATATTGGTAAACCTTACATTTTCTCACCGAGGTACCCTCTGTTTAAACGTTTAGAGAGTGTGAACTCCAGACATAAATTAAAGGTTTACAACAAATAGTAACTTTGTCGGAAAAGGAGTCCAATGGTCGTCAGATACAAATCCTTCAGGACTGACACTTCTTTGTTCTGATAATTACTTCGAAACAGAGGACTATTGAGAGTGTATCTGTCTATGAACGTGTGTTTTTGTAAGTATATCATTGTATTTTATGTCGACTATATACCTCTTTTTATACAGTCATGTGTGGATATTCTCATAGATATAATTTTTGTTTTTCTTCGTTTTTACTTTCATCCGTTAACACATCTTGTCACTTTTGAGAATAGTATCTCCCAAACATAACGGATATAGTCAACAAGTCAACGGTTCATTAAGACTGAGTAACACTGGGATACCTGTCTTCGTGTGGTCCGGAGGGACAGGGAGTAGTAGAGGGTCTCAAACGGGTTCAAGTACAGGTACCGATATAACCACTAACCAAAGTTTACCTTACCACTTCTCCAAGAATAATTTCTTCAAATTTAAAACACCCGATAACACTACTAAACGTTAAGTTAGTATTAAATGTTAATGTCTGTATTGATCTTTGTTTAAAGAATTCGAGTATCTAAATTACGACTATTTTGTATTACAAACAAATGTTTTTATAGGGTATATTTGTATTTTTTATTGTTATTTTAATTTTAATCGTAGTGAAATCACACTGTCTACAACAAAACGAATTTAATTAGTGTAGGGGTTTCATTTTATATAAAGATAACCACTTAAAGTTAACGTTTAATAGTGAGGTTTTTTCTCAAGACAGAAGGATTTACCATTTTATAAAGTTGGACTGTTGTCATCGTCTACGAAAATTATCACTAGTCAAACAAAATTACTTTAATTCTGTAAGGTTGAATTAAGACGACGTATATATAAAGGTTTGTACTCGTGTTATAAGAAAAAAAAACAAACAAAAAAACAGCAGTGTGATACTTCGAACACCCGGTGTATCAAAGAATCAAGGACCGGTCCTTAGGTTGGGTCCGGGAACCGTCTCTCTCGCATCTCAGGATTGGTGACCTGGTAGTCCCTTAAGGGTCGTGATATAAAAATATAGAAAATTTTAATAATAATAATAATGAGTAATTGTTCAGTATGTTAAGTTATCTCTGACTGTGTAGTGTTTAATCTTCAAGTTGTGCAAGCGTAAAATCTATTTATACAAACATATCTGGAAAAAAGAATTTCCCTTATTTTCTTATACATATGGTTTCATACTTTGACAATCAGCGACTCGACACAGACTGAGAAACGCTGGGATATCTGACAGCGTTTCGGGACATCGGGACAGTCCAAGGAAACAGGCACCTTAAGAGGTCGGATCTTATGAGCTTACCAAACAGTAAGGGAAGAGGTCCCCTAGAAGGGTTGGGTCCCTAGCTTTGACCTCGAGGGTGTAACGTCCGTATAAGAAATAGTGGTCTCGGTGGTCCCTTCTGGTACATATAATTTTGTTTTGTTTTGTTTTGTTTTGAATGTTTGAACTCTTATGGGTCACCAATAACCTTTTAAAGTTGAATTGGTAGATCGTTCCTTTACTTCCCGACGACGACGACGACGATTCAACGAAGTCAGCACAGGCTGAGACACTCTGGGGTATCTGCCGTCGGGTGGTCCGAGGGGGTAGGGACCCTAAGAGGTCCGTTCTTGTGACCTCACCCAACGGTAAAGGAAGAGGTTTACTTCCCGACCAAATCGTAATTATTATGATTCGACTGATCTGTTAATAAATCCTGGAGTATCCTTTAACTGGAAGAATAAGGACCCCGTGGTTAGACTTTTCTCGAAGAGGGTGTCTACTCCCCAGAGTCGGATCAAGTACAGTTACAAAAGTAGGACCTTTTATAACCAGTCCATGTGGGACATGAGAAAGGACAAGTTGTCAGTGGGACTGAATCCTCCAGAAGAGACTTCTAACAGTGTTAGTAGGAACTAAATATTATCTGGTTTTTTTTTATGTGTTATTAAGAGATATTTTTCATTTGTCTGTTCCTACGAGAATGGAATTAATACCTAAGAGTCAGGGATACCACATACTCAATTAAATTGTTTAACAATATTTAAATACGAATATTAAGAAGACTTTAATCAACAAAATTGTAGTTAAGATAAAGTCTAAAAACAAATATATAAACAAAAATCAAGCCTTCAATTCTGAACTCGTATAATAAAGTTTTCTCCGACGATCTACTCACTCTAGATCCATCAGTTCTTAATATTTAATCTTCACTTCACTTCACTTCACTTCAGCGAATCAGCACAGGCTGAGAAACGCTGGGGTACCTGACATCGGATGGTCGGAGGAGACAGGTACCCTAAAAGGTCCGTTATCAGGACCTCACCTAACGGTAAAGGAAGAGGTCCCCTAGAAGGGTTGGGTCCCTAGCTTGGACCCAGAGGGCGTAACATCTGTCTACGAAATGGTAGACTCGGTCGTCCCTTCAGGATTTAATCTTGATGATTCGTTATTTTAATATGTTCATCTTTAAGAAAAATCTATTAAAGGGTTACCGTAAAATTCAATAAAAGGTTGAGATGGTTAATTAGTGTAGATAAGAAGTGACTCAAGAGAACCCAAGGCAACGATTCAGTACAGGTTGAGAAACGTTACGGTACCTGTCAGTGGGTGGTTCGAGACTGAAACAGGTATCCTAAAAGATCCGTTCTTATAACCTTACCTGAAGAAAATCGATAAAAAAAAATTTCGAATGATGTAAATAGTGAGTTACAATATTTGTATACTTTATACAAAGAAAAGGAAGAAAAAAAGATTGACGATGAGGAACAAACTTTAAAGAAATAGAATTAGAAAGAATAGTAGTAAAGAGTTTGTAAAGACCAGACGAAACTTGTATTGTACGGGACTAATTTTAAAAAAGGAAGTGAAAACAAAAGGACAATAAGTTGGTAAAAACGAGAGTCTCATTCTCCTCTGTATATGAAAAAGGTCTCTTATGTTGTCGAATAACCTCTTTTATGATGAATTAATGTCACAGTTGTTCGTTTGTCTACTTGTTTTATGACTTATGTAAAGTTTACGAAAGACTTTTTAATAAGAAGAGATCGTGACAATCCAATACTTTTACTTTTACACCAAAATCGGAGATAAAGACTTTATACTTACATTGACTTACAGTTGTTAAACACTGTTACAGTCACAAAATCAAACGATTCAAAAGGTATTATGTCTGTCACATTGAATCGGTTGTCTTTATATCAAGACTTCCGATCTACAGGTTCGTTGGGTAGTCGTTTAAAAAAAGAGAACCCTGGAGAGAGGAACCGAACGTCTACTGACGGAAAACCGATACAGAAATATGTCAGAAAGGAGATAAGTATGTGTACACACGGAATCAGAAAAAGAAGTCCCATGGTCGATATAACTTAATTTCAGATGGGTATCCTGGAGTACAATGTAATTAATGGAGAAATTTCCAGGACAGGTTCATATCAGTGGAAGACTCCTTGATGATCAATCCTGAAGTTGAGACCTTGAAACCACCGTGTGTTAAGTCAGGTGTCACCTGTCGATAAATTACATCGTATTAATGACTGGATCATGAACAACGTATAAGTATAAATATCTCGACCTCTAATCGTATAGAGTATTTTCGTTATTAAATTGTTCTATTGGTTCACTTCATTATTGTGAGCAGTCAAAAAATTACCGATTGTACAACTCGTAAAATTAAAAAGTTGGAGACATTAAAAAAGTGACTGTTCATGACTGTGTTTTCTATGTGTTCCCTTTAGTTTTTAAGGAGAGACCGAGATTGCCATTGTGGTTACGGTCTAACAAGTTTTTTCGGACAGACTAAATTAGTCAATCCTGATCACGTCCATTTTTGTTTTAATTTTTCTTTTATAAATATAAGTATATTTTTACCTTTCATACACATATATATACAAGTACGTATATACGTACGTGTGTGTGTGTGTATGTACGTACTACAAAAAAAAGTTCATGTCGGGGTCTTACACTAACGATGGATACTGTTAGATAGAGTAGAGAGGTGGTAGAAATCGTACGATAATGACTATATTCTACCATTGATCGTAAAAACGGATACAAGGTTAGTCTTCCCTTTAAACTTTATGTACTTTTTCTATGTGAAAAGTAGACTTCTTTAGAGAATCTTACTGGTGTACTTACACAACGAATCAGTCAAATATTGAACTGGTATACCTAGTTTTATCCAAACTCTTTATATCACAAAATAGATCTATTAACAAAACTTTAATTAACACAGGAACTTTAAGTAAAGAACTGCGGGATTCAGGGTCACAGACTCACACTGACGTAAACTTATTTCTTAGAACTTTCTTCTTTAATTCAATTTTACTTCAGTGATCGCATCCTGGATTAGATTATACTGACCACAAGAACACGGTTCTCCGTTAAACCTGTTTCTGTATAAGTCTCCCTTCTGATATATTCTTCTATACCTCTTCTGACGGTAGATGTACAGTTCCTTCTTCCGGAGTCTTCTTTAGTTGGAACGATTGTGAAACTAGAGTCTGAAGATCGGAGGTCTTGACACCCTTTTATTTAAAGACGACGAATTCGGTGGGTCAGGTAATACCGTCGGGGTTGTTTATTTATGTCGTTCCATGAAATATGTCGTCTTGACGGTGAAGAACTTACAACTGACTTAAATAGTGACATATTTCTGAATTACAGTCCAGACACCATACTCTCGTTGACTACTCCAAAATACTTATGAAAAAGTGTATATTTTTCTAAAACTTACCGGTCTTAAGTCACAACACTATCTTCTTGTCTTAGAACCTACGTCCGTTATGATTTATGTCATATACTTTATAAAACATTCACGAATTTCGTCGTAATTTGACATGAAAGATCGTCAAGTCTATCGACATGAAGATGAACTTTTAATTGGAGTTACTACGAAACAATGTACTATTAACTTGAAAAGAAGAATACGACACAGATGAGACTCTATAGTTGGTGGAAACCCTTCCGAAATAATAGTGGGACAGACGTCTAATTTGGTAAAGAAGTCTTAAATGTTGAAGACAACACTGTATTCTTGTCTACCTCTACCCGAGACTCTCTGTCTTTATGTACAACAGAGGGGAATCTTCAATAAGTCAGGGTATGAAGTCACTTATGTTTAGAAATCTTTATACAATTATATGTTTTTACATATTTTATGTATTTAGGGTCTCACTAAATCTCGTTCAAAGTAGAATAGTACGTAAGTACCACCGCATATGTAAGTTTAATATGACAAAAAGATGGAATTCGTAGAATTGTGACTTTCAAACATGGAAAAATGGTTGGAGAGGGATAAAGGGGGTGAGATTTTAAAATGATAAAATTATAAACTTTACCATATAATTTTACAAAGTGTCCTCAAACGTTATAATGGAATTTAATGGGGACAAATTATCAACTTTTACACACAGTTGATCCTTTGAGTAACTTTCTCTATTAGGATTTATTATTATCTTATGATGGTTCTTTGTTTTAGAACGGTAATGAACTTTTCATACCGAAACAGATTATTACATTTGGTTTGTTATCAGAATACATTGGTAAATGTACTTCAAGATCTAACTTTTTACGTAACAATGTGTAATATAGAATATGGTTTTCACTTTCACTTCAGCGAGTCAGTACAGGCTGAGAATCACTGGGTTACCTGACGTCGGATGGTCCGAGGGGACAGGTACCCTAAGAGGTCCGTTCTCATGGCCTCACCCCATAGTTCTATCCACGTTTTTAGTTTTAGCAAAAAGAATGATGAAAAAAGTTTCAATGGTAACATTCTTGTAAAACAGAGGTAAGGTGAGACTTTTAAGGTAATTGTTGTCATTTAATACTCTGACCTATGTGTAAATTCAATGATATTTGTTTGTGTTCTCTTCATAGGTAGTTTTTGTCAACATGTGTTTATCTATAGTTGGGAAGTTAAATCGTGCCTCCCATCATCACTACACACTTGAACATACGAGTCAACGAGTTAGTACAAATTGAGAAACGTTAGGGTACCTGACGTCGGGCGGTCCACGGAGACAGATTCCTTAAAAGGTCCGTTCTTATGACCTGGTCCAACGGTAAAGGAGGAGATCCCCTAGACTCACTAGGTCTCTAACTTAGGAACGGACCCCTTTGGGTTTTATAGTGAGTACGGTCGACTTTTGGTCTGTAATAATAGTCGTGTACATTCCCCTGGTTTTTATCAGTACGGTTTTTTGACTGATGTCTCATTGATTTACATCGGTCACCTATCTGTTCATAAAATTTCTTGACAATAATAGAAGTTATAAGTATAGGTAAGTTTTTTCTCTGGGAACACTTTTTATCTTTAGTCTTGTATCTTTTGATTCTTTTAAGTAACGATAATAACTTTATTCCTTACATCATCCGAAAGCCGGGTCCCTCTCCGTCAGGCAACGACGGCACAGTCCCCAGCGCGTCCCTCTCGCCGCGGAGCCTTTCCAAAGCCTGTCGTGAGTTCAGGGGATTCCCCAGGGAGGGAGAAACGGACTGACGACCCGGTTCGGACGGAAACTGTAAAGGTCCCAAAGACCCGCGCGACGTAGCCACGATGCGGAGAAACGACAACCAAAGAACCACAAAGGACAACCAGCAAAGGTCTAAAGAGGTAGGCCAAAGCTAAAACCATGGGTACGAAAGTCAAAGGTCTAGACCCTCCAAGTCCCTGTGTGCTACGGACGGAAACTTGCTTCACGGGTCGTCCGTGACCCATGTAAATTCATTCCTCTTTTACGACAGTGTCTTAATTCTATACAAAGAATAAGACTTTTATAAACCACAAACCTACTTTTATTTACGACGTATTTAATTTAGACCTCTCCATTTTTTTTTAAAGACGTCAACCTCCATGACAAAAAATTAGTAAAAAGAACCAAAAACAAAAATGAACTCAAGAATTCTTCACGACAACATCATACACTCAAAAGATTCAGGTAAGAAGGGAACATTAGTACTCATTAGTAATCGATCCTCTCCAACTCAAACTTTTAACAAAAGGGAGTCTTAAACCTTTCGTAACAAGAAACCTGAAAACAGTAGTTTTAACAACTACTTTTCAAAGTACAATTACGTCAAATAAATAAACCGATTGTGAATACGTCATAAATCATCCATGATCCATAAAGTGACCTCTTCCGTTAACGTTGGGTGAGGTGATGAGGACAGACCTCTTAGGGTACCTGCCCCCTCGGACCATCCGATGTCAGGTACTCCAGAGATTCTCAGTCTGTGCTGACTCGCTGAAGTGAAAATGAAAAGTGAAAGGACGTAACCTCTTCCTTTACCGTTGGGTGAGGTCATAAGAACGGACCTCCTAGGGTCCCTGTCTCCTCGAACCACCCGACGGTAGATACCCCAGCGTGTCTCAGCCTGTGTTGACTGTACTGAATCGTCGTCGTCGTCATCGTCATCGTCGTTATATTCAATCAGAACCTTCTTATAAAGTCCACAAGACTTTACCATCAATAATTTAAAAAACGCCTATAATCTTAGTCGATATCTCGCAGAAGTCACTGATGTAAAATTTGTATCGATAAGTTTTAACAGTCACTATTGTTTTACCTTTGGCTCTTTTTACACAATTCTCCAGATCCTGTTGTCAGGACCTTCGATTATAAATGGAAGATCTCACTCTTTCTTTCTTAAAGCTTGTGTCATTTCTTTTTTGAAGTTCACTCTATTATTTTCATCACTTCCTTTTAAATGGTATACTCTTTTTGAACTTATTAATCTTTTTACCACAGTCTTCGACGACGGGTCCTAAAAATACTTTAGAGTTTAGAATTTTCAAGAAATTTTAATAATCTTAATTTTTATTGTGATATTGTTAAATATTGTATCTTAATATACGGAGTTTATAGACAGACTGCATCCCACGTCGAACGAACCCCGACCACGTACCCCTACTGGGTCTCTCTACAACACCCCTCCCTCCACCCTCCCCCCAAGTACAAACCCTTGCGTACATTCTTAATTTCTAAAATTTTAAATTTTTTTTTTTTCTTTTATTATTGCTGTATAAGTGTTGTAATTGTGTATGTGTGTGTGTAACTAAAGTTTGTATAAGAAAAACCCTTACTGGAGTAAAATTGTGATGGAGACGTTTTATTTTTACCTTGGAAGATTCATTCTCCAACAGTATCAAAGGTCCTCTCACATGAATATATGTTTGTCCTGTCACTGTTAGTAGAGTGCTATTTACTGGTGGCACAACTTTTTCCTTGAGTCTTACATAGTATATCAAGTTGTATGTCATCAACGATTTCCCTACCTTGAATATTTACTATACAAACTGAGTTACCTGTACTCGAACTCGTTAGAGACCCTCTACCACTTCCTGTCCCTTGGGACCGTGCGACGTCAGGTACCCCAGTGTTTCTCAACCTGTGTTGATTCACTGACTTTTTGTTACTTCCAAATTTCTACTGCGACGACCTTGTTTGAGTCAATCTCCTTACGGTATTCTTTGATTACCCAGTTTATACATATGGATACCGACTAAGTACAACTTCAAACTGTCTTTTGTTTCAAGACATTTCGTTAATAGGAAGTTAATTTTTTTATTTTTTTATACTTTGTATGATCGAATATCTTATGAATATTCTTATGAAGACTGTTAAAAAACTGTATATTCTTTTCTTTCTTATAAACTACAAACCCGAAGTCAAAAGAGGAAACTTTAAATCTAAAGTACTATGGTGAAATAAATACCTAGAGAATTTTAGTATGTCCACAACTATAAAGGGATTTGACTTAGTACGTTAGTGATAAATAATTGAAATTTTTGGATGGATTCCATTTCGTGTCTTCTTAATGAAAATATTCTTATATTTATCTTTTAATTATAGTATCCACTTGTATAAACCTTCACCCCCTCTATGATTTATTTTTTCATTTCCTTCTTGTTTTAAAAAGACTATATATAACCCTCACAGAATTTTAAACACTAAGACTTCATGTTAAAATTTTTCACAGTCTCTTCAACTCTATATTTAGAAATAGGGGGTTTCTCGTTTTTTATACTAAATACGACCACCAAACCACGAAATCAGCGATTCAGTACACACTGAGAACGCTGGGGTACTGACATCGGACGGTCCAAGGAGACAGGTCCGTTCTTATGACCTCACCCAACGTAAAGGGAAGAGGTCCCCTAGAAAGACTGGGTCCCAACCTTGAAGTCAGAGACAGTAACGTCCGTCGAAGAAATGGTTCACTCGATGTTCCCTTCGGACATACTAAATATTTTCGTGTATTGATAAAGAGGAGGGTTTATTCGATATAAAAATACGGTGTTATATAGTAAATTTAACAAAGATTCAAATTGCTAATAATTTTATAGTCGTACCAGAGACTTATAAAAAATATAATAAACGAAAACGTTAGATCTAGGTATTATTAAAAAGGTTTTCATTCCGAGTCATCTTAGAAAGTTTCTAATTCTTCATATCTCACTATAAAGTAAGTGAAACCTGAGATAAAAACTCTCAAACATTTTCGATGATTATTTTTAAATAAAGTAACAATAAATCGGGAATCAGTACAGACTGAGAAAACGTTGGGTTACCTAACCCTAACAAAATCCGTTCTTATGACCACACCCAACGGGAAATAAGGAGACCCCCTATAAGAGGTGGATCCCTAACTCGGATGTATGGGACGGGTGCAGAGGACGTAACGTTCGTCTAAGAAAGGATGGTTCGGTTAAGTTATAAAAGGATTCTAATAAAATAAATTGGAAAGAGATTTAATTATAAATAAAGTTTCTACATAATACGAATATACCTAACGACAGAAATTAAAAGTGAAATCAAGGTGAGTGGTGGTAAAAAGTCTACTCTTTTTGACTTAAAGTTACTAAAAAGTGGAATTACAGTGTTTTGTACAAAAAAAACACTCATCGACCTTAAATGTGAGTTGATCTACGAAAGTCTCTGGTATGATTATTGTTATATTATTTTAGTTCCCTGTATATTTAAATTCTATTAATGAGAGTTACCTCGATTTAATTAATGGTTCTGAGTTTTTATACTAGGTTTAAGTCATAGAATTTGAATACAAAATGAGGAACTTTAAATAATTGTAGTATTAAGAAGTAGAGTAGTAATATAGGTAGTAAGTAACAATGGGTATCTTGATATAAGATAAAAGTATTTTTTTTTGTGTTTTCGTATTTTATTTTAGAGGTTCGATAAAGTTTTGATCGTACGTGAAAAAATTTCTTTACCCCATTATAAAAAGTTCAACTCGAGAAAAAATCGTTCTCTTTTTTTCAGTATAAAGAGTTTATCTTTAGGACTGACATTGGTAAAAGATTGGTAATCACTATTAAGTCATATTAAATTCTTACAGTTTGAGAAAAACTCTTCTGACATACATCTATAATATGAAAGTCGAATATATCTTTTAAGACTTCTAGGTTTGAGTCTTTAGTTTAAATAAGTAATTTTCCACGGTAAAATCATCCACCGTACCCTAAGAGAAACTCAGTAGACGAAGTGACCACTTCACGTACGACAATATAATCGTCGGTACTAGTTCGTACTTTTCATTAAAACAAGAAATCTCTGAGAAGACGATCAAATCTCATATACTGTTATTTTTTTTATTTCGATTTTACACTATTTATGACTTTACAACGGTGATTTTGTATACGAAGATAAAGTAGTACAAACAAAGAGTAAAACTACGAATCCAACTTGTCAAAATGTTCATCAATATTGACCAACCAGTATAAATAAGTACTTTCCCTCTTTTCTTGGGGGGACCTTATCGAGATGGGTCCTTTTAAAGGGAGTTTGTCGAGACTTAGAACTTCGAGCCTTGACTTATTTTTGGTCTCGTTCGGTACTCGTCACTATTTCCTTAAACTTTGAGTGTACCCTGAAAAAAAAAAGAGAGGATGTTAGACATATACAGTATAGGTTTATACAGTAAGATGACGGTATGCTACATATATCAGTATAACGATATTGTGAAAGCATTAGATCTTACCTCGAGTCAATATGGATGTTCGAAACCTATATTAAATAGTATAAGTTGATTATAGAGAGAATACACTTATAAATAGACTAAAATTAACATATTCTATACGTAAATATGTATTATCCATTAATTATGTTAAAAATATTTTACAATTTTCGAGGTTTTACGTTTTATACAAGAGATCAATCTTTTAATATATAAAGACGTACAATTTTTGCTATTTATTTTATAATTTATATATCTGTACCTTGTTGTCTGATCAAAGTTTATCCTTTTCTTCATACAGTTCCGACCTATAACAGTGGGACGAATAAATTGAAGATACGTCTTATGTAGTACTTTTTGTGACCTGACCTTCTTTGTGTTCGACCTTAGTTCTAACGGTCCTCTTTATAGTTATTGGAGTCTATACGTCTACTGTGGTGGGAATACCGTCTTTCACTTCTCCTCGATTTTTCGGAGAACTACTTTCACTTTCTCCTCTCACTTTTTCAACTGAATTTCGAGTTGTAAGTCTTTTAATTCTTATACCGTAAGTCGGGGTAGTGAAGTACCCTTTATCTACCCCTTTGTCACCTTTGTCACAGTCTGAAATAAAAAAACCCGAGGTTTTAGTGACGTCTACTACTGACGTCGGTACTTTAATTTTCTGCGAATGAGGAACCTTCTTTTCAATACTGGTTGGATCTATCATATAAGTTTTCGTCTCTATAATGAAACGGTTTATTCCAGGTAGATTAGTTCCGATACCAAAAAGGACACCAGTACATACCTACACGCTCAACCTGACACTTCTTCCGACTCACGGCTTCTTAACTACGAAAACTTGACACCACAACCTCTTCTGAGAACTCTTAGGGAACCTGACGTTCCTCTAGGTTGGTCAGGTAAGACTTCCTCTAGTCGGGACTCTAAAGAAACCTTCATTACTACGATTTCGACTTTGAGGTCATGAAACCGGTGGAGGACGCTTCTCAAATGAGTAACCTTTTCTGAGACTACGACCCTCCCTAACCCCCGTCCTCCTCTTCCCCTGTTGGCTCCTACTCTACCGACCTACCGTAGTGACTGAGCTACCTGCACTCAGACTCACTTGAGGCCCTCAACCACTACCTGTCCCTCCGGACCGAAAGACGCTAAGTACCCCAACGTTTCTCAGTCTGTGCTGACTCACTGACTTGACTTGACTTGACTTTGTCCATTAATATTACCCGTTCAATTTTAACGAAGGGGTCACCAAGTCTGCCAAACTAGGGACCCAGTCCTTCTAGGGGACTTCTCCCTTACCGTTGGGTGAAGTCATAAGTAAGAACCCTTTAGGGTTCTAGACCCTAGTGTTTTATTACACTATACTGACTTACTGATTTGTCGTTTTTGTTGTTACATGTATATGATCGTCTATGAAATAAGATCAGAGGATCATATTTCTTTGTTAAAGGTAGTGGACTTTGTTATTATGAAGAAAGGATCTATAAATAGAAGTTGTATAGGTCCCCTGTGGTTATTCAAGAAGTGTAAAGGAAAAGACCTATAGCAGGATCTCACGTTCAGAGTAGGAAAGAAAATAAAAGAAGTACTTAATATAAAAAAACCCGGTAACAAGATAAGACAAGTACACTGATGGTTAGTGTTCTAGTAAGTACTCACGGATATTGTTCCCTTAAGATCAATGATAATTTTGAGACGGATGTACCAACTTAGGATCTTTATTTGAGTTAGTTACAGGGCACAATACATCTGTAACTTAATTCTTCTTTTCTACTTATCATCTACTCTTCTACACATATACAAAGTATATACACAACATCCACCATGTATATTAAAAGAATATTTTCATTTTCTGTCATACCATGTTCATCTACTATTATCGTAGTAAAGTATAAGGTTTATCTTCCCTAACAAAATATATTAATTAATCATAGTAAACATTTTTATATAAAGAAAACCTGAACAAAAAAGTTTATATTAATTTAGAAAATGCATAAATGTATAATTGATCGTTATAGGTTTTTATTCTTATATAAGTTCCTTAAAGAAGAGTATATAACTCTTTGTAAAAACTATTAAACCACAGTAAATCCCGATAGAAACAAAACAACTAACTGATATTCTGACCGTAAGAATTCATAAAAATTTTCGTTTTAAGGTTTATTTAAGTAAGTGTGTATAGTAAAAAATATGTATAAAATTATACCTAATACAAATACACAATTTTGAAAAAATACTCATAATTGTATATTTATAGTTAGTTCATTCAATGGTTTTGATAATTTTCGTTGAAAACGATTCCAACTTTTAATATAAAGAACCATCTCATGAAGTTATAAATAGGAGGAAATTCTAAAATTACTACTTCTTTTATCTAAAAGTATAAGGATGTATGTGAAATAAGAGTTCATAACACCTACAGATACGTGACTAAACCTCTTCCGTTACCGTTGGTGAGGTCAGAAGAACGGACCTTTTAGGGTACCTACTTCCTCCCCGTACCATCCGACGTCAGGTACCTCAGCGTTTCTCAACCTGTGCTGACTCGCTGAAGTGAAAGTGAAAAGTGAGAGTACGTAACCTCTTCCTTTACTGCTGGGTGAGGTCACAAGAACGGACCTCTTAGGGTCCCTACCGCCTCGGACCACCCGACGGTAGATACCCCAGCGGCGTCTCAGTCTGTGTTGACTTCACTGAATCGTCGTCGGTACGTGACTTAATGAGACATGAGTATATTCGTAAGTAAGTCATTAAGTTTACTGAGATATATTTTTTTAAGATTAATAGTGACGTATATTTCACTATGTTCAAAGAGAATATGTGATGGTATACAGGTTGTCTATCGATCACCCTTCAACGACATATTGTGCCCCTAGAGTTGACCCACGAGATACTTTTGGATCTCCTTACCCTACCCCATCCCTCGCCCTCCCTTCAAGTTCTCCTTCCCTGATATACATATGAAAACCGACTAAATGTAACAGCATACCGTCTTTAGTTGTGTTGTAACATTTCGTTAATAGGAGGGTAATTTTGAAAAAAATTTTACAATATGTTCAAAAATTGAAGTTTCTCGTATAGTAGTTTTAAAATTTTATATATATAATAATTTTTAAAATGTTTTCCTAAAATCATAAGAACATCTTTCACTGTAATTAAATTACATCGATTAGTGACGTCTACCACTAACGTCGGCACTTTAATTTTCTGTGAATGAAAATTTTTACTATAAAAATTTCTAACGAGTTATTTTTCAAAAGAAATCGTGTTAACAAAATTGTAAAAATATACGAACATTAATAAATCTTTATTTACGTTGTTAAAACATTGTTACAAAATCAAAAGTAAAAAAATCTAAGTAATTATTAATGTATACTCAAAAAGAAAGAAAACCTTCACGATGATGGACATGGAGGGGATTCTTAAGGAGGAATATGTACCTTAAGTCTTTACGGTAAGTTTACACAGATCTCGAAACCAAAAAAGGTTATTAAAAAGGACCCAGTAATACCATCGTAACAGTTTTTCCTTTTGAATCCGGAAATAGATGTAAAGAACATAAAAGACAAAAGAAAAAAGGGTATATTTAATGTATATAATGGATAGTCTATAGAGAAAAGATGTAGAGACGATTATGATCACAAATACTAAAAAGAAATTAGATAGTCGTGTATGATATTGTGTTCAAGTAATAGATATCGTACTTACGTATTATTTTGTTATGTTACTAAGTATAACAAACTCTTCTATTATAAAACGTCTGAAAATCCAACAAGAACAACAGTATATACATATAGAAAATATTTCGAGAGACCAATCCTACACCTATTTTATTTTTGATATTAAAAAATTTTATTTTTGTCGTGTTTTAAAATTTTTACATCGAGATTTAAAAGGAAAATTAATAATGAGTGACAATGGTGAACGTCTCGACACTTTATAAGAGAGAGAATAATCGGAAGTCACTACTGTCCTCGGTATATGACTCAATAGACGGTTTTCCAAACGTGTCTAACCGTCGTTGTTGGGTTATTAAGTTTTACGATAATGTTACGTGACCTTCGAATACATTCGGTAGTTCTATATTACAGAAAAAACGGTGGATTATAAATCGTAAGACTCGAAAATTACTTACATACATCGAAAGAAGTCTCATTTTTTAACTTTATCTGTATAAAAATTTTTTAGTCATAAATTAGTTTAAAGAAAATACATTGAAAAAAGAAAAAAAGATTCTAAAGTAGAGATTTTTGTAAGGAACTTATTAGAAATCAAATGACAACACAACATTTAATTTAAATATCTTTATTTTCACAATGATTTAATTCTTATCTATTGTTACAATTAAGATCATCATTGTCAGATCCGTTATTCTATTAAAAGATACAACGACAATTAAATAAGTCAACAGTTGGCCGTAAATGAACACTTTCCATGATAACATTTGCACTTCTAAGTCGTGCAGTATTTTGTCTTTTTCGCGATGAAAGGAATTGACTATAATGTTATTTATTGTCTATTATTGTAATTCTTATTCCGTCGAAATTAGTTACAGTGAATAAGACACTTTTACTCTTTCCATTACTTAATTTCACACCTTTAGATTTTATATTAGACTTCCGACTTGTTCCGATATAAAGAAGTTAAAATATTCAATTGATTTAGTTTCAAAGATTTTTGTATGCAATACATCGATAGTTCTTTTATATTAAAGTATATATAATCAATATTGTAAGGAGGAAATAATTACATTGTAATTTCGAGTCAAGTCAAGTCAAGCCAGAGAGTCGATACAGGTTGAGAAACACTGTGGTACCTGACGTCGTGTGGCCCGGAGGGACAGGTAGTGGTTGAGGGACTCAAATGAGTTTGAGCACAGGTAAATCAACTACTACAGTAGGTAGGTAGAGTTCGGGACAGTAGGGGAAGAAGACGGAAGTTAGGTCGTAGTCCCAGAAAAGTTTACTCAGTCGAGAAGTGTAATCCACCGGTTTCATAACCTCAAAGTCGAAGTTTTAGTCAGGAAGGTTACTTATAAGTCCTGACTAAAGGAAATCCTTCCTTACCGATCTAGAGGAACGTCAGACTCCCTTAGAGTTCTCAGAAGAGGTTGTGGTGTCAAGTTTTCATAGTTAAGAAACCGAGAGTCAAAGAAATATCAAGTTGAGAGTGTAGGTATAGGAATTGATCTACCTGAAAATAACCGTTTCATTACAGAGACTAAAAATTATACGACAGATCCAACCAGTATTGAAAAGAAGGTTCCTCATTCCCAGAAATTTAAAGTACCGACGTTAGTGATAGACGTCACTAAAACCTCGGGGGGGTTTATTTCAGACTGTGACACAGAGGTAGGTAAAAAACACTTCACTACTCTGACCTACGGTACTAGAATCAAAAGACTTACAACTCGAAATTCTGTTGAAAAAGTGAGAGGAGAAAGTGAAAGTAGTTCTCCGAAAACTCAAGGAGAAGTAAAAGACGGTATTCCCACCACAGTAGACGTATAGACTTCAATAACAATAAAGAGGGTCTTTAGAACTAAGATCGAACACGAAGTAGGTATGACCACGAAGAGTACTACATGAGACTACATTCAATTTATTCGTTCAACTGTTATATATCGGAACTGTATGAGGAAAAGGATAAACCTTGGTCAGACAACAAGGTACAGATCAAGATTGACAACGAAGGACTGGACGTATGTCTAAAGAGTTCTCCGTCCAATCCACCAGACCATAGGGGTAGAGAAAGTCTTAAAAGGTGTCAAATAACACTAGGTGTGTCAGTTTCCGAAACCATATCAGTTATTTCGTCTCTTTCTACAAAAAGACCTTGATAAAACGAAAAGACTACTAGGTCTTCTACAACCGTTAAACTGAAGACCGAGGAGACGGAAAACATTTAGTCGAACTTACAGACCTTAAAGTGCCAAGTACATAACGACTTCGGACCGAACCTATTAAAACTCGTAATGAAATGATCGCACACTCTACTCACGTTAACACATCATCAAACTCGTAAGAAACCGTAACGGAAAGAAACCCTAACCTTACTTATGACTGGAAAAGGTCAGGAAACTGGTGATGAATCAAAAGGTATAAACGACCGTATAACTCACGTCGTGAAAGTGTCGTAGTAGAAAATCCTAAACTCTATCTAGTTGACCCTAAGGTAGTGGAGGTGATCGAAACAAATATTACTATGAAGGATTCCGGGTGAACTGAAGTCTAAGGTCCTACAGACCGAGATCCACTCACTAGTGTGGTAGCACTAATGACCCAACACTTCTAGAAAAGACATGTCAAGACATATAAGAACGGTGGAGAAGAATTATAAAAGACGAAGACAATTCAGGTAAGGTAAAGACAGGAAATAAGTCGGGTAGAAACATACTTTACAAAGGAACCATAAAGATTAAAAGAAGCAACACAACTAGTGACTCCTTCCGAAAGAATAGAGAGGAACGATTATAAACCTTGAGACGTAAGTTTACTCATATAGAAAGGAAGAGAGGAAACGAAAACTGGAGAGACGTGTAGATAAACATTTCGGAGGAGTCTATCGGTAAAAATTAAAAACGTAAAGAAAAAGAACTCCAACCAGAACTGGGGACAGAAGACATGTTACAGTGCTTGGAGGTAGGTATCAAGTAGTCTGTGAGACGAATAGTCTGGATCAGGGAATTTAGATAAAGAATGAAGGTGATATACAAACAATACCTAAACTAAATCCAGTATGGACTTACCAGATCCTGAAGTAACCACTGGGTCTAACATTTCGCAGACGGACGTTACGTCCTCTGGGCTCAAACTAGGGACCCAGTACTTCTAGGGGACCTCTTCCTTTACCGTTGGGTTGGTCATAAGAACGGATCTCTTAGGATACCTGTCTCCTCGGATGTCAGGTACCTTAGCGTTTTGAACTGGAACCTCACGTTTTACTTCGTCCCGTTTCCGATTATCTCAAGACGGTTCTCTTGCGTGACCAGTATCTTTTGTGGGAGACGGTCGTTGTTCTCTTCTGAGATGTGTACTTGTAGTGGTCTACCAGTTGTGGTTTAAGTCTAACTAATATAAGAAACGTCGTTTTCTACCTCTACGAGATTTCTCAGTCGTTCTTATTCCGGTCCTCGACTGACACCGAGTCTAGCACTTGAGGAATAACGGTTTAAGTCTGAATTTAACTTCTTTCATCCCTTTTGGTGATGTGGTAAGTTTACTTTCGTTCTTTCTTTCACTTCAGAGAGTCAGCACAGGTTGAGAAACACTAGGATACCTGACATCCGAGAAGGTAGGTATCCTAAGAGGTCCGTTCTTATGACCTAAGAGGTTCGTTCCTATGAGTCACAGGGGTTGGGACGTGGTCATACATTAGAACACCTCTTGACCAGAGAACTATACTGGGTATGGAAGAGCTCGTCTTCACACACAGTCACCACCGGACGACGTCCCAACCCCCGTGAGTCACATCGTTATGTACGTACCTTAGAAAACTCACTCCAGTGGTAAAAGAAGTAACAAAGGTGGTATCAGACCGGGGTTCATTTATTGTCCCTCCCTTGTATCGAGGTGGGTAGTTGTGTTTTAACCTAATTCCTAAATGACTCGTACCGGGGCGGGTAGTCTTGTTCTGGGTCAAAGGGGAGTCAGTCAGATAGGGTAGTTCCTAAAAGGTGTTCGAAGAATAAGAAGAGGTAGTCTCCCGTCTGTCAGACTTATGGTGTTAGTGTCTTTTGATTGGTTAGACTAGTGTATCCGGTGTCGGAACAGATTGAGTCACTTTGATACTCGGTATCAACCACGTCCCAGTGGGTTCTACCTGACCAGTACCATCTCTCAAGACTGTTTTATACCAGGTGACCTTCCCTTACCGTTTGGTGAAGTCATAAGAACGGAATTCTTGGGGTACTTGTCATACTTTTCCGTTTTCCTGTCCTATGACTTTATCCTTGAGGGGTCCAGTCATCCACGGGTTATACGATGACCTCTAGTCACCTCTTTATTGAGGGCTTTCTTACTTCTCTGCCTTGGTTTCGTTTTATTTTGTGGGTCAAACCTACACTGACCACTATCTTCGTTCCAGACTACGACATTTCTCGTTATGGCGTATCCTTGGGTCTTACAATCCAGGTTCTTAGTTCCGTTTAACCTTCACCAGTTTGTCCTCTACCGTTCTCATTTACAACTGTAAGATCCTTAGTTGCTTGATTTTACCTCACCTTACCCACTTAAATTGAGTCTGCTGGTAACATAGATGATGACACCCGTTCTTAGGGAATCTTCTTTACCTCATCGGGAGTATCCCTTGTTTTCTCAGGTATTACGTCATGAACCTACGTTAGAGTTTTTACTGTCTTACGAGAGACAAACAAAGGTTCCTTTTAGTAAGTTATAGTGACAGTAGATTCAGATACGGGGGTGGTCATTGCGACTTCTTCGACTTCAACTTGACAAGACACTTCTGGATGATCTGGAAGATCTTGATTGTTAGTTTTTACTAGAGGAAAAGTAATATCCACTGACCTTACGTTTTCATCCTTTGGTTCTTTGTGGACCTCTTTGTTCGTTTAAACCGGAACCTAATGTCTTATTTCGTCCCTTTTCCGATTATCTCAAAACGGTTCCCTTACATGACCAGTATCGTTTGTAATTTCATCTTAATAAATTTATTAACGTCCTTAGTTTTATGTAAAAAAAAGAAAGACATAGAATTAACACGTGTGTCTGTGTGTAGAAAAGAAGTAGAGTTAGAAAAAAAGGAAAGGGTAAGGAAGTTAGAGAACGAAACTTTGTCTGGTAATCCAGAATTGTAGTACCTTCTCAAACCTTCTCCAAAAACGACGTAAATTTTCCCTGTCTCAACCGTCTTTTACACGAAAAGGACACCTATTCCGTTACCGTGGGGTAAGGTTATGAGAACGGACCTTTTAAGGTACCTACCTCCTCGGACCATCGGACACCAGGTACCCCAGCACTTCTCAGTCTGTCCCGACGCGCTGAAGTGAAAGTGAAATACGTAACCTTTTCCTTTACCGTTGGGTGAAGTCGCAAGAACGGACCTCTTAGGGTCCCTGACCCCTCGGACCACCCGACGGAAGATACCCCAGCGTGTCTCAGCCTGTGCTGACTTCGCTGAATCGTCATCGTCGTCGTCACGAGAAGGACGTCAGTGGAAGAAGAGGGACAGACATTATACTTACTCTGTGAATTTCGTGTCCTTTGATAGAATACTGGTATTTCAACATAAATTTTTTATCAGTTATAGGTTCCCCTTTTTTTCCTTTACTAAGGTCTAAATACAAATTTCTTTGTTATTTATAAGAAAAAAATTCCAGTGATAAATGGTCTGAAATTTTATATATAAATTTATATATACAAACAATATTTACACACACACACATACACACACACACACACACACACACACTTAAAGAAGGTCTTCAATTTGATATGCAACATCTTAAATAAGAAACCCTCTTCGGTTATAATTTAACCCAGTTTAATCTGTATAAAATCACAAAAATTTTTTAACCTCTTAAAAAAGGAGTGATAACGTTCGTATACTCATGCATTAACCCCGAAGGGACCACCGAGTCACCATCTGTTAGACATTACGACCTCCACGTTCTCTGTATCCAAGTTAGGGACCCATATCTTTCAGGGGAACTCCTCCCGTACCGTTGGGTGAGGTCATAAGAACAGACCTCTTAGGGTACCTGTGTCCTCGGACCACCCGATGTCAGGTGTCCCAGCGTTTCTCAGTCTGTGTTTATTCTTTTGTGTGTGTGACAAACTAAGTCTCTTTGGAAAAGATCCGAGACTTTCATTAATAATCCTGTAAACTCCTAGTAGATTTAAGAAAACCTCTAGGTTCTATGACGCTTATAAGTACCCTTTTTTTCACTACGTTTCAGTAACAGGTAGTATAACTAGTGAAAAATTTAATTAAGTCACATCGTTTTGGACTATAATCATGTGAGTGATATAAAAGTTACCTTTCACCGTTACACTTGTTTTAAGATATTTATGGTTTAATAAAACAAGCAATGAGGGTCCGTTCTTGATTGATCTGTTGTAGTTTATACCGTACCGTATACATTTTTAGAGTAAAAAGTATGTAAAATACGATTCAAGGTAAAACTCCTTATCTTTCTAAAACTTTCATAAAAGTTTTCGTTTACAAAATTCATCGTCCTGTGTTTACAAAATTCTTACAGAAGTTTATTGGGGAAGTAAGGAATTCCCTTAAGGTAAGACCCTCTCAATTTTCTTGAAGTAATTTGTACAACCATTTGAAGACAACCTTGTTTTTCTGGTACCGTGACACACACCGGAAGGACCGAGTACATATATTTAGTCAAATAACTTACTTGACTTGATGTAACCCACGGTCGTTTTTGTTGAAAAAAGAAACCGTTTTGATAGGACGGTAAATGAGAGAGAACAAAAAGAGTGGGTCTTACGTTATATACAAAAACTGTCATTTGTCTTGTGTTATTTATCAGAAAACAAGTTTAATATTTTATGTCAGGTCCTTTTACACTTTTTAGATTTGAATAAATTCACTTTAAGTTCCGATAGGACTTGTTCTTTTTAGTGTTACCCTCGTTCTTGTACAAACCAGAAAAAAAAAAAAAGAGAGTGAATTCCAGTAGGATACAAGATCGTCAAAACCCGAAGTTGTGTAAACCCTTTTCTCCTGTCGTACGCCATACCATATCCTCTTTACCTGTCTCTATCAACTGAGAAGTGAACACCAAAGATTAATACCGTACAAAGGTTAGGATTAAAGAAAGAAAACACCCCCACAAAAGATATCCAAGAAGTCTTTTCGGTGTGGTCACACTAGAGATCGAATCTCAAAAGAACTACATTCGTTACTGACAGTGTTCACGGAAGAAATTCTCCGTAGTTGAGATCGAAGGACGGAGTCAAGAAGTACACCAGAGTACACCGGTTCTTTGTAAAACACAACGTCAGACCTTCTTTAACGGAAAGAGTTCGGACAGAGGATAAACGGACTGATCGTCCAATCGTTAGGTTAAAGTAAAGTTGTAGGACGTAAAGAGGAAGTTTTTATTTAAAGTGTTTTGTTTTGTTTCTTATCTACGTGACTGAACGGAAATAAGTTTTGTCTACAGGTTGTTTATATAGCGACTATTTCGAGTTATTTTACATAGATGTCCACTATTAACATCGAGTATATTTTTCGTTTCGTATCCATAGGTCTTAGAGAAAGAGAGAGAAAGAGAGAGTAGTAGGTAGATAGTTATTTTACACACACACACAACCCCCTGTAGAATATTTCTTACTTCTCTTCAATAATTGACTGTCACACATCTTTTACTTACTTTACTATTTTATTGTAATTTTTAGGTGGAGTGAACTAAAGTCTATTTACTTTTAAGATGATTATACATAAAAGTTTGTGTCTTCTGAAATTCCATTTATCATTTTAGTTTACTACTGTCCAATTTTTTTATTCTTAACAGGATGAACGATCACCCGAAATATTATTTCTGAGAACCTCTTTGTTAAACGATTATAGATCATTTATACTTGTATACGTATAGTAAACTAAATGTCAAAATGAGGAAATAAATGTAACCCAACCCGTTTTTAAAGTAAGCCTAAAGAGATACTCGACAATATACGTAACTATGTTAGAATACATATACAGGTTTCACTTTCAGGGTTATTCACTTATAAATAATGTCATGATAAAAGTTAATGGTTTTTTATAACTCTGTGTAGTCAAAAGTAAGGTTAGGGTTTCTTTCCGTTACGGTTTCTTACGAGTTTGATGGTGTGTTAACGTGAGTATAGTGTACGATCATTTCATTACGAGTTTTAAGAGGTTCGGTCCGAAGTCGTTATGTACTTGACACTTGAAGCACTACAAGTTGGAACAAAATCTTTTCCGTCTCCTTGGTCTCTAGTTTAACGGTTGTAGGCGACCTAGTACCTTTTTCGTTCTCTCAAGGTCTTTTTGTAGATAAAGACGAAATAACTGATACGGTTTCGGAAACTGACACACCTAGTGTTAGTTGACACCTGTTAAGACTTTCTCTACCGTTATGGTCTAGTGGACTGGACGGAGAACTATTTAGACATACGTCGGGTCCTTCGTTGTCAATCTTGACCTGTATCTTGTTGTCTGACCAAGGTTTGTCTTTTCCTCATGTAGTTCCGACATATAACAGCGGGACGAATAAATTGAAGATACGTCTCACGTAGTATTCTTTGCGACCTGACCTTCTTTGTGTTCGACCTTAGTTCTAACGGACCTCTTTACAGTTATTGGAGTCTATACGTCTACTGTGGTGGGAATACCGTCTTTCACTTCTCCTTGGTTTTTCGGAGAACTACTTTCACTTTCTCCTCTCACTTTTTCAACCGAATTTCGAGTTGTAAGTCTTTTACTTCTAGTACCGTAGGACAGGGTAGTGAGGTACCCTTTATCTACCTCTTTGTCACCTTTGTCACAGTCTGAAATAAAAACCCCCGAGGTTTTAGTGACGTCTACCACTAACGTCGGTACTTTAATTTTTCTACGAATGAGGAACCTTCTTTTCAATACTGGTCGAATCTACCGTATAATTTTTCGTCTCTGTAATAAAACGACTGATTCCAGGCAGATCAGATCCGATACCAAAAAGGTCACCAGTACATACCTACACTCTCAACCTGACATTTCTTCCGACTCGTGGTTTCTTAACTACGAAAACTTGACACCACAACCTCTTCTGAGGACTCTTAGGGAACCTGACGTTCCTCTAGGTTCGTCAGGCAAGACTTCCTCTAGTCGGGACCCTAAAGAAACCTTCCTTACTACGACTTCGACTTCGAGGTCATGAAACCGGTGGAGTACGCTTCTCAACTGAGAAACCTTTTTGAAACTACGACCCTCCCTAACCCCCGTCCTCTTCTTCCCCTGCTGGCTCCTACTCTACCGACCTACCGTAGTGACTGAGCTGCCTGCACTCAGACTTACTTGAGGCCTTCAACCATTACCTGTCCCTCCGGACCGCACGACGTTAAGTACCCCAGCGTTTCTCAGCCTGTGCTGACTCGTTGATTTGACTTGACTTGACTTTGTAGGTAGTCGTCTTTTACCATACCGACTTAAAAGTTGGTATTTAGTTGTATTTAACTTCGTATAGATGATTGCACATAAGATAATTTAATATATCACTACTCACTTCTCTCATGTGAAAGATTTTACACTACAATAAAGACTAAATATTTATATGTAAATCGATTCCAAATCGATTTACAATTGTATATGTACTTTTTTCATTTGTAGTATAAGTCTTACGTTATACATATCCCTCTATTTCCTCCTATCAATCAAACTTATGAAGTTTATACTGACTTTTCGAAAGAATAAAGTTAATATTCTTTTATTTCAACTGGGAACTTGTTGAATCTTCAAATGACTGGAAGTACGTTACCCTTTAGGACATGTTCTCTAAGAGACATGGGTTCCAAGGATTGGAAGTCTAAGTTCGTTGAGGTCTAGTACATCATGACACGATTCATAAATAACTTTTTATAAGTGTACATTCGTCTTAACACGTCAAGTTTGAGTACAAGAAACTCCCAGTCGACATAATGTTATAAATTCGGTATCGTTGTACCTTACCACCTAGTATTGGTGGGAACGTTTTAAACAATTATATGTCACGCGAACTTTAATAAAGTTCTATTCTACTTATTTTAGGGTTTTTACTACTTACATTTAAGAGTACATTAATAAAAAGTAGACTAAATAAAGAGGTAGTTTGGGACATAAATAAAATGTTTAACTTATAAAAAATTTGTATTTCTTATGATCGTATAAAATAACAATTCGTGGAATATATAACATAAAGGAGACATTTATACATATAATCAAAAGACACTCGAGTGAGTCAGGACAAGTTGAGAAACGTTGGGATACCTACCATCGGGTGGTTCGAAGAGACAGATACCATAAAAAGACCGTTCTTATGACCTCACCCGACGGTAGTGGATAAGGTACCCTAGAAGGATTGTGTCCCTAGTTTGGACGTAGAAGACACAAAGGACGTAACCGTCCACCCAAAAGAAATGGTGACATGGTGGAAAGTGGTATTGTGTCACCAAATTTGACCATGTGTAAAGATAGAGTATTAAGAGATCTAAAAAGACCTATAAGACTGGTCCCAGAGTGACGTGATTTTAGTTTCACGGACGTCAGAAGAAAGAAAGATCTAAAAGATTCTTTCTTAGGTACAGGAATGGGTTATTTGAACAGTCGTCTAAAATAAGAGAACGTCAATGTCCTGGTTCTAGGGGTAAAAGAAGACCGGTAAGGGACTCGTAATCCGGATCGAAGGTGTCTAGTCTCGTAAAGAACCAAGTGTTGGAGGTAAGAGGTCCAAGTTTAGGACGTTGTCACCATCTCAAATAGAGTACGAGGGTCATATAAAAAACTTAGACCTGTTCCTAAATGAGTAATCTTGTAAGTGGTCTTTTAAACACCACACATTACGTGATAAGATAAAAAGGCGTTGACTTACTGATGGGACCGGAGGGGGTTTAAGAAGACAACTTCATGATTGAAGGTCAGATTGCTACAAACCTCCACCCTGGAAACCTTAATTTATCCAAATGCACTCCAGTACCTCTTCCGTTACCGTGGGGTGAGGTCATGAGAACAGACCTTTTAGGGTACCTACCTCCTCGGACCATCCGACGTCAGGTACTCCAGCGCTTCTTAGCCTGTGCTGTATCGCCGAAGTGAAAGGGAAACGTGAAAATACGTAACCTCTTCCTTTACCGTTGGGTAAGGTCACAAGAACGGACCTCTTAGGGTCCCTGACCCCTCGGACCACCCGACGGTAGACACCCCAGCGTGTCTCACCCTGTGCTGACTTCGCTGAATCGTCGTCGTCGTCGTCGTCGTGTACTCCAGTACGCTAATCCCTAGAATGATACCCTATTTACAGGAACATTCTTCTTCTCTCTGGTCTCGAGAAAGATGGGGAACAGAGAAAGAGAGAAGAGAAAGGGGGAGACGGTAAACTCCCGACTTACTCTTGTACCGACAGACTTTCGGTCCTTTTCTAAGAGTGGTTCTTGGTTTAGACGAACAAGGAACTAGAACCTGAAGGACCGATACCTTGGCACTCTTTACAATTAACAAATTCGGTAGACCAAATACCATAAAACGTATTATCGGACTGTCAAAAGTAAGGTCAAGATAGACGGTTTAGGTTACTAAAAAGTTAAAGTATATAAAGATGTGATTAAAGTACAGAAAGAAGTAAAAATTCTCCATCAAGACAAACAACTTCTCCGGATTAGAAAGTTAACATAAGAAAATAACTACGAAATGATTGATAACGTCAACAGGTGAAAAGACAACGAAAACTACGTATAGAAATGAATTAAAATGATTTGACTTACGACATAGTATGAAACCTCTGAAAGATTTTCAATAAAGATTAAGTTTTTCTCTAGAGCGTACGGAATTTGGAGTAGGAAAGATACTCTATTGGACCCATTTACCTCTGTCCGTAAAATACTATAATATCTTATCATAGTTATATTTTACTTCGTAAATATAAAAGTAAACATTTATTAAAAAAACACACACATACACTTCAACGAGTCAGTACAAACTGAGAAACCTTAGGGTACCTGATGTACATCGGATGGTCCGAGGAGGTAGGTACCTTAAAATGTCCGTTCTTATGACCTCACCCAACGGTACGGGAGGAGTTTCGCTTAAAAGGTATGGGTCCCTAGTTTGGGTCTAGAGGGAATAACGTCCATCTACGAAATGTTAGACTAGGTGATCCCTTTGGGTTATGAACTGAGATTTAAATACAGGTCATATCAATTAACTTTTATATGTCAAAGAAAGAAAGAGGAAAATATGATATACCCCAAAATGTTTATTTATTTATAAATTAACTGTTACTTGAGTCAAAATTTTAGTGTTTTCTATAAACTATACATTTAACTTCAACCATTGTAGTACTCATTTACACGTGGGGATCGTATCTATAAGGTGAAAAATTTATCTTATACAAGACCTTCTCATACTAATCTAGAAAATTATTAGTCGTGTAATACTAATATACTCTAATAACGGTTTTCATATAATGACCACTTATGGATTCGACTTAAGAATAAAGGACTCTTCACGACTTTATACAATCCAAACGAATTTAGAACGTAAAATCGAAAGGTTAAAAAGTTTAATAAGAAAAAGGACAAAAGATTTACCTCTCGTAAACTCACCGTCGAGTTAACGTAGGAGACGGTTAGTTAGTTTATATGTAAAGTATATTACCGATTTTCCTATAACGTATATACTGTACCCTTTAGTCTGACCTCGAATACCCTCGTGTCCCTTTATTACTTATCATACTCTACCCCATTTACTATAACATTACCAAAAACACTTACGGTCGAAGTTATCTAGTCCCATACAATGAGTTAGTAACACTTTATACGACAAGGGATAAATTCTTTTATCTAGAATAAGTAAATTCTATATAAATTATCTTAATATACTGTAAAATTTATGTAATAAGATATCATATTAAAATTTTTGTAAAAATAAGCATTTTACACAACTATTTATCTGTGATATCAGGAAAAAATAGATCATTATTGTAAATCAAATTTTTAAGACTAAAAAAGAAATATTTTACTATCAAAAATAGATTCTTGATTTACTTACATATCCATGGACGAACTCTCTTCAATAACTTATTTTTAATCATGTTTAATATTCTCCTAGGGGACTACCGAGTTGTCATTTCTTAGGAGGACGTTACGTTCTCTACGTCTACACCCAAACTAGGGACCCAGTTCTTCTAGGAGACCTCCTGTTTAACGATGGACGAGGCCATGATGGTTCTCGATGTCTAAGAACGGACCTCTTAGGGTACCTGTCTCCTCGGACTACCCAATGTCAGGTACCCAACACTAGGTTGACTCGTGTGTGTGTTTTTTTGAGTATTTAAGGTCGAAAATGATAATAACAGGCAAATCTTTCGACTTACCTGAATAAGTAAACTAGTAAGAAATAGTAGTTTTAAATATCCTTTCAAAAATGAAATGAAGTCAGATGTGTTAATTATATACAGAATGGTTCAAATCAGTTAACAAAACAATTTGACCGAATCTTTATCCTCGTAGTTATAAAAGAAATTACGAAAATGTATAACCCACTTATTAAATGTAATGATTTATAAATATACATAAATTTCATAGAACATCAAAGTTTAAACATATTTTATATAAAATATACTTTAAAAGATGTTTAAACTTTCAACATTTTTAACATAAAATGAAATAATAATAAATATATTTAACGTAAAATATAATAATTTTAATTAAAAAGTTAAAATTATCATACTTTAGTAAAGTGTAAATCCATCTTTTATAGTTGACAAGTAAATCATATGTATGGTAGTAAATTCTTTACAATCGTTTTATATTTATAGAACAATAGTAAAATTGATTCTATGTAGAGTTATAGTGAGTACCGTGTCATGTCTAAATTTAGAGAGTAGGA
This sequence comes from Capra ibex, assembly GCA_006410555.1. Lineage (NCBI taxonomy): Eukaryota > Metazoa > Chordata > Mammalia > Artiodactyla > Bovidae > Capra > Capra ibex. Next base: position 16,156,625 of record SJYO01048061.1, on the reverse strand, counting down.
ATGTTTCTGTCTGAGTAAATTTTCACTTTTGAAAAGTCGTGTCATCATCCTCAAATGATATCTAACATTCAAAAAGGTTAACGTAAAAATCGTTAGTTATTAAGTTACTCAGGTTAGAGAAACGTTTTCCTGTATAAATAACTTTTCAAAAGGAGTTCACGGTTCTCTGTCTCATTTATAAAATCGTGTGGATCATTCTAAAATGTATTTTATAGTTGAAGAAATTTATTACCTGAAAACCTGAGTCTCCCTCTCCCTCTCCCACCCTACTAAACCCTCTTACTGTAAGATTGTACATATGATAGTACATTCTTAACTTAGCGGTCAGATACAGACTACGTCCTATGTCGTACGAACCTCGACCACGTACCCCTACTGGGTCTCTCTACAATACCCCTCCCTCCACCCTCCCCCCAAGTACAAACCCTTGCGTACATTCTTAATTTCTAAAATTTTAATTTTTTTTTTATTTTTTATTTTGTAAAATTTAGAATTTTTATTTATTTATTTATATTTGTTACTTGTTATATGTTAGATTCATTGATTGTTACTGATATTTTATATTTTTAAATTTTATTGTTATTTGTTAGGTTCATCAAATTTTTTCTTTTACTTATTAAATGTTACAACGTACCTTGAATCTTCAAGATAAATCGGGGTCTGTGGTATCCTGTATCGGTTTGAAACTTAATTAATTTTTGTACAATTATTACATAATTAATAAAGAAGGATGTTTCAATTTTTAAAAACTATACTTCTAAGTACTTAATAAAAATCTTATAATATTTACATATAAAAATGACAAATTTTTGAAAACAACTTTATATCAACAAAACGTTATAATATAATCAAAGTACAAATATTATGTCACTAAATCAATATGTATATATAGTCATATATATATACAGAATACCAAAGGGACTATCGAGTCAACCATTTCTTAGACGGACGTTACGTCCCCTGTGATCAAACTGAGGACCCAACTTTTCTATGGGACCTCTTCCCTATCTGATGGGTCAGGGTATAAGAACCCGAAGGGAACACCGATCGGTCATTTCTTAGACGGACGGTACACCCTCTGGACCTAAGTCAGGGATCCAACCCCTCTAGGAGACCTCTTCCCTTTCCGATAGGTGAGGTCATAAGACCGGACCTCTTAAGGTGTCTGACATATCAGGTAACCCAACCCTTTTCGACCTGGACTGACTCGGTGAAAGTGAAAGTATATACAGTATATATATAAGAAAAGAGGTAAGAGAAGGTAATATTCGAAAATGTTCTATAATTAATATCAAGGGATACGAAACGTTATTCAGGAACAACTAATAGACAGAATATATATCATCACACGTATAAAATTAGTGTTTGAGGATTAAATAGGGAGATTGGTAAACTATTAGTGTTCAAACAAAAGATACAGATACAAACAAAAGTAGAAGAAATATGTAAGTAGACAGTCACCTGTGAGTCCAACAAAAATACAGAACCAAAAACATTTATCACGACGTTACTTGTAACTCCACGTACATATAAAAGTTCAATATAAAAGAGACTTACATACAGGTCCCCACCCTAACGACCTATTGTACCATTGAAATAAAAAGCAAACAAACAACAACAAAAAAAAAAAAATTCTTGGAGGTATGATAAGAGGAACCCGAAGGGACCACCGAGTCTTCCAGTTCTCAGACGGACGTTACGTCCTCTGGACCCAAGCTGGGGATCCAGTCCTTCTATGGGACCTCTTCCTTTACCGTTGGGTGAGGTCATGAGAGCGGACCTTATAGGGTACCTGTCTCATCGGACCATCTGGCGTCTAGTGTTTTTCAGTCTGTACTGACTCCATGAAGTGAAGAAGTGAAGAAGACGATAAGAGGAATCACCGACATGTTTATGTGTAAGGGTACTTGTTACTTTCTTTCAAGGAAAAAGAGGTATGGGAGAGGACATAAAATAACGAACATCTATAAAAACTAATACCGGTAAGTACTGACCTTACTCCATTATAGAGTAACATCAAAACTAAAAGTATAGAGATTATTAATTTCAACTCGTATAAAAGTAATCGTAAACCAGTAGACAGAAACCTCTTTACAGAAAAATTTGAAAGACGGATAAAAAACTAACCCAACAACGAATAAACTGGAACCTGTCACACTCAACAAACATATAAAACTTCTAATCAGGGAACAATGAACTTAATAAACGTTAATAAAAGAAGACAAGACATCTAAAAGAAAACAGAACAAATACTAAAGGAAACGACACACTTTTGAAAATTCAAATTAATCCAAGGTAAACAAATAAAAACAAAAACGAAGGTAAAACATAACGATGAGATCCTCTAATTTTTTCCATAACGAATCTAAATACAGTTTCTCACAAGACGGATACAAAAAGAGTTCCTCAAAATATCATAGACCAGAGTGTAAATCCAGAAATTAGGTAAAACTCACATAAAAACCAGTACTACAATCTCTTACATATATTAGTATGTGTTATTTTATAATACAAAAGAAGTATTTAACAACTAAAGTCAAAAACCTCTGTTTCTGTTCCAAAATGAAAATTTATGTTTTTTTTTTTTTTGGGCTGTCTTCTGATATAAAAATATAAAATATTTTATTAAACCCGTCAAAATTTTTGTAACACGGTTGGTTTTATTCTTACATAGGAACTCCGTTCCGTTTCTCTTTAAAAAGAAAGACATACAGTTACCTCCTCTGACGATTAAACGAAAAAACTCGATTAGACAAGTCCTCGACCGTCTGAATACGACGACCGGTTTAGTTATACTGGGGACAAAACACTCAATCCTTACAAAACAAAATAAAGTTGTAAAATTTTTCTGACTAAAATTCACTAACACATTCGGGAACATTTACTATCAGAGTTAAAACAAAGAACCAGATATTCGAACTATATAAATGATGGACCGAGAAAAGTCTTTTGTAAACAGTTGGGAACCCTGGACTTCGTATTTCACTCCGTAACAAATTTTCTAAATTTAGGTATACAACTGTACAAAGACTTTGTAGAAAGGACCTAAAAATTTTTTAAGGACATTTTGTTAACGTTTGTTTATAAACGTAGATAAAACAACAAAAAGAAATAATAACAGTCATAGACTTACATTATAAATAAAGGAAGACAATCAACATTTCGACGATCTCTTCACTGTATTACTTTTATAATAAATGTTTGTATTAATTTACTATTCATATATATCTTGTTAACCTAAGTACTTAAATTTTTATATTATCGAAAAATCACCGTGGGTCCCTAATTTTTTTATATAAATTTCGTACTTTTACCAATAGTTAGTTACGTTACTCCGTTTTATCACGAATTATTTCACTACTATATTACATGTGTTCGTTCAGTAGTTCTTCTTATCTGATAAAATAGAGTTATGTATGGACTTCAGAAACCCTTACGTACATAGTTCAACCCAATTGAATGTCCACGTAACTTTAAACGGTGTTTTGTATTTTTATATTGTCCATAGGGTTATATAGTATACGCGATCTGTATCACCCACACTGTTTTACATAAGAACAAGAACTTTGATGAAAAACTACAATTATAAAGTATAGAAAACGTTCTAGTACTTTTATGTTTACTCTAATTGCATTAGAGTGAAAATTTCCTAATAACATTCCTTTGCATTTAATTTTATAAGAAAAAGATTTCGAAGTTACGTGTTGAATAACGAAAAATAAGATCTTTTATATGATTTGGAAGAAAGACACGTAGATGTAGTAAAACATGTAACTAGACGAACACACATTAAAGTGAATAACCGTTACTTTCACTTTCACAGTGAGTCAGCACAGTCTGAGAAACGCTGGGGCACCTGACATCAGGTACCTTAAGAGGTCCGGTCTTATAACCTCACCTATCGGAAAGGTAAGAGGTCCCTTAAAAGGGTTGGGTCCCTAGTTTGGGTCCAGAAGGTGTAATGTGCTTATAAGAAATGGTCGACTCGTGTTCCCTTCAGGTTCCTATGACCTCACCCATCGGATAGGGAAGAGGTCCCCTAGAAGGGTTGGGTCCTTGACTTGGTCTCAAAGGATGTAACGTCCGTCTAAGAAATAGTTGACTCGATAGTCTCTTATCTATTACCATTTTACTACTAGAAAACTCTGACCCAAAGACCTAAAGTTAGGTCTCAAGTTAAAGAATCAATATACTCGAGCCTCTTCAATAAGTCGGAGAGACAAGGAGTCCAAAGAGTAGACATTTTATCCTTACAAAGTATATATACAGACTATATCAACCATATATTCCACTTCTTAAATATAAGTGATGAATGAATATTGTACTACGACGAGTCTTGTAATGAGTCTTAGTGTTTAACATTAAACTGTCCATACACACATTAAAAATATCATATTACCATATAGTATACCGTGAGGAGAATTTATCATATTATACTGATATAATAATTATTATACCAGGAAAGTGAATACTAACAGAACCTTTCTTTTAAGAAACCTTATAGTTACTGTTGGTAATAAATTTTATTTACACTATATTATATCTATAATTATAAAACCGGTTTTTTACAAATTTTAAATACTTTAGTGAAATTTTTAAATGACTTTCAAATGAAAGTGAGAACTAAAGAACCAAAATGTACTTTAAACTCGACAGGTATTTTGTTTACGTGGGTCCGTATCTCGTGGGAACATTTATGATAAAAAAGCGATAATACAGTTCTTGTGGTCATCCTTTTAATTTTATAGTTTCATAGTCTGTATACAAACGACTTTGATAGACTATACAAAATGACGACCTTTTTGATCCAAATACAAGTACTTTATAAACGTAAATAAAAGTGTCATGTAAAATTAATAAAATTACTTCTGTTTTACCGATAAGAGAAACATTTATACTTAAATCACCATTTTACATCTTACTCAATAATCTTTGTAGGTCTGTAAACGAAGTAATTTCTATTATATATAAATACTTTAGTAAAATTGAAAAATTCAATTTCATTCAACTAAATGTTACAAAGTCCACATATCGTCTCACTAAGTTTTATATAAGTAAGAAAAAGTCTAAGAAAAGGTAAATGCCAATAATGTTCTATAACTTATGTCAAGGGATACAATATTTATCCAGGAATGACTAATAGATAAAACATATATCATAATCATATATAATCGGGGTTTGAGGATTTAATAGGGTAAACAATTGGCACAAACAACAGATACGGACTTAGATGAAAAAAAAAATTAAAATTAAAAATGAAATAAAACGAAATGTTATGACATAACCAAAACGGTATGTAACTGTACTAAGTCGGTGCCCATATGTACTTAAGGGTTAGGACTTAGGGGGAGGGTGGAGGGTGCGAACGAAAACAAAAAATTCAGTCAAATAGGACAATAGAAGAATCTAAGGTGTATTCTTGTAATGTTATATTATAAAGAAAAAGAGAATGAATGAAGTGAACGTTGACTTTTACATTCTTCAGAGAGTCAACACAGACAAACACTGAGGTACCTGACATGGGGTGGTCCGAGAGACAGGTAGTTTGAAAGGGTCTTTATTATGACCACACCCAACGGTAAGGAAAGAGGTCCCATAGAAGAGTTGGGTCCCAACTTGGACCCAGAGGACGTAACGTCCTTCTAAAAAATGGTAGACTCGGTAGTTCCTTCGGGGACCATGTATTATAGATCCAAGTAGGTACAACGACATTTACCGTAATAAAGTCATAAAATAAAAAAATCTTGATTATATTTGAGTATACATACATATATATATACATATATGACTCAGTATATGTGTATGTATACACACACATATATATATATACATATATATAGTCGTTTCACTAAGTCAATATGTATGTATTATATGTATAATAAAAAGTCTAATAAAAGGTAATACCCAATAATATTCTACAACTTATATCAAGGAACGTCATATGTCACTCAGGAACAAAAAGAAGATAAAATATATATCGTCACACATATACGATTTGAGTTTAAATCTCAGATCATAAATAATAAACATCTGAAAAACTACTACCAAAAAGACTGACTACACTCCACTACGGAAAATTAAAACTAAACATAAAGAGATTGTTAATCACTACAACTCGTAGAAAAGTACAAGAATAACCGGTAGATATAGAGAAGAAACCTCTTTACAGATAAATTCTGTTATATAAAAATTATGAACCCCGTTGTACTATTAAATCTCATCACTCCCAACCAATTTTAGTACCAATAGAAAGAGTAGAAAGTATAACTGGGAGAACACAACTGGAGTTCAACTCTACGGTATAATCAATTTCTCTTCTAACTTAGTTATGTCATTTTTAAATTAAAATGACCAACCCTAAGTCAAAAGACACACCAATTTCATTTTGTGTTTTTTCCTATGGTTTAAACTTCTAAGGAACTCTTCTGTTTTAGTCAATTTCTGTGTATTCACTTTGTAAAATCGAATGAGACGTTTTATTCCCTCCACATTGAACCTTATAAAGAAAATTTAGGGAGACTTTTAGTATTTACTTTGATATGGAGGGATGTTTAATCGTACACCATTGGTGAAAGTTAGTTAGGGATAGTGATATTTTTGAGATAAATATTGTGTAATAAAATATCTTATTTGTCACAAACGTAAGAGTGAAGTAACAGACTGTTTTTATATGGAGATTTAAAGTAAGTCGAAAACTAAAATCTCAAGGGTCAAGTGTTTGGTAAGAACGTACGTGTTGTTTAAGAATGATTTGTGACATAATTTACCTCGAACTTCACCAGGTAAAAGTCCCGTCTCATCGACCGGAACCCACCTTTTAGTAATTGTTTACCAAAAGGGGAGTCTCGATCGATCAAAACAGAAACTTTTAATGACCGTTGGATCAGAACGAATTGTCGAATGTGGACCTCTCTGGGATTCGATTGGCCTACCAACCCTGCCCTATTTGATTTCATGAGTAACTCTTTACCTCTGAATCCTATCCTTCCTTCTTCTTTCTTATGTGATACTCTGAATCCCCTGTGGATTCCTTCTAACATTGGGGTATCATGAGTCGGTGACTCCTTGACCCCTCCCTACACACACGGTCCTATCCTCACGAACGACATTGATAGGACCCGTACGGACGGGTAGTCTGTAGACTAGTGTGTTCTGGGTCAAAGCGTTCTGGCAGTAATTTCCAGAGTGACAGTCACACAAAGGACAGAGGCTCAAGTTGGGAACCAAAACGTGACCACTCGCACAAAGAGTGTTTATGGTAAAACGACTGCACTACCAAAATAAAAATGAAAAAGACATAAACACTGTCACAATTCAGTTTAAGAAGACACAGTATCTAAAGACAAAATTTAAAGGAAGAATAACTTTAATTTCGATAGTATGAACAAAAGTGGTGTAACTGTTACTCTTCTTGTAAAATTAGTTGGTCACCAATAAATCCGGTGGTGTTAAAGTCACATGATTGTATTTGGTCATGTGGACTTAACGTGTATTCGTTGTGTTCTCTTTTAGAATGATTAAGTAGTGTAATTATGTTGTCCTTTCAATAAATGAAATAGAAACGTCCTCATATCAATGACAAAAGTCTATATAGAAAGGTAGGGATACTTTTTCTATAAACACTTATATACAAAAGGAGAAACATTAGCTTGGAGATTACTAACGTAGAGACAAGGTGCGGTGTAAAGAGAGGAAGAATTGGTACGTAAACGTCCAGTCAGTGGGACGAAGACGGACGAAGACGGACGAAGAGGGAGGAGGGCGGGGGTAGACAAAATGTTGGAGAAGAAATGTTAGGCGATTGTTGGTCACAGGAGTCTATACAAAAGTGATGCAGAGGCAAGTCATCTACGAGAGTAACGTTACGGACTTGGAAACGATAAAAAGAGGAAAGGACGTGTCAGAGGTGAACTAGAATCTGGTCCGTATCCGAACCGTCAACCGAGAAGGCCAAGTCTATAAATGTAAGGATCAATGTTCGTTTCATTAGAAGTTAAATGACAGAAGGAGGTTGGACACTACGACCGTATTCAAAACTTACCGAAAGCCTGAGAGGGATATTTAAACATACAAAACTTCATAATCACTTTTTTTTTTAATCCGTCGGAGACAGTGGGATGTTCTCACCCGTCCAGTCGAGATTACTGTCAGGGTGATTCCGGCAAGTGTTACACTTATCCATTAAATTATTAACTTTTAGTTTACCATGACAGTTTTTTCTCCTTTCTTATTTGTTAAAACAGATTTTGACTATTACTTGGTGACGTATATAACGATGACAACAGTCAATAACCGGTTTTATATCGGTATTGAGTTAATAGATTTAAGTCCTGTGACGGTAAACTGAAGGTAATAATGAATAACAGACTGACTGACTGAAAGAACCTTAAGTTCACAATTTTAGACAGGATGGGATTGCTCGTGAGGGGTGAAGATCATCTGACCTATTACGATTACTTAGTGACCAAGTTGGCACCGGTAGGGATACTTCGACTTCGATAAAATAGTCAGTAAAGGAAAAAACAATCCACTAAAAATAAGGAGAGAGTCTGAAGGTAATTTCACCAAGGTTATGTGATGTACCACTTCGATAATTTTTATTAAGAAAGTCACAGTTTTAAATCTTTCAGTATTAACCCTTAGTGAAGAATGAATAAGACATATTGTGTCTATTTAAACTTTCAACTTTTCTTGATTAATGGATAGACGGTAAGATTGGAAACTTCAACTTACGATTAAGAGTAAGTAGAAAAAATGACCGTCGGGTGTTATAAGTGAAATTCTTATAAAGATCTAAATTTCAATTCACACTCTACCGAAAAGACTAGAAATACGTCATACTTTTTCTTACGCCGGGGCAATTCGAGACACACCGGAAGGGACCACCGAGACAACCATTTCTTAGACGGAAGTCACGTCCTCTGGACCCAATCTAAAGACCCAAACCTTCTAGATGACCTCCTTTGCCTTTACCGTTGGATGAGGTCATAAGAACGGACCCTTTAGGGTACCTGTCTCCTCGGACCACTCGGGGGGCGATACCCCAGTGTTCTCAGTTCGTATTGAATCGTTGATTTGGTGGTACTAGTGGTGATTCGAGACTCACGGAGATAGTTTCGTCAAGACTCACGAAGGTTCAACCGTAAAGAAAAAATAAAACTGAGAGAATAAGATGGACATGACATGTAGTATCAGTTGAAATAAATTTCGAGACTAAGTCTATAATACACGTTGTAATTACCCTATTAAGACATATTGAACGATAAAAAATAAAAGATTACTAAAGTACGATGGTACGTAAAATGAGTGTTATTTATTTTCCATATTTAAGTTCTCCTTGTCCCAAGTGAAACCTCTCTTGTATCCTGTTCCCTCTGGGACTTATCCTCATTTCGTACCCCATTTTTGGAACTTGTAGTCTTTTTAGTCAGTGTTATGTCTCCTCTGTGTGTATCTACAGAGTCACCGACGAAACTCTTTCCTATTCTTCCCCTTATTTTCTACGTCTAGTCTCGACTGTGTCAGTAAACCTTCTAAAACATGGACAACCTCCTTTTGTCTCATTTCTTTCTTCTTTGTGCTAGATAATCAAAATTTATGTCTATACGAGGGAGTCATGTACTTGGTTGAAAATCTTTGTCGTATTCCTTAAGTATACCGAAATTTCATAAACAAAAAATAAACGTCCCTTTTTACTTGTTTACTTACTGTTTAAAGTCCATTTTAAATGTCCTAAATAGTGACATGGATGTATCGGATTTTTTTTACCTTCTAATGGACAGAAACAGAGACAGACTAAACCAAAGTAAAACCTAAAAGAAGGTAGATACTTAGACGACAAAAAGAGAAGAAACATACCCGTACTACGACGAGGAATGAACGGAGAAATTTAGTCCAAAATTTTAGTAAGTGTAGAAACCTTGTAGTCAAGTCAAGCCAAGTCAGAGAGTCATCACAGGCTGAGAGACGCTGGGGTACTTAGGGTCATACGGTCCGGAGGGACAGGTAGTGGTTGAGGGTCTCAAGTGAGTTTGAGTGCAGGTAACTCAGCTACTACGGTAGGTCGGTAGAGTAGGAGACAACAGGGGAAGAGGAGGACGGGGGTTAGGGAGGGTCACAGTCTCAGAAAAGGTTACTCAGTTGAGAAGCATACTCCACCGGTTTCATGACCTCAAAGTCGAAGTCGTAGTCAGGAAGGTTTCTTGTGGGTTCTGACTAGAGGAAATCTTACCTGACCAACCTAGAGGAACGTTAGGTTCCCTGAGACTTCTCAAAAGAGGTTGTTGTGTCAAGTTTTCGTAGTTAAGAAACCGCGAATCGAAAGAAGTTTCAGGTTGAGAGTGTAGGTATGTACTGGTGACCTTTTTGGTATCGGAACTGATTTACCTGGAAACAACCTTTTCATTACAGAGACGAAAACTTATACGATACATCCAACCAGTATTGAGGAAGGTTCCTCGTTCGTAGAAATTTAAGGTACCGACGTCAGTGGTAGACGTCACTAAAACCTAGGGGTTTTTTATTGTAGACTGTGACAAAGGTGAGAAAAGGGCAGATAAAGGGTACTTCACTACCCTAGTCTACGGTATTAGAAGTAAAAGACTCACAACTCGAGATTCGGTTGAAAAAGTGAGAGGAGAAAGTGAAAGTAGTTCTCCGAAAACTCAAGGAGAAGTGAAAGACGGTTTTCCCACCACAGTAGATGTATAGACTCCAATAACTATAAAGAGGACCGTTAGAACTAAGGTCGAACACAAAGAAGGTTGGGTCGCAAAGAGTACTACATGAGACGTATATTCAATTTATTCGTCCCACTTTTATATGTCGGAACTGCATGAGGAAAAGGTCAAACCTTGTGGTCAAGTCAAGTCAAGTGAGCGAGTCAGCACAGGCTGAGAAACGCTGGGGTACTTAACGTGGTGCGGTCCGGAGGGACAGGTAGTGGTTGAGGGTCTTAAGTGACTGAGTGCAGGTAGCTCAGCCACTACGGTAGGTCGGTAGAGTAGGAGACAGCAGGGGAAGAGGAGGACGGGGATTAGGGAGGGTCGTAGTCTCAGTCACTCGGAGTTTGCGACCTGTTAATCTCAATCCTTCTTTTCGTTGTAACAACGAGAGATTGAAAAATTTTCGATTTATACTTCTTCGTTTCACATCTCAATATTTCAAAACCTCAGTAGTATTGAGAATTAGAGTTAACAGACATAATGTTGTACTTTCTTGAACCCATTACATAAATAAAATATATTAAGTAAAAATTAATAACTATATCCCTCTATAAATAACTAAGTAAGTAAGTGAGGAAGTTGTGTGTACAGGTGAAAAAGTGTTTTTTATCTCAGTTAGTTTTATCCGTACATGGGACTGAGGGGTTCAAGTGACATGTTTCTTGTCATTGTAAATTCGTTGTATTGAATGTCCTTATTATACTTAACAATTTATCTGTTATATAATTTTTGTAATTTTTAAGTGTTTTCCAGTGTATGTTACAATCTCCAAGAACATAAAATACTCAACATAAAAGAACTCTTGTTGACATAATGATGGTCACGGTTGATGTATTTTACGTCCTGAGTCATATTTTATTTTTACACCCTTGGAAGTAAATTTTTTTTTTTTCCTTTTTTTCGGTAATATAAAAAGAGAGAGTCAGAGAGAATACTGAACATTAAAACTAAATAAATGAAATAATAAATTGTCGTAAGTGGAAACGCATACTCCTGTGAACAACCCATTTACGTCTGGGAAGTGTTCGTGTGGTACTGGGATAGGACATTAAGACGAATACGTGAGAGACCCCGTGTTACGACGACGACGACGACGACGTTTCAGTGAAACCAGTACAGGTTGAGAGACGCTGGGGTATCTGCCGTCGGGTTATCCGAAGGGGCAGGGACCCTAAGAGATCCGTTCTCGTGACCTCACCCAACGGTAAAGGAAGAGGTTACGCACTTTCACTTTTCCCTTTCACTTCAGCGAGTCAACACAGACTAAGAAGTGCTGGGGTACCTGACGTCGGATGGTCCGAGGAGACAGGTACCCTAAAAGGTCCGTTCTCATGACCTCACCCCACGGTAACGGAAGAGGTGACCCCGTATAACCAGTGAGAGTTTGAGACCACGTAGTCACTAGGATTTCTCCTCCCACTCTTCGAATGAAGGGGTGTAAGTGACGGTTTCGGAAAACGTCACGGTCGGACCCAATCCTGTCCACGAAATTACAGGGTTTCACAAGGACCGGGAAAGGTTGGGAAGGACCCGAGTGTCTGTACAGGGTTGCTAGTGTCCTGTTCTCGGGTGGACGATGACAGAAGGACGATACGGAGAAAGGGGAAGTTGAGTACCAAGTGGTTCCACGTCCTTTCTTACCACTACCCCGTCTACTTCCCTCCCTGTTCCCTCCGAGACTCTCATCCATGTCTGACTTGGGTAGTCCTTTCTGGGTCTCCTCGATCTTTACCTAATCGTACGATCGTTCCGGTGACCGCGCACAATTGTAGAAGGTAGTCTGAAGTGAACGTTTCGTGTTTAAGTTCCTATCTTCAATAAGTCTTACTGGTCACAGGTGTAATAATTTAAGGTAACACCCCTGAGACGTGTCTCAAGACACGATACCCTAACTAGGGTGCGGATACTTCGATAGGGGCTGATGGTGGAGATTACATGTTGTTCTTTGGGGTTTGAAGACTCGAGACATATGTTTAGTGGAACTTAGATATATAGTTAGTAATATTAGTTAAGAAGGCTTATACACAATCTTAAATTCTAATGGATATAGATGACCTACCACTAACGTCGGTACTTTAATTTTCTGTGAATTAAGAACCTTCCTTTCAATACTGGTTAGATGTATCGTACAACTTTTCGTCTCTGTAATGTAACGGATGTTTCCAGGCAGATCAGTTCCGATACCAAAAAGGTCACCAGTACGTACCTACACTCTCAACCTGACACTTCTTTCGACTCTCGGTTTCTTAACTACGAAAACTTGACACCACAACCTCTTCTGAGAACTCTCAGGGAACCTGACGTTCCTCTAGATTGGTTAGGTAAGACTTCCTCTAGTCGGGACCCTAAAGAAACCTTCCTTACTACGATTTCGACTTTGAGGTTATGAAACCAGTGGAGTACACTTCTCAACTGAGTAACCTTTTCTGAGACTACGACCTCCCTAACCTCCGCCCTCCTCTTCCCCTGCTGTCTCCTACTCTACCGACCTACCGTAGTGGCTGAGCTACCCGCACTCAGACTCACTTGAGGCCCTCAACCACTACCTGTCCCTCCGGACCGCACGACGTTAAGTACCTCCACGTTTCTTAGTCTGTGCTGACTCACTGACTTGACTTGACTTGACTATAGATGAACACTCGAAGGGACCATCGAGTAGACTGTTTTTTAGGTAAACGTTACGTTCTCTAGGGACAAACTAAGGACCCAACCCTTCTATGGGACCTCTTCCCTGCCCGATGGGTCAGGTCATAAGAACTCGAAGGTACCACCGAGTCCGTCATTTCTTAGGTGGACGTTACACCGTCTGGACGTAAGTTAGGGACCCAACCCTTCTAGGGAACCTCCTATCGTATCGTTGGGTGAGGTCATAAGAACGGACCTCTTAGGGGTACCTGTCTCCTCGGACCACCCGATGTCAGGTATCCTAGTGTTTCTCGGTTTGTACTGACTCACTTATTCGTGTCGTGTCGTGTATATAGATGAACGTAGAAAATTTACTGATTAATCTTCCCGATCCTCTTGATTTCATAGAAAAGAGACAAGAACAAATAAACATCAGTTATAATGGAGAAGGTAGGGATTATCCTCAGAATACATTTATCTAATTTTATTAACTTAATCTTATAGTTATTTTGACATAATATTATGTCGTAAAAAAAGTCGAAACCTTTCAAACTGTTATACGATTATTTGTCTTCCTTAATTTATTTTAGACAACGGGTCGAGAGATAACTGAATTTACCTTTAAAGTGCGTAATGTTAGGTCGGAGTTACTTAATAAAATCACTATTGACGTAAGGTCCTTAAAAAAATTAATAGTTTTATCAGATTAGTATAAACTATCGAACAATCGTAGAAATTAATGAAATAGTGTATAACAATGACGAAAATATATAGAATTTTTTACCTATTGTCCATACACCGTATATTAATGTTTTTGATCTTATGTGGTCTATTTATAAGAAACTATACACTGATTAAACTTTACTCGAACTTTACGTAAATTTTTTTATTGAATAATCTTAGGTCGTACACCGTATCACTAACCTTATATTTTCCGTAAGGTTTGATAGACTACTTCTTTCGTCTTTTTACAATTATACTTTTCTCTAACTCTAATCCTTTTATTGTTTTATATACGTACTTCTAGTGATACATAATTTTATTCAATTAACAAAAGAAGGTTTGTAATTTATTATCGTAAGTGATGTTCTTATAAAAGATAATTCTTCAAATTTCATGATAGGTTAAGGAGTTTTCTCAAACCTTAATTATAATGATAATAAAAATTTAATACTTTATATTTGTTTATCCCTTTTTAAGACTCATTTAGACTCAATCCAGACTCAGGGATAAGACAGTACTTAAAAAAAAGACAGTATAATTTATTCGACGAATGAGAAAGACTCTAAATTTACGAAATAGTCAGTTTTATATGATTCGGTATATTAAAAGTTCCAATACTTTCAAGTCAATATATATAAAAATCTAAAAGTCTATTGTAGTAACTTAATATACGTTAAAAGTGTTAATCTCCCTTATGGACATTTTCATCGTACGTATTTTTACTTTTAGTCATCAGTACGTGCGAATCTTCTTTAAGAAACAAAAAGTCGATTGGAAGAAAGAAGGGGTATTTCGACAATACTGTGTATAGAGTATCTACTTACAGAACAAAATTCATGTATAAAAATACTCTGTGCTTTTTCCTATCAGTTACTTACTAAATCATATAAAAGAAGTGGATCATAGTGCCGAATACGATGTTCCTTTTGAACCTATTTTTAACGATTTAGTGTGGAACTGAAACAGGAGTAAGTACCGAGCATTGATTTTCGTAAATGTCATACCATGACTGAGAGTTTTACCAGTAAGACCCTCAAAATTTAGATTGTCTTTAAGTTACCGGTCGGGTTCACTTATTCCTTTAATTATCAACTATGTACTTCTAGATCGTGATACGAGTGAAAAATAAAAGTTAGTTAACTATATTGATACGAAATTTTAAAGAATTGGATATTTACCTTTATTTGATTTATTTGGTTCAGTTACTTCTACACGGATTTCATCCTTTATAAAATATATACAATTGGTAAAGAAATGTTGGGTCATAAATGATGTTCCTATACAAAAGGTAATACCGGATAAAAGGAATGGAAAGACTAAAGATAGAGTTAGGAGATTGTATAGGTTTTATTTTACAAATAAAATTAGGTTTAAACGAGAAGAAGGTAACAAGGTCTTAGTTATTTTATTTATTTATTTGGTTTGGTTTTCTTTGGGTTTTGATACGTAAGTAAACTACTACCGTATTGTGGTCTTCAGTAAGAGGGTAATAGGAATCGAGAGTGTCTGGTGTTACCATTCTTGCAGTTAAGATTGAGTTTTGTATAGAGAACTAAGTTGGTCGGAGAAAGGTAAAGAAAACGGTGGATGTAGATTTTTTAGTCGTGTAGAGGACTTCATGACGTTTTATTTGAAGGGACCTATAGATAAAAGTCAAAACGGAACGTCAGTGACATTTCGTGAAAGTGTTCGTCTATCTCATTGAAAATTTTACCGTTTGAATCCATACAGTGAAAGGACGAATTTTCGGTAGACATCTAAAGGTAACGGGAATCTTATGAAGGGTTTGTAAAACTAGGAACTTGCCATAGACGAGAGACTAATGACAGTAAGGTTAAAGAAGAACGAATAGAGAGTGAATTAGTCACCGGAGGTTATAGTCATTGGAAAATAAAGTAAGTTATCTAGTCAAAAGGGAAAGGAAGTTGACACTAGGTAACCTTAATAAAATAAATATTCCATGTTCTGAATCTAGCTTCCAGTAAATAAAAGGAATACCTATAGGTTAAGAAAGATCTTCATAAATAACCTTTTCAATAAAAAGGAAACGACTTAGTGGAACTTTTATATCTAGATTTAAACCTTTCTTTATTTAGACAGGTTTGAAACTCTTTCTGTTTTTCCTTTTGTCGGAACATGAAGTAAATGATCGGATACGTCTTATCTTGGAAATGGTCTTATAAACCACAGATACTCAGACAGGACGTGTCCTCCTACTTCCCGGAAGGGGATTGTCATTATACATCTATTTGTCGAATGACACCCACCAACATGTCGACTGTGATTTGTGGACACCTATTGACAAGTATTCTCGTTTCCCTTTCGTAGTCAGAACCACGACCGAATCTTATTATCTTTCGTTCTTTGTTGTTTGACTTAATTTTTGGTTTATTTTCCCATTCTTGGGGTTAAGGGAGGACGGGAGTCTCGTCAATTAATAGGATGGTGTAAATAGTGTTAAAATCCCGGATACAAGTGAAAGACTACTAGTATCTCGTTACTTACCCTGAAGTCTTCCTTCAACTTATATTTAACACTAATATTCGATTAAACAGAAAAAAAGGTTGAGACGACTATAGGAACCGTAAAATTAGAGGTTATAAATAAACGACATCTATGTCTCATATATCTAAAATCTGTTTGCACCTTGACTGAGAATAAAAATTAAAACATACAACCTACCTATAAATAGATGCGAAGACTCCTTTGATAAACAATTGATTATAACGAAACGCACGAAAAGGAGATAGACGAAGTTAATTTATGTCATAACACTAGATATAGTGATTAGGTAGGAACGTAAAGACCTTATACTGGATGAACACTTAGATAATTAGTCTTTCATATTGTTGTCTGTTGAAACAGTCAATTAAACTCATCATCACTTGAATTACAAGACATAGTATATTAACAATCTTAAAGTCCCTCTCATTCTTTTGGTTTGACACACGAAGAGTAGATCATTGTTGAGTCGTCCTCCTTTACAGATTGATCGGGTGTTAGGAGACATCATCCATCTACGGACGATTTAGTGGAGTCAGTACAGGTTGAGACACGTTGGGATATCTGACGTCAGACGGTACGAAACGACAGGCACCCTAAGAGGCCGTCCTTACGACTTCACCCACCGGCACGGGAAGAGGTCCCCTAGGAAGACTGGGTCCTTAACTTAGACGTAGAGAATACAGAGGATGTAACCGTACGTCCAGGAAATGGTGGTCGTGGTGGGCCCTTCCGGGTTCGTCTATCTTTCAGTAGGGTTGACAATGGAAAGAAGAATAGTATTAAGATCCTTGACTTATTACCAAGTAAATGGTATTCATTGAGTACTAGTAGTTTGTAATGAAAATGTTCTTTGATTGGTGGGGTATACACCAGTAGTTAAGTATAGAGAATGAGGGAAAGACTAGAAAGAAAACATAAAGACGGACCGTTTGGGGCCCAGTACACTTAAGTCCTACGTTCCCTAAATAACTTATGTCAATCAACTTTACTTATGATTACTCGGTTATAGGTCATTAGTCGTCATTTACTTTGTATACGGAGACTTTTGAGATGTCTGTCCGAAGAAGGATGAATGTCAAAAGGTGATGTCTGTGTAGCTGGTTATACGAGGGTGTGTCGTATTGTAAAAAACAACAACAACGAGAAAGTTCTTTACTATTCATGTAATTGGGGAATTCTTACTTCTAACTACATCATAGTCATTAGTGTAGGTAGAAACGGACATACGAGAGAGTCAGTACAGACTGAGAAACACTACGGTACCTACCGTCGACCAGTCCGAGGAGACAGGTATTTTAAAAGGTCCGTTCTTATGATCTCACGCAACGGTAAAAGATGAGGTCCCTATAAGGGTTGGGTCCTATTTCGGGTACAGAGGACACAGAGGTCGTAACCATCCGTTTAAGAAATGGTAACTCAGTGGACCCTTCGTATGTAGGTAGAAGTCCGTACGGATATAGTGGAAATAATTTTTTGTCTTAATTTGAAATAAAAGACTTGATGTAAAGGTAGAACTAGTTCACGACAACACTTCTCATTCAATTTATTTCGGTCCTCAGTGTTTTATCTTTGTATACAACAGTTGTTTCGAGTCTCTGGTAATTCGTAAAGGATCAGAACCCCTCTGTTACACATACACCAACAGAATAGAAAACACTTCCTTCGGATTATATGAGATCTGTCGATCTGAAAGGTGACTCCACCCACTACTTTTACAAATCGAGTCAAGTCATCAAGACGACGACGACGACGACGATTCAGTGAAGTCAGCACAGGCTGAGACACGCTGGGGTATCTACCGTCGGGTGGTCCGAGGTGGCAGGGACCCTAAGAGGTCCGTTCTTGTGACCTCACCCAACGGTAGAAGAAAAGGTTACGTACTTTTACTTTTCACTTTCACTTCAGCGAGTCAGCACAGACTGAGAAGTGCTGGGGTACCTGACACCGGATGGTCCGAGGAGGGAGGTACCCTCAAAGGTCGGTTCTCATGACCTCACCCCACGGTAACTTCGAGTCTGCACAGGTTGAGAAACGCTGGGATACTTGACGTTGTACGCTCTGGAGGGACGGGTAGTGGTTAAGGGTCTCAAGTGGTTTTGAGTAAAGGTAACTCAACCACTACGGTAGGTTGGTAGAGTAGGAAACTGTAGGGGAAGAGGAGGACGGGAGTTAGAAAAGGTCGTAGTCCCAGGAAAGTTTACTCAGTCGACAAGTATAATCCACCCGTTTCATAACCTCACAGTCGAAGTTGTAGTCAGGAAGGTTACTTGTGGGTCCTGACTAGAGGAAATTTTACCTGATCAATCTAGAGGAACGTCAGGTTCCCTGAGAGTTCTCAGAAGAGGTCGTGGTGTCAAGTTTTCGTAGTTAAGAAGAAGGAGTCGAAAGGAATATCAGGTTGAGACTGTAGGTATGTACTGATGACCTTTTTGGTATCTGAACTGATCTACCTAGAGAAAACCATTTCATTACAGAGACGAAAAATTATACGATAGATCCAACCAGTATTGAAAGGAAGGTTCCTCATTCACAGTAATTTAAAGTACCGACGTTAGTGGTAGAAGTCACTAAAACCTAGGGGCGTTTTATTTAAGTTAGTGGTAAAGGTGATAAAGGGATAAATAAACGGTACTTCACTACCCTGGTCTACGGCACTAGAATCAAAAGACTTACAACTCGAAATTCGGTTGAAAAAGTGAGAGGAGAAAGTGAAAGTAGTTCTCCGAGAAATAAAGAAGTGAAAGACGGTATTCCCACCACAGCAGACGTATAGACTCCAACTATAAAGAGGGCCGTTAGAACTAAGGTCGGACACGAAGAAGGTCGGGTCGCAAAGAGTCCTACATGAGACGTATATTAAATTTATTCGTCCCACTTTCATATGTCGGAACTACATGAGGAAAAGGATAAACATTAGTCAGACAACAAGGTACAGGTCAGGATTGACAACGAAGGACTGGACGTAAGTCCAAAGAGTGCTCCGTACAGTCCACCAGACCATACGGGTAGAGAAAGTCTTAAAAGGTGTCAAATAACACTAGGTGTGTCAGTTTCCGAAACCGTATCAGTTATTTCGTCTTTATCTACAAGTTACATTCTCTTTGGGTTCATTTTACCATCCGTGACCCTCTCTCGTAGTCTCCCATCTGTCTGACTTTGGTGTTAGTGTCTTTTGTTCAGTCAGACTAATGTACCTGGTATCGAAACAGATTAAGTCACTTTGATTCGGTACGACACACCCCGGTAGGTTCTACCTGTCCAGTACCACCTCTCAAGACTGTTTTACGCCAGGTGACCTCTTTCCTTACCGTTTGGTGAAGTCATAAGAACGGAACTCTTGGGGTACTTATCATACTTTTCCGTTATACTATCCTATGGTTTTCTCCTTGAGGGGTCCAGTTATCCACGGGTCTTACGATGACCTCTAGTCACCTCTTTATTGAGGTCTTTCTTACTTCCCTAACTCGGTTTCGTTTTTGTTTTGGGTCAACACCTACACTGACCACTATCTTCGTTCCAGGTTACGATATTTCTTGTTATAACGTATCCTTGAACCTTACAATCCAATTACTTAGTTTCGTTTAACATTTACCAGTTTGTCCTCCACCGTTCTCACTTGCAGTTGTAAGATCCTTAGTTGCTTGATTTTACCTGACCTTACCCACTTAAATTGAGTCTACTGGTAATATAGATGATGACACCCGTCCTTAAGGAATCTTATTTGCCTTATCGGGAGTATCAGCTGTTTTCTCAGACTTTACGTCATGAACCTACGTTAGAGTTTTTACTGTCTTACTAAAGACAAGTAAAGGTTCCGTCTGGTAAGTTATAGTACCATTAGGTTCAGATACGGAACTGGTCATTGTGACTTCTTCGACTTCAACTTGTCAAGATACTTCTGGATGTTCTGGATAGTCTTGAATGTGGGTTTTCTCTACCTCTACCGTTTTGAGTTTTAAAGGGTCCCACATATGTAGTTGCAGATCTTGTTTCTACAAAATGTTACTGT
The DNA here is from genome assembly GCA_006410555.1 of Capra ibex. Lineage (NCBI taxonomy): Eukaryota > Metazoa > Chordata > Mammalia > Artiodactyla > Bovidae > Capra > Capra ibex. Next base: position 16,136,039 of record SJYO01048061.1, on the reverse strand, counting down.
AGGACACATCGAATATGAACGACAGGTCGGTCAAGGTGTTTGTATTAAGGCAGTAATCACTTGGTCGTACTGAAGATCAGGGACACTTATTTAATGTTGTGTACGGTCCTCTCAACGACACCGCGACTCTGTCTTGTTACTTCCGTATAAGGGTGTGTAGATCCGTTCTGACTTGAATAAAATAACAATCGACTTTTTCGTAAACCATGAATGATATACCGACGTTTTCTCTCAGGTCCCCTGACAAAACTAAAAGAGGACGTTTCTCTTGTATTGATCTTACCGTCGATGATATAACCTCTGTGGTAGATCAATTCTACTATTATTACAAAACGGTCTTAGACTTCCGGTAGACTATAGTCTTGTCGGGGTTTAACTCGTTTAATTTACCTATTCCCTATTTTTCACGGTGAAAACTTAGTAAATAAAAAAATCATCACTACAAGTATAACCGTCAATGAAGTAAATCACAAAGAAAGCACCATCGTTTCTAGACCTACGTTAAGACGAATTCAATTTTAAAACTTTTATCTCACACTCATTCACTTTTGTATAAATATTCAACACTTACTAGATTTAAGTAAAGGGACTAGTTCAGAACGAGTACTCTAAATACTTTTCCGACTCCAAATATCGTTCCTGAAAATTTCAAAACGAACTACTACTCAAGAAACATAATCTGACTCCAGATTGAGTAAAGATAAAGATTACCCAAACGTCCTTATTACAACCACACTAACAATTCCTCCTTAATTCACAGAGTACACTCTATCGATTACTAAGACATTCGTTCTTTCTTTGTTGTAGTATTATCTCTTTCCTTCTCAGGGTAATCAAGGTTGACTTAGAATGATCACAATCCTCTCAAAACCCATTAGTTTTGGGTTTAAAAGTATTTACAAAAGTAAGGTTGAAATACCAAAGGTTTACAGGAATCAATTATAGGGTTCAAGGTGAATGGTTAAAACACTCCGAAACTGATGTAACCAGAGTAAGTCATTCTGAGAGGTCTTAGTCTGATAACCAATACATTTGAGTTACTAAAATCTACTATTTCCAATTAGACCTCGTCCGTAACTTCTACGATTCACAAGACCGGTCCTGAACTCGTCTTTTAAATTTAGAATTCGTATATAAAAAGTAAGAAAAAGATTCATGAGAAAATAGCAGTAATTTTATACTTATTTATCTCGAGTTTCAATTTACTGAAATATCATGTAATATATTTTATTTATTTCGTTCACACAAGGTTATTCGTAAAAGTGGAGAAATTTCCTGAACACGTAAGAAACTCCCGAAGGGTCCACCGTGATCATCATTTCTCGTACAGACTTTAACGTCCTTTGTATTCTCTGTGCTCAAGCTAGGGACCCAACCCTTCTAGGGGACCGCCTCCCGTACCGTTGGGTGAGGTCATAAAAACGGACCTTTTAGGGTGCCTGTCTCCTTTGAACCATCCGATGTTAGGTAACCCAGTGTTTTTCAGTCTGTACTGGTTTCAGACTGTGTACGTGTTTCGGAAACTCTTTATTAATTGTGAAAATGACTTCTATTATATATACTGAAGAGTAGATTCAGTATAGAAGAACGTAGTCATTTACTGTCTGGTGCCTATAAATCAGGTCCCTTCGTTACCTCCCGTCCTTCGGAGGGTCACGACTTCTTCTATTTTACCTATCGAAAAGTTTAACTATTAGATTAAAATAAAGTATTAGTTCAAAAGTTAATCATCCAGTTTAATTATAATTTTTATGTTACTTCACATCTTATAGAGTAACCATGACTTCAAAGAGATCTCCGTATGAGGACCCAGAAAAGATCTTTTTACTTTTGTAGAGGCTATCTGAGTCCAAAGTAGATTTACGATTGTGTAAAAGACAACTAAATTACTATCCAGTTTTTAATCCAGATTGACTTCTCGACTATATACTTATAAAGATGTAAATATCTTGATTTTATTTTCATTTGTATTAAAAGAAATAAGGAGTCTTAAAAAATGGAATAAAGTACCACATAAACATTTCTTTATTCTATTGTAAGTAATAGGAGTATAGTCTATATCTGATCACAAGTATAGATCAACTCAAATCTGTTACTCTCTCTACTAAATTTATCAATATATATACATATACATATATGTATATATATATTGTATACCTACAGACACATATACCTATTATTTATACACACTTATTATTCATACACGTTTATTATTTATACAAATTTTTTACGTATTGACTTATAATATATACATACATATGTGTCATAAAAATTGTCGTTTAATTTATTTCCTGAAAAAATTTGTAAATCATCGTTTAAATTAGGAAAGGTAACTATTTAAACGAAAGACCATTATATAAAGTGTTTATTGACGTATTTTAAGAAAAAGTCATTCAAGTGAAGTCAGCGAGTCAGTACAGGCTTAGAAACTCTGGGTACTGAGAGTCCTACGATCCGGAGGGACAGGTAGTGGTTGGGGGCCTCAGGTGTGTTTGGGTACAGGTAGCTTAGTTACTATGTAAGGTTGGTAGAGTAAGAGACAATGGGGGAAGAGGAGGATGGGAGTTAGAAAGGGTCGCAGTCCCAGAAAAGATTACTTACTCGGGAAGCGTATTCCATCGGTTTCATAACCTCGAAGTCGAAGTTGTAGTCAGGAAGGTTACTTGTGGGTCCTGACTCGAGAAAATCCTACCTGACCAACCTAGAGGAACGTCAGGTTCCTCTGAAAGTTCTCAGAAGAGGTTGTGGTGTCAAGTTTTCGTAGTTAAGAAACCACGAGTCGAAAGAAGTGTCAGGTTGAGAATGTAGGTATGTAGCCTCTTCCGTTACCGTTGGTGAGGTCACAAGAACGGACCTCTTAGGGTCCCTTCGTCTCGGACCACCCGACGGCAGGTACCCCATCGTGTCTCGGCCTGTGCTGACTTCGTTGAATCGTCGTCGTCGTCGAGTAGGTATGTACTGGTGACCTTTTTGGTATCAGAACTGGTCTTCCTGGAAACAACCGTTTCACTACAGAGACGAAAAATTATACGACAGATCCAACCAGTATTGAAAGGACGGTTCCTCATTCGTAGAAAATTAAAGTACCGACATTAGTGGTAGACGTCACTAAAACCTCGTGTCTTTTTATTTCAGACTGTGACAAAGGTGACAAAGGGGTAGATAGACGGTACTTCACTACCCTGGTCTACGGTACTAGAATCAAAAGACTTTCAAGTCGAAATTCGGTTGAAAAAGTGAGAGGAGAAAGTGAAAGTAGTCCTCCGAGAAATAAAGAAGTGAAAGACGGTATTCCCACCACAGTAAACGTATAGATTCCAATAACTATAAAGAGGGCCGTTAGAACTAAGGTCGAACACGAAGAAGGTCAGGTCGCAAAGAGTGCTACATCAGACGTATATTAAATTTATTCGTCTCACTGTTATATATCGGAACTGCATGAGGAAAAGGATAAACATTGGTCAGACAACAAGATACAGGTCAGGATTGACAACGAAGGACTTGAAGTATGTCCAAAGAGTCCTCCGTCCAGTCCACCAGACCATAAGAGTAGCGAAAGTCTTAAAAGGTCAAATAACACTAGGTGTGTCAGTTTCCGAAACCGTATCAGTTATTTCGTCTTTATCTACACAAAGACCTTAAGAGAACGAAAAAGCTACTAGGTCACCTACAACCGTTAAACTAGAGACCAAAAGACGGAAAAGATTTTAGTCGAACTCGTAGACCTTCAAGTGCCAAGTGTATAACGACTTCGGAGTGAACCTCGTAAAATTCGTAATGAAATGATCACACACTCTACTCACGTTAACACAACATTAAACCCGTAAGAAATTGTAACGGAAAAAAAACCCAAACCGTACTTATAACTAAAAAGGTCAGGACACCGTTGACGACTCAAAAGGTATAAACGACCGTATAACTCACGTCGTGAAAGTGTCGTATTAGAAAGTCCTAAACTTTATCGAGGTGACCTTAAGGTAGTGGAGATGATCGAAACAAGCATAACTACGAAGCATTTCGGACGAACTTAAGTGTAAGGTCCTACAGACCGAGATCCACTCACTAGTGTGGTAACAATAATAGACCCCGAACTTCTAGAAAAAACATGACAAGAAGACACATAAGAACGGTGGAGAAGAATTATAGAAGACGAAGAAAATCCAGGTATAGTAAAGACAGGAAATAACTGGGGTAGAAACGTACTTTACAAGGAAACCATAGAGATTAAAAGAACTTCTCTAGAGATCAGAAAGGGTAAGATAACAAAGGGAGATAAAGAAACTAGCGACTTCTTTCGAAAGAATAGAGAGGAACGATAAGAAACCTTAAGACGTAAAGTCACCCATACAGAAAGGAAAAGTGGAAATGAAAAGTGAAGGACAGAAAAGTGTCCATAAACATTCCGGAGGAGTCTCTCGGTAAAACGAAGAAAAGTAAAGAAAAAGAACCCCTACCAGAACTAAGGATAGAGGACATGTTACAGTGCTTGGAGGTAGGTATCAAGTAGTCCGTGAGACAGATAGTCTGGATCAGGGAATTTAGATAAAGAGTGAAGGTGACATATCAGTATTCCCTAAACTAAATCTAGTATGGACTTATCAGATCACCAAAAGAGGTGAAAAAGGTTAAAGCCAGACTTAAACCGTTATTCCTCAAGGAATAGACTCGGTGTCAGTCGAGGGTCAGAACAAAAACGACTGACATATCTCGAAGAGGTAAAAACCGATGTTTCTTATATTAGTTAGACTAAAACCACAGCTGGTAGACCACTACAGGTACACATCACAGAATATAACTCAACAACCTTTTCCCACAAACGACACTGGTTATACAAAGAACCGTCTTGAGATAATCAGAAACAGGACGAAACAAGACATGAGGTTCCGGTTTAAACGGATAACGAGGACCACAAAGAACTGAAGGATGAAAACGTAAGGTCAGGGGCTATTACTTTTCCTGTAGAAAAAAACCGTAATCAAGATCGTCAAGAACATCCAGAAGTATCTTGACAAGTTGAAGTCGAAGGGACCATAATGAGTAGTCCCGTATCTGAACTTAATGACACTATAACTTACCAAACGGAAGCTTTGTTTGTCTCTAGTAAGACAGTAAAAACTCTGACGTAGGTTCATGACGTAAAGCCTGAGAAAAAAACTGGCACTACCGATGAGGTAAAGAAGACTCCCTAAAGACGGGTGTCACCATCTATATTACCAGTAGACTCAATTTAAGTGGGTAAGGTCAGGTAGAATCAAGTGACTAAGGATGTTACAACTACAAGTGAGAACGGTGGAGGACAAACTGATGAATGTTAAACAGAACTAAGTACCTGGATTGTAAAGTCCAAGGATACTTTATAACAGGAAATGTCGAGTCTGGAACGAAGATAGTGGTCAGTGTAGGTGTTGACCCAAAACAAAAACGAAACCGAGTTAGGGAAGTAAGAAAGACCTCAATAAAGAGGTGACTAGAGGTCATCGTAAGACCCGTGGATAACTGGACCCCTCAAGTAGAAAGTCACAGGATAGAAAAACAGAAAAGTATGACAAGTACCCCAAGAGTTCCGTTCTTATGACTTTACCAAACAGTAAGGGAAGAGGTCACCTGGTGTAAGAGGGTCTGGAGAGGTGGTACTGGGTAGTAGAACCCACCCGGGTGTACCGTACAGAATCAAAGTAACTCAATCTGTTCCGACACCAGGTACACTAGTCTAACCGATCAACAGTCCATGACATCAAAGTCAGACAACCGGGGACTAGGGGAGAAAGTCACAGATTACAGAATGGACCCAAAGAGAATGGAACCTACGTCCCAGAGAGAAGTACCGACGAGGTCGTTTCGTGTCGGTGACGAGGAATGGAGCCCGCACCCCATCGAGGAGAACCGGTACGAACACACGGCAGTTTCGGTGCCGTGATTATTTTAATCATTCAAATAAGTATTTGTACATTTTTCATATTCATTTGTAGGTTCTAAAGTTTACTTAGTCTTAATTAAAAAGGGTATACATTTTTCGTTATACTGGATTAAAATAAATTAATTTAGTAAATAATAAATCATTCTTATTATAAAAAGTCTTCTTGTCCAGGGTGAAACCACCCAATATAAATTTTTTCGTTTATGGTATTACACCTACCTCTTCTTTCGACAAAAATTATTTACGTCGGGATAATAGAAACCCCTTTTCTTCAATCCGATAAAGATATACCTTCTTTATCAGTTACAGAAATTGTAGACAGACTCAAGGATATACGACTCACTCTTTACACGAACAAATCATTTGGTGGAGTCTAAATACAGACGGTACCGATTCATGCAAATGTCTTTCTCGAAATTACAGTTGACATTATGACGTAAACAGGTGTTATATTTAGGTGTCATCCCATACAAAAATCTATACATCGAGGTTCAAAAGAAAGACCCTTATGTATCCCTATTTCTATCTCATTTCTTGAACTCTCCGTCAGACAAAATTTAAGGTCCAAGGTTAAATTGTCGTAGGACTGTCCCACTCAATCCTATTTCACCTTCTGAATCACCCCTACTCTTTATTTCGTTTGTCATTGGAAAATTTTTCAACTATTTGTATACCTCTCAACTAATCTTATATATTTTTTATATATATGAATATACAATATATTATCTATATCTGATAAAATAAAATAAGAGTTTATATGTCTAAACCTAGAGGGAATCAAGTGTACAACAAATTTCTATTTAACAGAAACAGAAATCGAACAAGAAATTTAACAATTTTCTCGACAGGGATCATGTCGAGTGGAGAGTGAGAGGAACGTAGTCTCTGACATTTGATTTACAGGGAACATCAAGTGTGGAACATTGTAGTCCTTTCGAAAGAGTAAAGTGGTTTCACGTATATATCGTTAATGTAACTTAGGTTCCAACGAAGTAATCTTTAAAGAGTTCGAAGTGTGAAACTTAGTGACTGAAAAAACAACAATACAAATAAATCGTCAATTTACTTTCAAACTTTAGTTTCTTTACGTAGACACAAATTAACTTCAACGGAGACCCTAAAGACGACTCACAGGTCCTAAGATCTCCTGATTATAAAACACCTTTTATTATTGAAAGTTAATCTACGTCCGTTTTGTGAGGACTGAAGATCAGGGAAAGTATATTTAATAATTAAATCTGTTACGTATTAAGAACAACGAGAAATAATTTGTCACCACAACGACGTCGATACAAACAAAATAACACTTAACATACAGGTGTACACACCGCGACACACACACACACACACACACACACACATTAGAATCTACTCCATCACTCTATTTATCGGGTTGTAGGATTATATTCACATATTCATTTGTATAAGTCTCCAATTATTTTCAGTTGAGATAATTTTCTCTAACATAGTACAAAGAGTTCTTAAGAATAAAGATCTCAGTTCGTCGGTCCAGTATTTAAAACTAAAATTTGTAAAGATCTATAAAATCCACAGACCAGAACCTGTATAGTGAGTTTTAAAAATAAAAATTAAGAAAGGGAGAGATTTCACTTTCATTATTATTGTTAATGAGATAATCACACAAAAATTGGAAATTATTCTATTGGACTTATTTTGTATAATAGACCCCGTACCATTTGTAGACCCCAACGTGTATGTATATACGAGAAAAATATAATAATATCTGTAATCTATGAAATTAAAATAAAAAATTTCCTTCCAAGTAAAATAGTATGAAATGATTCTGGAAGATCCAGAAGGGACCACCGAGTCCCCATTTCTTAGACGGACGGTTACGTCCTCTGTACCCAAGTTAGGGACTAGGTCCTTCTAGTGGACCTCTTCTTTTACCGTTGGATGAGGTTATAAGAACGGACTTTTTAGGGTACCTGTCTCTTGGATCACCCGAGATTAAGTATCCCAACGTTTCTCAACCTGTGTTAATCGTTGTTTGTTGTTGATTCTGGGGGACTATCCTCTGACTATATCAACTGTTCCGTTAACATCTGTTAATACAGACACCGATAACAGACTCTGAGTCACTGACATGTTCGGCAGGACTCGATGAAGAGTAATTCGGTGGAGACGAGGTACGAGAGTAGGACTCTACACAATGGCCGAGGTTCCTTGGACCTCAAGAGTCGACCTGTGACTTTGGACAGAGTGTGGTCGGAGAATTTACTGATTCGAACACGGGAACTAAAGAAAAGTCGAAGAGTGATTTCGGACAAGGAAAGTCGAAGACTAAAACAGTCGAGTAAGAGAGGAGAGGGACGAAATGTCAACTGAAAGGACTGTAAATTCTCCCTTTGTAAAAGGATTACAGAAAGTACATCTTAAAATGTTTCGAATCACCGCACACAGTTGAAACAGCTCTTAAAAGGTAATGTATTGGAGTCGTATATTAGTCAAGAAGGAGGGAGGAAAACACCGAAGGACCAAGTATAAACGTAGATTGTCTCACGAAGTATTTAATAACAATTATCGAGATGAACACGAAAATTAAAAATAAAACGTTTCTAATAACTATAGGCCAATGTATTTAATCCGGTGTAAAATTCTAGGTCTAAATGACCTAATGGGATCAAGAATCATGTCCTTATTTTCCTTAGTTGTTAAGATTAAGGATAAATTTAAGGAAATTGTACCCATCTTAATTATATGTTTAAGTATTCATCACCGTACCAAGGGTTGGATACGTTAACAAAAATGTTACTAAACCTAATATATAAGTGATGGGATTGATTATTATAAAAGGGTAAGAACATTTAACGTTTGTAAAAAGATCCTATTATTAATAAATATATGTATATGTACACACATATATATACACACACACACACACACACACACACACACACACACTTCACTTCAGTGAGTCAGCACAGACTGAGAAACACTGGGGTACCTGATATGTCAGGTACCTTAAGAGGTCTGGTCTTATGACATCACCCATCGGAAAGGGAAGAGGTCCCCTAGAAGGGTTGGGTCCCTAGTTTGGGTCCAGAGGGTGGAACGTAACCTAAGAAATGGTCAACTCGGTGTTCTCTTCGGATTCTTATGACCTCACCCATCGGATAGGGAAGAGGTTGTCTAGAAGGACTGGGTCTCTAGTTGGACCCCACAGGACGTAACGTCCGACTAAGAAATGGATGACTCGACAGTCCCTTGGGGTACATATACATAGTCTTGTAACAAGGTAGTAAAGAACGGAGTATCATAGTTGACGAATACTTATCCTTCACATGGAATAAGTGTCCATATAAGGATTATGTAACATAATATTATATAATGTAATATAATAGATATAAAGTACTCATTTTAATTAAAGTCTTAGTTTATCAATTATATACGGTCCTTAAGAACGATACCAAAGAATCAACAGTTTTCTGTACAATTTGATACCTATGTCCTTCTAACTCGTTGGTCTATCTCCTATTGTTTTTTTATAATACAGAAATACGAAAGAACCCCCATATAAACCTCTTTACTCTCTTTTCAACTTAGAGTAAAAAAAAGGAAAGAGTGACGTTTTTAAAATAGACATCTTTCCTACGTTACAAGAATTATTTGTAGAGTCCGATGTCTCGTCGTTTTCGTCCGGATTCCTATAAAGTTTTAATATAACTTTTATAGTTATTCACTATTATTAATACTTTTTCCTACTCGATAGTCTTCTATTAGTCGATAGATTCTTTTTCTTAATTTATCCTAGTGTTAACAGGTAAATTAACACGTAAACTAATAATCTCCAAAATCTTCAGTACAATGTCCCTAAAAAAAAAAAAAAAAGAAAACTATACAAGGATTGGTTGACCCTGGCACTTTGACGACCTATCAGGGACGACTCGTTTACTTACGAAACAAAAATCTTATTGTCCAGTGCTCAAAACGGGGTATCATCATTTCAGTGCCACAAGTGACCTTTCCCAGTCTGACACAGTGTCTTCGATCACTCTGACCTGAGTGACATCGGAGACCGTTTAGTACTTTTCTACACTTTATGAGAATCTAGGAGTCTACTTTTCGTTATGTTCCGTTTATGTCTACGAAACTTTTACTTAGAATTAAATATAACATTAAAAGATGAAATTTTTGTGAAGTTTTTTTCACTTTTAGTCTTGTCTATGAAACGTGTACTTAACATTGTATGGAGAAAAGTGATTAATTTTGATCACACTGTCGTTTAGTCAAAGTCTTTAGGAAATTATAATGAAAAGGGAAAATATAAATAATTATACTCTGTAAAATCTTTACTAAGTATATTAAGACCGAATACCCATAAAAACTAAAATTTGTTGGTGGTAAATTTTCATACTGCCTGAAATTTTCTATAATGTCCATCGGGTCAGATTTCCTCTAGTCGGGACCCACAAGAAACCTTTCTTACTACGATTTCGACTTTGAGGTCATGAAACCGGTGGAGTACGCTTCTCAACTGAGTAACCTTTTCTGAGACTACGACCCTCTCCAACCCCCGTCCTCCTCTTCCCCTGCTGTCTCCCACTCTACCGACCTACCGTAGTGGATGAGGTACCTGCACTCAGACTCACTTGAGGCCCTCAACCACTACCTGTCCCTCCGGACCGCACGACGCTAAGTACCCCAGCGTTTCTCAGGCTGTGCTGACTCACTGACTTGATTTGACTCATATGAACGTAAATGTCTAATCCTTTAATCATGAATCTGATGAAGAAAGTAAAAGAGTTAACGTATTGACGATTGGAAGTCAATCGGGTCATGAATAAAAGGGTGTGGAACCTATAAAAGTACTGACCCATACTTACGTTACTACTAATATTACTAAACTCTAGTATTATACAAACAGGAACTTACAAAACGGAATAAAAAGGGATCCTATATAAATGAGCTGAATTATTCCTGTTTCTGGGTAATATAAGTACCAAACTTACTCTAAGATGAAAGAAAATTTTAAAGAGGGTCTTTAAAGAGTGTAAGAAGCAATAGAAGTGGATTCTAAAACAAAAGGTAGTTCCTTTCGGTTACTTAACACCTCATGGTGGTCTAGTAAATTATACCCAAATACTGGAAAACACGTAAATTTCGTACGGATAAAAATTATTCTACAACTTAATGTTAATTAGGTCTAATAGGTCAAGAATTGTATAAAGTTACTTTCACCATTAGGAAACAGAGATGTGACTCAAAGGTAGTTACGTCGACAAGTTCGGTCAACGGTTTATTAATGAGAACTGTAAAGAGAGAGGGTGTTGTGAAAAGGATGTTGATAACGACCTGTTTTCCTGAACCTTTCTGAGAAATTTTAAATGGATTTGTCTGTTTGAGACATAGATTTGTACATCATTGACATTTTCGAGGAGAAGTAAAGGTGTAGATAGTGGTATCGTTTTTAGTAATCGACACCATGACTCTATCGATGTTTTATTTGGTGGAATAAATAAATTGGGTTTACTAGGTGTATTAGACACGTGTACTTGTGGGGATGGTGTGGGGGTGTGTGTGTCGTTGAACCAGTTCTACAAATTTACATTCAAAATAAACTGGTATTGAAAACTCGATGTGTAACCTAAACTACCAATAGTGGACGTACCTCCTCATATACAAACAAAGGACACCTAAGATGTTGTTTAAATCGTGTTCGAACGACAGAATTTTGTTGTCTTTATATATTAATATGTCAACTTTCAGTCTTTAGGTTTTATCAGGAGTGACAAGGTATTATTTTAGTAACCGTATTCACGTGAGGATAGACTTTGGAGATCCCCAATTAAGTGAAATAACGGAAAGGAATGACAATGTCCTACGGGGTAAGTACTGGGGAAGACAAAAGTTTCAGTCAATACCAGACGATTAACGTAGAAGGTGAAATAAAACGGGGGAAGAAGGCGTAAATTTCTAAGAAATAAAGGGACTTGGGTAGTCCCATTAGGTCTTATAAGATGGATAAAATTCCAGTCACTGTCCTCGGAATTAAAATAAACAATGAAAGAGAAGATCGTACTCTGTGTACTTGTACAAGGTCCCTAATCGTCCGTCCGTAGAAACCCCCCTGTAATAATACGGATAGTGTCGTATACTAGTTTATAGGTATTTGGAGGTTACTTTTTGTACTTCAACAATCAGAGTCACGGGAGAGAGGTTGATGAACACACTGAAATAAATTATGGGGAGGTTTCAAAATGATGAATGATTCTATCCCTCCGGGTCAACTGAAGTGTAAGGTTCTACAGACCGAGATCTAATTACTGGTGTAGTAGTACTATTAGACTCAGCACTTATAGAAAAAACGTGTCAAGAAGGTACATAAGAACGGTGGAGAAGAATTATAGAAGCCGAAGACAATCCAGGTATGGTAAAGACAGGAAATAGCTCGGGTAGAAACGTACTTTACAAGGGAACCATAGAGATTAAAAGAACTTCTCTAGAGATCAGCAAGGATAAGACAAGAAAAGGAGATAAAGAAACGTGACTAACGACTTCTTCCGAAAGAATAAAGAAGAACGATAAGAAACCTTGAGACGTAAGTCTACGACTATAGAAAGGAAAAGAGGAAACGAAAAGTGGAGAGAAGAAAAGTGTCGATAAACATTCCAGAGGGGTCTGTCGGTAAAAAGAAAAGACGTAAAGAAAAGGGACCCCTACCAGAACTAGGGACAGAGGGCATGTTACAGTGTTTGGAGTAAGGTATCAAGTAGCCCCTGAGATAGATAGTCTAGATCTGGGAATTTAGATAAATTGAGTCGTCACCGGTGTCCTGACCTTTTCCAGTCAAAAGTAAGGTCAAGGTTTCTTTCCGTTACGTTTTCTTACGAGTTTGATAACGTGTCAACGTGAGTAGAGTGTACGATCATTTCATTACGAGTTTTAAGAGGTTCGGTCTGAAGTCGTTATGTACTTGGCACTTAAGGGACTACAAGTTCGACCAAAATCTTTTCCGTCTCCTTGGTCTCTAGTTTAACGGTTGTAGACGACCTAGTACCTTTTTCGTTCTCTCAAGGTCTTTTCGTAGATAAAGACGAAATAACTGATACGGTTTCGGAAACTGACACACCTAGTGTTATTTGACACCTTTTAAGACTTTCTCTACCCTTATGGTCTGGTGGACTGGAGGGAGAACTCTTTAGACATACGTCCAGTCCTTCGTTGTCAATCTTGACCTGTACCTTGTTGTCTGACCAAGGTTTATCCTTTTCCTCATGTAGTTCCGACATATAACAGTGGGATGCATAAATTGAAGATACGTCTCATGTAGTACTCTTTACGATCTGACCTTCTTTGTGTTCGACCTTAGTTCTAACGGACCTCTTTATAGTTATTGGAGTCTATACGTCTACTGTGGTGGGAATACCGTGTTTCACTTCTCCTTGAGTTTTCGGAGAACTACTTTCACTTTCTCCTCTCACTTCTTCAACCAAATTTCGAGTTGTAAGTCTTTTGCTTCTAGTACCGTAGACCAGGGTAGAGAAGTACCCTTTATCTACTCCTTTGTCATCTTTGTCACAGTCTGAAATAAAAAAACCCAAGGTTTTAGTGACGTCTACCACTAACGTCGGTACTTTAATTTTCTGTGAAAGAGGAACCTTATTTTCAATACTGGTTGGATCCACCGTATAACTTTTCGTCTCTGTAATGAAACGACTGATTTCAGACAGATCGGTTCCGATGCCAAAAAGGACACCAGTACATACCTACACTCTCAACCTGACACTTCTTCCGACTCACGGCTTCTTAACTACGAAAACTTGATACCACAACCTCTTCTGAGAACTCTCAGGGAACCTGACGTTCCTCTAGGTTGGTCAGGTAAGACTTCCTCTAGTTGGCACTCTAAAGAAACCTTCCTTACTACGATTTCGACTTTGAGGTCATGAAACCGGTGGAGTACACTTCTCAACTGAGTAACCTTTTCTGACTACGACCCTCCCTAACCCCCGTCCTCCTCTTCCCCTCTTGGTTTCTACTCTACCGACCTAACGTAGTACCTGAGCTTCTTGAGGCCCTCAACCACAACCTGTCCCTCCGGACCGCGCGACGCTAAGTACCCCAGTGTTGGTCAACCTGTGCTCACTCACTGACATGATTTGACTTGACTTCTATCCCTCTAGTACTTTCGGTGCCACGTCGGTACTTTAACTTTCTACGAACGAGGAACCTTCTTTTCGAGACTGGTTGGACCTGTCGTATAAGTTTTCGTCTCTGCAATGTAACGGTTGTTTCCAGACAGATCAGTTTCGATACCAAAAGGGTCACCAGTATATACGTACACTCTCAACCTGGTATTTCTTTTGACTCGTGACGTCTTAACTACGAAAACTTGACATCATAACCTCTTCTGAGATCTCTCAGGGAACCTCCCTGAAGTTTGGTCAGTTAGGATTTCCTTTAGTTAGGACTTATAAAACCTTCCTGACTACGACTCCGACTTCGAGGTTGTGAAACCGGTGGACTACGCTTCTTGACTCAATAACCTTTTCTGAGACTACGACCCTTTCTAACTTCCGTTCTCCTCTTCCCCTGTTGTCTCCTTCTCTGCCAACTTTCCGTAGTGGTTGAACTACCTGAACTCTAACTCGCTCGAGACTCTCAGTAGTTACTCGTCCCTTCGGACCGGACGACGTCAGGTACCCTAGTGTTTCTCACCTTGTGTCTACCCGTTGACTTGACTTGATTTCTATCCCTTTGTTTACTCCATTTAGTAATGAAACACTACTATAAATTTTCAAATGATTTTTCCTATCTCACCATATCTCACCTATCCTCTTGGGAATTCAAGAGGAATTGAAATGTAGGTGAGACGCTTGTGACGTGTTTATAGACAATCGAATTAAGTCAATGGAGAAGAAAGACACCAGGACTAAAAATACAAAAATAGGTCACCTCGGTATATAAACTCAGACGTGGAAGAACTTTAAGGGGTCGTTTGAGTCTTGTTAGATAAACTAGAAGTCAGAAGGAACTTACGTCTCTCTGGAGTCCGTGTGGAGATTAACAGAAACAGGAATTTCACAAACCTTAGTCCTATCTCCCTCTTTCTCCTTAGTTTTCCACATTTCCTTCTCTCACCGAGGTGTGGGAATTTGTACCGAAATTTATATAAAAACCAAAGTTCACCGTATTACTTTCGAGTACTGTATTGGTTTATGTGAAGGTTTACAAAAACAACAAGTAGTCCACTATTCTATTACTACTGAAACCGGTAGATAAAATCGAAATTCTTTGAACACTTTGTCGATGGTATCGATATCATGAAAGACCGAATTTGATGTAATCAAGTAACAATAAAAACACTAAAACCTTCTTCGTAAGAATTCTTTCCGATTTAGGTTCCGTAAACGTTAGGGTAATGGTTTTATTACACAAAACTCAGGAACGGACCCCTGTTTTATTACTGACCCCATATAAAGTCACACACCCCCCGACTGCCATTCTAAGATAAATCTAAAGAAAAACAATCACAGAGTAATAAGTCACACAGTTAAATTAGTCATATCATTTGGGTTAGACCTTACCATTCTTGTGTCTATGATCAGTTACAGAGTAAAGATAAAGGGGTATTCTCAAATAGTGTCCTTTTTAGAGGGTCTTTTCTGTTGTTATAAGAACATAGTTGGTTCAGGTTGACCCTTTCTTTTCTTTGTTTGTTGTTTTTGGAACACTCTACATCTGAGAGTGGAAAAGTCCAACTACATGTCACCCACACTGTCTGACATTCCCTCTAATCCATCATTTTGAAGGTTCAACGTAAAAAGAAATTACACGTAATGTGTGAGGTAGGAGAATAAAGAGTTTATTTGACTAGACTTCAAGATAATCACCAGAGCAAAGACTGGTGTCATCAAGACCTGGAAGGAGGAAAACTTATATCACTACATCCAACCATTAAACTAGGCGTTTATCCAGTCCTTCGATAAGGGTGGATACTATTTAGAAACAGGATAAACTATTTTACCCCACCTAGACTCTGACTAGTAGTCTAATAGTTCTTTCCAGAAGGTTGAGGGTTTTCACAATCGTATAAGTCTCAATGTCTAAACCGTTGTAGACATAACTTGGAAGGAAGAGTATTAAACGCTGTAGGTGGAAGGGCTAAGTAGGGGTAAGTCCAGTCAAGTCAAGTCAGGTCAGCCAGTCAGTACAGGCTGAGAAACGCTGGGGTACTTAGCGTCGTGAGGTCCGGAGGGACAGGTAGTGGTTGAAGGTCTCGAGTGAGTCTGAGTGCAGGTAACTCAGTCACTACGGTAGGTCGGTAGAGTAGGAGCCAGCAGGGGAAGAGGAGGACGGGGTTTAGGGAGGGTCGTAGTGTCAGAAAAGATTACTCAGAAACGTACTCCACCGGTTTCATGACTCGAAGTCGAAATCGTAGTAAGGAAGGTTTCTTTAGAGTCCCAACTAGAGGAAGTCTTACCTTACCAACCTAGAGGAACGTCAGGTTCCCTGAAAGTTCTCAGAAGAGGTTGTAGTGTCAAGTTTTCGTAGTTAAGAAGCCGTGAGTCGGATGAAGTGTCAGGTTGAGAGTGTAGGTATGTACTGGTGTCCTTTTTGGTATCGGAACTGATCTACCTGGAATCAGCCGTTTCATTACAGAGACGAAAAGTTATACGGTAGATCCAACCAGTATTGAAAAGAAGGTTCCTCATTCGCAAAAAATTAAAGTACCGACGTCAGTGGTAGACGTCACTAAAACCTCGGGGGGTTTTATTTCAGACTGTGACAAAGGGGTAGATAAACGGTACTTCACTACCCTGGTCTACGGTACTAGAAGTAAAAGACTTACAACTCGAAATTCGGTTGAAAAAGTGAAAAGAGAAAGTGAAAGTAGTTCTCCGAAAACTCAAGGAGAAGTGAAACACGGTATTCCCACCACAGTAGACGTATAGACTCCAATAACTATAAAGAGGGTCGTTAGACAAAAGGTCGAACACAAAAAAAGGTCAGGTCGTAAAGAGTACTACATGAGACGTATCTTCAATTTATTAGTCCCACTGTTATATGTCGGAATTACATGAGGAAAAGGATAAACCTTGGTCAGATAACAAGGTACAGGTCAAGATTGACAACGAAGGACTGGTCGTATGTCCAAAGAGTTCTCCGTTCAGTCCACCAGATCATAAGGGTAGAGAGAGTCTTAAAAGGTGTCAAAGAACACTAGGTGTGTCAGTTTCCGAAACCGTATCAGTTAATCTTCTGTTGTTTAAGTTCCCGTTAAATAACTGACGAAGTCGTCTGTTAAACCAATTGTACAAGTGATGAAATAAGGGTACCGGAAGAAAGTTTAGGGTCATTAATCAGACGTGTGGGGAACTTGAAAGAAAAGGTCTTTCAGTACAAAGAAAGTCGTGTGGTAGTAATAGTGGTCGACAGTTCCTGACATTTCCCAACTTCGAAAGTGGATGAACGTTAAATTACTTATACTCCTCTCTCTTCAGAGGTCCTAATCTCTCCTTAAAGTCATATAAACAGGGGTGTCAGTTTATCGTTATCTGTCTCATAAAATCAGGTTTCAAAGGACTCGTGTGTAAGGGTGAACCGATACTTTCCACCGAGTCTACCGTGAACGTATAATGTCTCTTTCCGACTCGAATCTCTTGAATTTAGAAAAGACTACCCGTAATGTACACAGACAAGAAGGGAACCATCCTGTATAATGAAAAACAATAGGCACGTACGATTCAATGAAGTCAGTGCAAACTGAGAAATGTTGGGACACCTGGTATCGGGTGGTCTGAGAAAACAGGTACCCTAAGAAGTCTGTACTTATGACCTCACCCAACGGTACGGGAGGAAGTCCCCTAGAAGGCTTGGGTCCCTACTTTGGGTGCACAGGACACAGAGGACGTAACCGTCAGTTCAAGAAATGGTGTTCACGGTATACCCTTCGGGGGTAGAAAGAATATGGTCTGTCATTCGTAAGTACAGTAAAAACGACTTCCCTCCACGAGAAAAAGAAGGTTCTGGTAAACGACATTTTCTTAAGAAATTTGTAAATTAAACCTTGTTTCCCATCAGACACGGAGTGAACATACTATACTTCTTTAAATTCTCAGAAAACCTCTTGTGACAGAGTCAACTTTGACTCGTCCCGGGAAGTCCTTCTTATAGGTCCTAGACTCGTGTGTCGGACGTTACAAACGATGATTACTACGGAACCCTTTGAAAAACGACTTTCGGTAACCACTCAAGACCGAAAAGTTCGTTGATCGACCGGAAAGAGAAACGAACCGTGACAGAAGGAGGAAACGTCATTTGTGACAGGAAAAAAAGTGGTGTTGATCCACAAAACCGAAACGACGGGTAGGGTACTCTCAGGTCAACCCATTGTGTACCCGAATGAATTTATTTTAGTATCTTGTTTACCTTCGGACTAACTACTACCTATAAGTACATGACACTTATACCGTCACCAATTTATTTACACATATGGACTCTCTTTAATATGTAAATAAATATTTTATTTAAGTACAAATAATTTATATTTTTACCTATGTAAAATAATATACGTTTAATATATAACTCTCAATATAAAATATTTAATATGTCATCCACTCCAATTATTAACGTACATAATTTCGAAAGCTTGACCCTTGAGTCTTTTTGTCTCAAGTTCATATGGTAAAGTTTGAACGTAACATGGCTCAATTCGTTAACAATTATTTTCACATGTGTCTTATACAGACTTCAATCTTCACTTTACTTCAGCAAGTCAGCACAGGCTGAGAAACGCTGGGGTACCTAACATCGAATGGTCCGAGGAGGGAGGTACCCTAAGAGGTCCGTTCTCATGACCTCACCCAACGGTAAAGGAAGAGGTCCCCTAGCAGGGTTGGGTCCCTAACTTGTGACCAAAGGACGTAAGGTCCGTCTGTGAAATACATCATTAAATAAATAACTTAAATTTAGATCCATTAATTTTAACGAATCATTTGATCAAAGTTTTGACACTAAACAAAAACAAAAAAAATTAGGGTAAAGTTCTGAAACTTTGTGTACTGAGGGAAGGGTAGGGAGTAGAAGTGAATGTAATTAATAAAAGTAGTCCCTCTCATGTTCGATGTATCATGAAAGGTTATCTTTCAAAAGGAATGTTTAAACGATGTGAAGAGGATTCTAATGAAACCTATTCGAAAGTCTTTTATGAGGGGAAGAGGAAACCTAGTGAATAAGTTTATTTTTGATAAATAAATAAATAACGGAAATTAAAAAGAAAGAAGGACTTTGATTTTAATACGGACACAGTACAAGTCAAGTCAAGTCAAGTCAGCGAGTCAGTACAGGCTAAGAAACGTTGGGATACTTAACGCCGGGCGGTCCGGAGGGACAGGTGGTGTTTGAGGGCCTCAAGTGGGTTTGAGTACACGTAGCTCAACCACTACGGTAGGTCGGTAGAGTAGGAGACAGTAAGGGAAGAGGAGGACGGGGGTTAGGGAGGGTCGTAGTCCCAGAAAAGGTTACTCAGCTGAGAAACGTACTCCACCGGTTTCATGACCTCAAAGTCGGAGTCGTAGTCAGGAAGATTACTTGTGGGTCCTGACCAGAGAAAATCCTGTGTGACCAACCTAGAGGAACGTCAGGTTCCCTGAGAGTTCTCAGAAGAAGTCGTGGTATCAAGTTTTCGTAGTTAAGAAGCCATGACTCAAAAGAAGTGTCAGGTTGAGGATAGGTATGTACTCATGACCTTTTTGGTATCGGAACTGGTCTGTCTGGAAACAACCGTTTCATTATAGAGACGAAAAGTTATAGGATAGATCCAACTAGTATTGAAAAGAAGGTTCCTCACAGAAAATTAAAGTACCGACGTTAGTGGTAGACGTCACTAAAACCTCGGGGGGTTTTATTTTAGTCGGTGACAAAGGTGACAAAGGAATAGACGAAGGGTGCTTCACCACCCTGGTCTACGGTACTAGAATCAAAAGACTTACGACCCGGTATAATCCTGGGTTGTTTATCGAAGGTTTATTATTTAACTACGATATTATACCCATATGAAAATTTCGGAAATGACTAACTATATAAATGGGAAAATTCAAACGAAAGAGGAACTTTACAAAACCAAAACATACTGGAACCACAGGTATCGGGAATGAAATGTCCTGACGAATACTCACTGGATGATTTTCAAGTATAAAATCATTCCTTCCGGTAAATATAGTTTTGTGTCTTTGAACTTCTATAAATACTCCAGTAAAAAATTTTTCTCTTTGTTTTTAAGAAACGGTCACTACTGGAATAAGTTACATCTTAAGATTTACTATGCAAATACCATACTGTAAAGAACAGTTTTCTTGTAACATCAGTAACAGTAACAACGTTTAAAGAGTCTAAGAAGTCTCTTATATTGACTACGGATTACGTACTTATGGAATGTAAACTTCCACCTACAAATAATTTAACCACAGACCTATTTGTTCTATAATACCTGGGGAATATTATATTAACATCTTTTACATATTTGACGAAATTATGTCAATTAATCTAGTAGGAGTATCCGTATTATTTTGTATGATTGATTTTTAAATCCGACTGTAAAAAGAAAATAAACATTTTTCAATCTTTTTCAATGTAAGAACACTGTTACCGTCTGTTGTAAAATGAATGGGACTATAAATTCCGTAATATTACTTATGAGCTCACCCATCGGTAAGGGAAGAGGTCCCCTAGAAGGACTGGGTTACTAGAAGGATTGGGTCCCTAGAAAGGATGAGTCCCTAGTTTGGGGTCATAGAACGTAACGGTCGTCTAATAAATGACAGACTCGTTGGTCCCTAGGTATGACTATTAATACAATAAGAGATTCAATATTCAGGGAACGTTAATTAAAGATGACTACTGAGTAACTTTTTGGTTTTCAAAGGTATATTATACTTGGTAGTCTAACTACTGTAAACTAAAATTCAACCACGACGTATTATTAACCTTATAATGTGGTTGACTACTGTTTTTAACCATTTAACGTATTGGTAAAAAATCATTGGAATTTTACATTATGAAAATTCTCATGTCAACCTTTATAAAAACAAAACGTATATAAAATTAATTAAGGTATAACCTCTCACCCCTCAAACTTTTTCTTTAATTCGGTTTAATTTACTAATATTAAATTGAAACGAGTGTACTAATACTGAAAATTTAAATGTAAAGTCCAATCTCAAACGTAAGTAAAGAAAAGTAGATAAATAAAAAAAATTATAAGTAACTTACGGATCCACAGACCGGGACCAATGTGTCATTATTTCTAAATACGACTTTGATTACCGGGTTTATACAAATAATAAAATGTGTCTATTTAATATGTATTCAACTACAATCGTTTTGTGTGTGTGTGTGTGTGTGTGTGTATTATTTTGGTTCGTCTCAACTCTTATTGATTTTATTGTATATGAATAAGGTAAAAAACAATCAAGTAATTTATATAAAACGTTTCATAACTATGTACTGTCCATTACACAATTCGTGACTTATGTATAGTTACCCTTTTTTTTAGTCTTTGTTACGAAATAAGTAAGTCGAATGACACTTTATTTGACTTCACGTTTTAATTATTTTCTTTCTACATTCATTTTAGGTACTGTATATGTAACTTCCCTGTTTTTATTTATCTTCTCTACTAAACTTTTAATTTGTAAAAAGAGGGTCTTTCCTTTGTATTTACTACTCCACTACAGTGGGTAAAGTTCATTTACTTTAGTACAGATGTTCAACTCACAACGTCCGTACTCCTCTTTTGTACTTTTTATTGTAACCAAAACTTCCACCACTCTGTTCCGGGACTTGTACAATTTCGTACTTAATTCTCAGATTAAATAACAAATTTTATGTACGAAAAACGGTGTATCTATCCTTAAACCTCTCACCTGATTAAAATTTTTTACGAAAAGTCATATCATACATACTTGATATGGATACGTAAAATCAACACGTCAAACTACTCAACTTTTACGTATAAAAGGGTCCATCCGATTAAGTGTTAGTTCTATACCTTATAAAGATAGTGGAGTTTTATAAAAGAACACGGAAACGCGTTAGTTAGAGTAAGGGTAGGGTAAGGGGTGTTGGGTAGAGAGATCTTTAGTATAAGATCTTACAGAATATTTACCTTAGTATGTCCTACGTAAGAAAAAAGACAGAAAAAAGTGAGTCATATTGTAACAACTCTAACTACAGAAAACAGTAAACGTCGTCATCTACCAAGGAAAAATAATAGTACTTTATTATTATAATAAATAAAGTAAACTACCAATGTTAACGTCATTCCTATAAACGTACATACAGAAAATAAAACAGGATAAACTAAACTAAAATCCTAACTATAAGGAATCTCGAGTCACCAATTGTTTTGTCTACATGATAAAGTACCGAGACATCCAACTTTCAAGCCAGACCAGACTGATCAAAAAGACCAGTTTCTAACTGTATCGGTTTTAGTTCCACAACTGACCAACCCAACCATTCCCCTCCGAGTCCCCTTTCAAGTGTAGGACCGAGTCAATCCAACATCCGTCTGAGATCAAGGAATTTCGACATCTTTATTCGAAGGGTAAAGGATCGACAGTCTGATACTGAAGGGAATCAAGATCTTCGAAGAGAAATAAGGAATGTGTATTCGGGAATACAGTCTAAGTCGATACTATAGTGTTTAGGAAAGGTGTCTACCTTAGAGACCCAGAAGTGAAAAACGGTATGGAAAGTAGGAAGATCCTACTCCTTCAAGACTACACTAATATAACCCGGGTGGACCTAATACGTCCCAATAGAGATATAAATTTCCAGATTGAAATTTATCCGTTTCTAGGAAAGAGGTACATTGTATCTATAAGTGTCCGTAGTCCCTAATTCCGTACCGAAGGAGAAGGAGATGTCGAGGTAATCCGGATGGTGTGGCAGGAATAAATACGGTAAATCACATGAGTCAACACAGGCTGAGAAACTCTAGGGTACGTGACATCGGGTGGTCCAAGAAGACAGGTACCTTAAAAAGTCCGTTCTCATTACCTCGTCCAACGGTAAAGGATGTGGTCTCCTCGAAGGGCTGGGTCCAAAGTTTTGTCACACAGAACGTAGAGGACGTAACCGTCCGTCTAAGAATTGGTGATCACGGTATAAAGGTAAAAACTCCCTTATTCTTAAGTCCTAACACCGATAACGAATAAAAGTTATCTCAATCTCAAAGAAAAATACATTGTAAATAAAATTGATTCAGTATTATAAAGGTATTTGAACATCTAAAGAATTCCGCTGTAAAATACTGAGTGAATAGAAAATGAGTGTTATAACTTTTTCGTCTACAAGTGAATCATTTATTAAAACTTTCGATTAATTAATAAATTGATTCACTATTTACTAATTACGAATAAATAATGATCTCATCTTTAAAATTTATAAAATAGACTCGTATTGTGCACGACAAAGTCGATCAACATATTTATATACATTCTCTAGAGATTCCTCGTCTTAAGTAGGAAACCCTTTTGTTCGGGACATAAATAAAGACAGGAATCAAAGTAGAGTGAATAAATTGACGAGAAAAAAAAAAAATTATAAGTCAAAGAAGTAAAGGTGATAAAAGAAGGAGTTCACTTTTGTAGGAATAAGATAGATACGATTTATTAACACTATCTGTCCTATTACGGTGGGGTGGAGGTTTTCTACGGGTTCGGGATACGGGGTTTTAAACGTTTATACAATACAACGTACTGTTCCCTCTTAATTCTAACGTCCATCGTAATTCTCATGGTTAACGATTTTATTCCACTAGTTGGACCTAATAAGACCGTCTGGGTTTCGTTAGTGTTTCTAAGAAAAAAAAAAAAAAAGTTAATTAATTCATAAAAAAACCGACTCAGTCCAGAATCATCGTAGTGTACCTTAGAAAATCAACACTGTACGTTCGAGGATCAAACCCGTACACCCTAGATATGGGGTCTGGTCCTTAACTTTGGTCCGGTGGTCCTTTCAGAGGTGTAAAAAAAAGAAAATTCATTGACCCGTATCCACTGTTAATCGACAAAGTTTAAAAAGTGACTATGAAAGGGTAGGGTGGTTAAAACAACCATTTAAATGGTAGTTCCATAGAATAATATTTATGTATAAATATGTACAGAACAATGAAACGTGTATCCAAAAAACAAACAAAATAACAAAAGAATAACTAAGTAAAAATAGAAGAATCCAGTAATAAATTACCTCCAACATAAACTAATCAATAATCTTTACGTACCCAACATAAATTATAACAAATCCAAATTCTAGAGAAATTTCTTAATGAAGTACAAGTTGTTTAACACTTTGGAGTTAAAAGTAAAAAGTGACTTTGAATAACTGGACAACTTTTACACAAACAAAACACACACACAGTTAATGGGGGGAAAATTGTAGAGGTAACAACGACAAGGTATGGACATGAAAGAACGAGTAACTCTATCGGGTGATAACAAGTGAACAAAGCTCGCAATAGGTATATACATAATCCTTCTCTTCTAGTATAATATCAATGTACCTCAGCTAGAATTTCACTTAAAATTGAGAAAAGTACTTTTTGGAAAAGAAGTTTGGAGTGAAACTTTACGGGAGTACGATTGAAGTGTCTAAGTTAAAGAAAAGTGTCAAACATTTGTCAGAATTCAAGGGATCTTGTTTCCTAAAACTTATAAAAGATATCAAAATATTTTATCTGTTGTCGTTTGAAAATCTTAGTTAATAAATACTTTGTTGGTTAAGGAATTATCTCATATCTAGACTGAAAAGACATATAAAATGAGTATGACTTTGTTTTGTTTCGTTTTTAATGAACCATTAAAATTAAAAATCAATTTTTTTTTAGAGTTACAGGGACTCTAATTTCGAAAATGGATGGGAATGTGTATAAGTGGAAACTCATTTACCAATTATATATACTCTATAAAAGAGGGCACCACCGACCCAAATGACTGGGACCTACTACCTACTTGTAAATACATGACGGAACTAACTGGTCGCTACAAAAGGTCTAACTTCAATTTACTGGAACTGAAGAAGGGGACTACGGTTGGTAGTTACGGTAATCCTTACACTTACTAACCCGTCAAATACTACAGATGGGTCGTAAAGAAGAAAATACCGAGTCGGAAGATATTGATATTAAATAACAAACTCAAATGTAAAGTGGTGTGAAGATCTATTGAAAAGATTTAATAGTGACTCAGTCAAAGGGTCGTCAATAAGGAACTCCTCAGAGATCGAGAGACGGACTGACAGTATATTCGTGAGGTGTGACTTTCTGTCACAGACGAAAACTTTCCAATTTTTTTTATTTTGAAGAATGTGACTTAAAGAGGGCTGTCAAGTCCCAGAGGAGTCTACTATTGATTAGATAGGTGATCATGTACCTTTAATAATATCCTACACAATTACGAAGGTATATGATATCCTACGAGTCTTTGACGTGGAAATGTCAGAAAACATAACGTTGAGTGAGCGAGTTTTTTAGTATGAAGTGAGTGGACCCTCAATAAAAAGTGTAAAACAAAAAACAAAGATTTAGTATAAAGAAAAGTAGTAAAAGTAATTATTTATTAGAAATAACTATTAGTACGGGTATAATGTTATTGTCTACAAAAAATGTAAAAATATAGATAAAAACAAAGACATTACGTTGTATAAAAAAAAAAGACTATTACCGTACCGGAAAATAAAGGTGAAGTAAAGTTGTTTCTGGAGAAAAAAAAAACAGTAATATTATATTGAAATAAATAAATAAATAAATAAAAATTTTTAAAATTTTAGAAATTAAGAATGTACGCAAGGGTTTGTACTTGGGGGGAGGGTGGAGGGAGGGGTATTGTAGAGAGACCCAGTAGGGACACGTGGTCGAGGTTCGTACGACATAGGACGTAGTCTATATCTGACCGCTTAGTTAAGAATGTACTATCATACATATGTACAATCTTACAGTAAGAGGGTTTAGTAGGGTGGGAGAGGGAGGGAGACTCAGGTTTTCAGGTAATATGTGTAGACACAGAGAAAGGGACAGAACGTATGTCCCAGTAGTAACGGTAGAAGGATTTAAGGTATATATACACAATCATATGACATAACCACAAAAAGAAAGACCGAATGAA